>WNGS01169217.1:14542365-14554739 GCA_020271785.1 Procambarus virginalis
ATGCTTGGTAGTGGAAATTCGTGAAGCTTACTCTTTACATGAATAATTATAATACAAATATTAATCAAAGAAATCACACAAACGTGATATTAATCAATGAGCAAACTCAAATGAAGCAACGAGGGTGTCTCGAACCAGTGATCAAGAAAACTCCCAGTCAGCCGCGCACCTTATCCCTGTATCCCTGATCAATGAGAGGGACTCGAACCAGGTGATCAAAGGAACTCCCAGCCAGTCCAAGGTTTACATGTAAACCCAATGCTTGAACGTACTACTGGCTTCAGTAGAGTCTTAGACTTCCTGCGGATTTCAGTGAATCTGTTGTTGTTGTTTTTAGATTCAGCTACTCTAAACAAAAGTTCACAAGTAGCACGGCTATGGTGAGCCCGTAGTGGACTTACCTGCACAGGAGCGGCGCTGAACTTCTTCTTGGTGGTAAAGTGCGCGGCTGGGTGTTTTTGATCACTGGTTCGAGTCCCTCTCAGTGCTCAGTTTGACTTTATCAATAATAATTACATTATAAATACTTAGATACGCAATAATATGCAACAAACCATCACTTGCAAGTACAGTCTGATCCGTATAATCAACGACTTCATTTAGTAGAGATCAGCGTTCAACCCCGGGCTCTATAGCGGTTGTGCACTGTGTTTTCCCCCAACCCACCCCTTCCACCCGTTCCTACCTCGGCTCCTAGTCTGTACTCATATCCTTTCCCAGTGTTTATATTGTCATACTGGCTTAGCGCTTTTCCCGATAATTAACAGGATGGTTTTAAGTTCCTCTCACTTCTCATTCATTCCCTTCCCATCCATACTCCTCCATTTTTCTTTTCGATATCCGCGTATTCTCTCAAACCTTTCATTATCATTCCACCCCTGTATTAGAACTTTTCTCTAGTGATCCCGACTTATCTACTACTAAGCTTTGTTCACTTCCCCACCCTTCGACCATTTTCCCCACCTTTCACACCTGCCCCTCACCACACTTTCTGCCCCTCTACCACCACTTCTGCCTTCTCACCACCACTTTCTGCCCCTCTCACCACCACTTTTTGCCCCCCACCACCACTTGCTGCACCCCTCCAACCTTATCTCTCTACCGGGAAATAAAACGACCCCACTGACGCCAGGACAGGAATGTCCCGATATACTCACGATCACATACCAGCCGATATACTCTCGATCATACAGCACCCGATATACACCCGATCATACAGCACCCGATATACTTCTGATCATACAGCAGCATATACAATACCCATAACTGCGCTTCAAAATTCATTTCACGAAAAATTTGCCTCTTCGCCACGAAATGAATAAAAGAAAAAAAATCAGATATTTTCCCCTCTCTTTTCACTCGCGGATAATGCACGTGTCAATATGGGATAGGCATTGTGCTTCCTCGTCTCCCCTCCCCCATGCTGCCTCCCTCTATATCCCCCCCCCTTTTTCCCCTCCTATTCCCTCCCACCCAAAGTCCTCGAATAACCAATTTCCCCACACCCACTGCCTTCACCTATCCTCCCTACCCAGGTCCCTATACCCCGACCTTCCCTCTCTTACCTCTACACCACTTTTCCCCATCATTCCTCCCCCACTTCTATCCTCTCTCCCCTCTCCACACCACGGGCTTAATGATGACTGACGGTTCGAATCGAGCCATTTGAAAGCGATCATATCTTATTTACTTCGGAGTGGTTTTATACTGAATATATTCCAGTGCGTGCAGTAGCAGCGCAAGCAGCGCGGAGATTGGGGGGGGGGAAATGGCAATGATAGAGTGAGAGAGAGGAGAAAGAAAGAAGGACTGGGGCGGAGGGGAGATGATCTCTCCAGTAGAATTCAGAGGAAGGTGACTATATGAAGGCTCTGGTACACAGTGGCTTCTGCTTCACTGTATATCGAACTGATTTTAGTTTATTGATAAATAATTGCATTCAAAATTCAGTGAGAAAAAAGATCAAATAATTGATATTTTCCAGCAAGATTTGAATTCGGGAATTCAGTGAGAATCAAGCCAGGTGATGAAGACCCATTGATGGAGATACAGATGGAGAAAGCGGACAGACAGGCTTGGGCAGACAGATGAGGCGTGAATAGAGGAAATACAGAAACGCGCGCGACACACTACACACAACCCACACACCAACACACACACACACACCTACACACACACACACACACACACACCACACAACACACACAACCACACAACAACCAATCCAGGAATATGCAGCTCCCCTGGAGTCCATACCTAATTAAACACAAGACAAAGTTAGCGAAGATTCAACGTATGCTACCAAGACTGTACGAACTGAGAGGTATAGCTGAAGAAAGGCTAAGGAGCTGAACCTCACGTCCCTGAAGCAGCAGAAGAGTAAGGCAGACATGATAAACCACCTACAAAATTATCAGAGGAATTTTTAAGGTGGACAAAGACAAACGCTTTAGCATGGGTGGAACACGAATAAGGCGACACAGGTACAACTTAGTACCCAAATGAGTCACAGAGACATTTGAAATAATTATTTCAGTGTCAGAGTACTCTAACAGATGAATCACTAGAAGTGATGTGGTGGCGGCAGACTCTATACTCAGTTTCCAAATGTAGATTGATTTGAGCCCAGTAGGCCTCAGGAATCTGTACACTAGTTGATTGACGGTTGAGAGGCAGGACCAAAGAACACCAAAGCTCAACCCCACAAGTATAACTTGGTAAGTACACAACTAGGTGAGTACATTACACACACACACGCTGAACGTCGAGAAGCATGAGAAATAATGTTGAAATACGAAGATTTATTCCAGGAACTCTCCTAAATCCAGCCCATGTCGCATAAAAATAGAGCACCTGCTCACGAAAGAAGCCTTTTGCCAGCATAAATTTACCATCACTCTCAGTTCACAATCTCGCTGAGAGTGGGTTACGAGTTTTTGCAAATAAAAATTGCGCTACCACAGAGGCATCGCTGGGAATTTCATCCAAAAGCCTCACACTAATTTTTTTAGGTTTTTTCCAAACGTTTACTGTAGCGCATGAAATGTTCCCTTCCATTCGCAAATGTTTTTAAAGAAGGACAATGTAAAGCGAAGCATGAGTTTATAGGCGAAGCTCAGAAGTGAGTGGACACTCACCTTGTTAACAACAGTATGTGTGCGAGTATAATGTACACGTTTATTTATGTTGTCACAAGTGCTAAAGTGTTATTCCTTGATAATTTCTCCATGGACCGGACCAAACAGGAACAAGCCCTTGACATGGTCAAGCCTGCATATGGTTCCCTAGGAATATGCGTACCGCCTGATGATGTCCACAGGGCCTAGTATGCAACTGAAACTCACGGCCCGAAGTATTTTATTTATATACGTTTTTTACTGCAAATTTGATAACAATACCATGCCCAAGATTTACCATCAGAGGGCAATCGGGATGATGGGGAATTAGCCCTCGCTACCCACTCCTCTTTTGTCTGGTCGCATGCATGGTCGAGTCGAGGTTATAGGGGTCCTCTACACCAGCTTGCAAAGGCCCAGGACAGATGGGGGGTTCTTTCGTCGGGCTAGTAGTGAAGATCGTCTTTTGCGGGGGGGGGGGGGAGCGGAGATGGAGAATAGAGATAGATGGATAGTAAAGAGAAGGATACTAGAGATGATATGGGATATATTATATAATATACGTAGTAGATATGATGATATAGATAATAATATAGTATATAAATAGATAGAGGATGAGATATAAAGAGAGGAGAGAGACGAAGAGAGAGGAGATGAGAGAGAGAGACGAAGGTGAACATTTCCATTTATTAAACAAATATTCGCAAAATTCATGTATGTCTACACTTTTTAAAATGTCACCACAGTATTAATAGCAAACTCCGCTCTACTTTTCCCCACCAAAGTTTTTGAATACTAATATGTATTATGTAATTCTCTCAGTCCAATGACAGCTCTGTGCTTATGTTTGCTTTTGTAAAAGTCTTCAGAGATTTCAGTCGGATTCGACTGGCACGGCCTTCATAAACTGTGCATTGATAAATGCTATGTGCTTCTTGACAGAATAAGCATCTTGGGGCACTTGCTGCTCCTTTTGTCTTATCTGTCTTAGGAGCTTGATTTCCTACAGTTCTGTTAACTGTGGAGGATATAGCATAAGAGCCAACATTACTCTTTTTCCACTTTGCAGAAGAGGAGTTTTGTTGCCTTGCTTTTGGACTGCCAGTTTGGACATTTTTGTTTTTGTCCGTGGATTCACTTTTAGTGATTTTATCTTGAGATCTAAGTTTTCCTCGGCTTCGTAATCTTTGTACGTAAGCTCGAAGTCCATCAAAGATTTGGCTTTGTGATAAGATGTTGTTACAAGTATGTAACACCTGTAGGTAAGTAATTACATGCAAGTAGGTCATACAAGCATGTAACACTTGTACTCCTCCAAGGATTTCCTTAAAGGATGAATTGTATCTGTAATAATGTGTATCTACATTACTCATGATGTGATGAAGCATTTTGCTTTTTCTTCTCTCGGCTTTGCCTTTTCTATTAAGTAAGTCTCTTTGAGATGCTTGATTGCCTTCAGATTTTCTGAGGCTGCTTTCACTCCAGTGAAAGCATGAGATTAGATGATCAAGACTATATTCTTGGATTAAGATAGTTATCTTAGATGGATGATAATACTTGTATTGACATTGTCAATGGGCTGTTAGCCTTTCAGATTGTAGATTAGTGATGAGGGGCTGTTTAGCCATTCAGATTGTGATGTGAGATTAAGATTGGTCTTAATTATGTGATGTGAGATTAAGATTGGTCTGTGGGTATGTTCAGGCCGGCTCGTGCTGTGGGTATGCTCATGCAGGCTCATGCTGTAGTTGGAGTGCGTGGCCGAAATCGTGCGATTGGTATGAGCCGGGAACCGTAAGTCGTAAGATCAAAGCTGGTGCACTAAATGCTAAAAAAAAAAAATACACTATTAGAAGCATGCAAAGGAGGGGGGGGGGGAGGAAGGGAATGAAATGACCTCTGACAATATGCTAAATATAAAGTTAAAAAAAATAGTAAATTAAAACTAGTATATAACGTGAAGAGAATCAATCAATTGTGAGTGTTAGAATCATAGTGAAGAATAACAATTGAATATATTGTTTCAATGATCATTTAAATGAATTAACCACAAGGACCCTTTTGAAATATAGTGTTTACCTCATGCTTGCAAGGTAATTAGGGGTCATTAAGGTAGGTGTGTCTGAGGAAGGGTGGGGGAAGGACAGCACGCTATATATGACCTTTAACCTTACAGTGACCTGTGAGGAACACCATAATATTGGAAGCTGCATGTGCATTAATATTGAGAATAATATGCATGGTAATCCCCTATGATAACACTTATAATCCCAATGATAAGAATGATTATAATTTATGTGGCAATCATTAGTATGATACATATATATTACATTGACTATATCTATACATTATAATGTCTGTTCGAAGTTGGAGGCTACAGACGCTTGGTACTAGCCTCACGAAGATTTCCATATTAATTGCTGTTGGGTACATGACCAGCATGGCTAGGGCAAGGTTGGCATCAAACGAGTGAGTTCAACATGGTTTGGTGTCATAGCGACCCCCAGTGAACCTACTAGTGACTTTCACATCAACCCGACCTTGAAATCTGTGAATCATTCATCACAGATGAATGATTCACTGTGATGAATGATTCTAATCATCACAGATCATCATTCTAAATCTAAATCATTCATTCTAAATCATTATCTAAAATTAAATCATTCTAAATCATTCTAAAAATCATTCTAAATCATTAAATCATTCTAAAAATCTAAATTAAAAGCAAATATTTGTCTTACTGGTTAGCAAAACTTTACCCACTGATGTCCACAAAAATAAAAAAAGTGCCAATCATATTTTGGCCTTACTAGACAATTATGTGTTTATTCTATCATAAACACTGAGTCCCTTTACCGCTCAAAACAAAACAATCCCTCCATACACACCCTTCCACTGCCACCCGAGTCAGTCACAAACAGATGTCTCGAACAGGTGTATAGGTACACCTATACACCTATAAACAAACAGGTGTATAGATACTCCGGTTGGGAGTCAGCTCATGAATCCCAATGGATTGAGCTGAACCCCAGGTTGCACTTCTTTTGACCGTGTCGTAGTGCAGTGATCAAGGTCGCAAGCTTGGCACTACCATGGAGCTCATGGCACATACTGATTTTCTCATATGTCATTATTATAACCGTACCCACATCAGCACCGTTCCCACGGTACATATCAGTTACTTAAACGTAAAGATTGGCAACAATAATCAGGTTGCCACAACATACACTTGGAACCTGCCAGGCAACACAGTAGCAAGAATTAATTGCAAAAGACATTCCACTAGTGGCGAGTAACGAGAGGGTATGGAATAGAGAAGAGGGAAAACCGTAGGGTGGGTAGGGACAAAGCAATACACGAAGGAAGGAAACAAGTAAGAAGACAAAAGAACTAGAGAATGGGGAGAGGAGACTTGGGGAGATTGTGAATGGGGTAAACAGGAGAAACTGAGAAGTGGAGAATGAAGATAAAACAGCAGCACAGGACGAAAGAAGAGGCAGCATAAACCATAAAAAGAGAAGAGAACTATCAGGAGAAAGCGCCAAGCCATTACGACTATATAGCACTTCAAAGGGGGTCAGGATAAGGATTTTGGGATGTGGCAGTAGGGGGGGAGGGAGGGGAACGGAATTGTGCCCAACCCCTTGGATGGTCGGGGAATTGAACGCCAACCTGCAAGAAGCGATACCATTGCTATACCCTGAAGTACAAGTGAACAGTAGAAGAACACGAGGGGAATGAATGCTTAATATTAATAGACAATCAGAAGAAGCGTTATAGAACCACTTTTCAGAACGTAGGATTTATACCTTATACACTTTACATTTATGTAAAGTGTACACTTTATTCACTTACCTTACTATACTATGGTCTGTTCCCCCCATGCTGTGTATCGTGGCAACATTTGCCTTGCCACTGTTGCAACAACTTGTGTTACTGGAAACAGAGAGAGCCATTGTTTTAAACTTGCCGGAAATTTACAGTTCAGTGCCTGGCAAATTAAACAATGCTTGGCTCTGGGGAAAGAAGAATACATTATGTGAGGCCGGGACAGATTTGAGAACATGTTAAATTCATGGTTTTCTTAAATGGTGAAATATACACTAAACAGTTATATCGCAAAATTCTTGCTCAATATATTTGGATCTCTCTCTCTCTCTCTCTCTCTCTCTCACTCTCTCTCTCTCCCCTCTCTCTGTGACCCCCTCTCCCACCCACCCTCTCCCTCTTCCCTACCCCATACACAAAACATCACTTACAGAACACTGCTGGTTGTGGTTCACGGTGCAACACGACATTAGGGAAGCAATAACAGCCAATATTAAGTGCTCTCTCCATCTCAGCCATACTCCGCCTGCCCCATAAACACAACTTACAGTATTATCGAGAATTAGATAAAGGTCTTTGTGCATCATCCCGCAAATCGGCCTGACCGTGAGTGCCAGGACCATTTGACTGCCTTGGTGCTTGTGTTTATGTCATGAGAGACTTTATGAATTAATGAATAGTCTTTACCGTGAATATGAAGTGTGGTTATTAGGTTTTACTTCTTAATTTCGCATAGAAAAGTATGTATGTATATATATATATATATATATATATATATATATATATATATATATATATATATATATATATATATATATATATATATATATATATTACATATATATATATATATATATATATATATATATATATATATATATATATATATATATTTGGATCTCGAGGGGTAAGCTGAAACAAGCTGAAGCAAACACCATTGAAATCATTGAAACAACAAGGGACCCTAGAGCTGCCAGCTTTCTTTTCCAGCGCCTCAGCGTGGCGATACAGAGGGGAAATGCGCACTGCATCCAGGGTTCCTGCCCGCCATCTGAGGAGCTGGAGGAACTCGACAACCTATGATAACCATCTTTGTAACCTATATGTAACTCCTTTTTTGTAACACAGTTCAAATAAAGCAAATATATATGTGTACTTACAAAAGAA
Source organism: Procambarus virginalis (assembly GCA_020271785.1). Classification (NCBI taxonomy): domain Eukaryota; kingdom Metazoa; phylum Arthropoda; class Malacostraca; order Decapoda; family Cambaridae; genus Procambarus; species Procambarus virginalis. The sequence goes on from WNGS01169217.1 coordinate 14,550,477, forward strand.
TGGGGGTGGTAGGAGAAGAAAATATTAGTGTTCAGTGAGAAACCACAAGGTCTCCTCTGAATACGTTTTATTTTCTTCTCCGAGGCTATGGGTCCCCACATTGGCACCAGAGGTGGTACCCAAAAAAACAAATATATATATATATATATATATATATATATATATATATATATATATATATATATATATATATATATAATGTTATATTGTGGTACAGTGAATCGTGCGGAATTCTGCAAAATGTATTTTCAAGGAGACTGGTTTAAAGCTTTTAATGCAGAGACAAGTCTAAAGCTTGCTGAAATTTTAATGTGTACCTGTGTGTTGAACACCTGTATGTTTTTTGAGTGTGTGTTGTTTACTGAGTACGTACGTGTACTTGTGTTTGTTGAGCATGGGTGTGTTTATATTTGTTGCGCGTGTGTGTGTTTAGCACGTGTGTTAGGGAGGACCAGATTTATGGCTGATAGTGGGGTAAGAGAAACGGTAGTTTACTTAACAGAAGAATAGAGTTTGGCTAAGGTCAGGTTGGGTTTCCGTTAACTGTGGCAGGTGGCTACAAGGTGACGGATTTCCCATCCTGAGCACTCCAGGTTATTAGACCTTTCAGACCCGTTGGCATGAGATACCTGGAGCTTTGCAATTACTTTATTCACTCTCGTGTTCTTGAAGATATCCTTATAGTGTACCCCAAATTTGCCAGTGCAGCTACTGAATATATGGCCCTGTATGACTAACCATCCTGCGAGATGGGGACTTTTATTACCACTTCTACCTTACTCACTCGTGTGTTGATGATATCCTCATAATTCACCCGGAGGCTGCCATTGGAAACTACTGATAACATGCCTCTGTATGACTAACCATCCTGTGTGATGGGGATTTTTAAGCATCACGTAGCTACCTTTTTGACACTGTACTCCCCTTCATATAGCTGCACAAACTCCTCTAGGGCAGCTGCACAAATGCAGATGTACCTAATGTATTAAACAAACGTTTTTTATCTATTCAGACGTTATTTCATAAGTTTCGCTGAAATTTTGAATAAACATATCTATGAAGATACTTAAGATGGTGGTGTAGGTGAAGTATGTCAACCAGGCTGTGATTCATACGTCAGGCTGGTAGCAGCCCCGTCCAACAGCCTGGTGGACCAGTCCAGCAACCAGGAGGCGTGATCGGTGACCATGCGGCGGGGACGTTGAGTCCCAGAAATCATCGCAAAGGTCCACCACAACGTATGATGGTGGTGGTGGATAGTGATGATGGCGGTGCTGGAGGGAGGTGGTGAGACTAGAGTGTGGTGTTGCAAGTTACCAATAGCGACCCTCTTGTGTGCGACAAGCAGCATCAGAGGGAGGATCATACTCCGTTTATCTTAAAAAAAAGTTCTTTATAATCTGTTGTGCATTACGCATCCTAGATCACATATCTCCCCCCTGAAGACGACGGTCGTGGGCGTCCCGGTGACCAACTCAGCATCCACCGTGTGCTTATTCCGCACCCTGTGACCTCCAGACACCGCTCTACGGACACAATGAAGCCAGGAGATTGGCCCGATATAGCGATATCTCCGTAGAGAAGACCGAGTTATTGTAGAAACATCAGATAAGATTTCAACCCGTTTTCTGACTGAATCAGTATTTATCAGCGGGTATCAAGACGAACCCTAGTGGGGGGGGGGGGGTTGAGGTCTTAATCGTTTAGCTCATGTTAGCTTCATGTGGCCATCTGCCTTCTTGCAAGAGAGATGACACGTATTTGTTGGCAATGATCTTTGGGCGCGCTTGCTCACTCTCTATCCCCACCCGGCCCGACGGCTGAGTGGACAGTGCTCGGGATTCGTAGTCCTAGGTTCTGGATTCGACCCCCCGATCACATGTTTTGCCCGTATGAAACGCACAGCTCCCACGTTCTGCACGCATGAAACGCTTACATAAAATCCAGAGCACGAACCGTGAATAAAATGAGAGTAAATATGATTTTTTTTAAGGACACGACCAGAGCTGTGCGGTCAGGGCCAAAGGTCAGTCGACACGAGAATCTCGCTCGTAAGCTTCTTAACATTGGCCACGGCGAATATTGATCAAAATCCAGTGCTCGGGATATTTGTGTGTGTGTGTGTGTGTGTGTGTGTGTGTGTGGTGTGTGTGTGTGTGTGTGTGTGTGTGTGTGTGTGTGTGTGTGTGTGTGTGGAGTGGGCGCCGCCTGCGTACATGTGTGTGTGGTGTGTAGTATGCCCATGTTACCCTAGCTGTTGTTACGATGCTGTGTTCGCTGGAATTAAAGTCTAGCTCCAAGGTTCCTATATAAATTACCCTTCGTCCTCTCACGTAACTTACTCACACCATCTGGTTAATTTGGGTAATACTTTCTAAAGCTATGCAACTTGAAGCGTGAGCTTTAACACGCAGGTCGAGCTGTTAGAGTCCCATGGTACTGGGTCAGTCTGTGGGAGGCCCCATGGTACTGGGTCAGTCTGTGGGAGGCCCCCATGGTACTGGGTCAGTCTGTGGGAGGCCCCATGGTACTGGACCGGGAAGAGCAGAGGGCTGTGGCATCACCCGAGCGACTGTCAATTATTGGCAAACCCAAATCACAATTTTCATCACCACGCTCGAACGCGATCTTTCTGTTCTATTAATTATATTTCGCCAGCTGCATTGGACGAGGAAGGGTTTCATCAGCACTCAAATGTGTAAATGTACACTCGGTAAATTTTGACACGCTCAGAATTTTATGTAAAACTTTTGACATGCAAGCTGTCAGGTTGTTTGAGCGGTTAAAGACAGTCGGTATTCGGATTTTTTTTTCCTCGCTGTCTAGAAAACCTCTGGCTTTAATTTCTCAAGTTATCACTGAAATTTTCAGGGTTTTGGGTATAGAGTTGTTTCCCTCATCTCTCGTGAGTGGTGAGGCTCCTCTGACCTTCAGTTGTCTAAGACTCCTTGGGCTCCTCTCTCTCACTTCCATTTATTTCCCCTGAGTTCTTCCCCTAGAAGTGGCCAATGACAATTCCCCCCTTCCCATCCCTCCCCCCTCCCACCCCCATCTTCTCCTTCCCTCTTTCTCCTCCCCGTTGCCCCCTAGTCCACGTGACCCTCCTCATTCTCAGCTTCTTCCTCTCTTCCCCTCCTTTCATCTCATATGCCTTCTCTTCCATTCCGCCACTGTTTACTTCGTTCACTCCCTTTCCAAAACTTATCGCATTCTCTTCCTCAGTGCCTCCTTCGTTCGCCTTGCCCTTCCACATTCATTCCCTCACTTTGTGGGCTTCTTCGCTCCCTCCCTCCCACCCTCCCACATTCACTCCCTCCCACTGACGACTCCCACTAACTGGGTACCGTCTCGCTTAATTGCATGGCAGTTTTTACCGGGAGAGAATTATGATATCGCGTCGCAAGAGAGATAGAGCGAGGTAGGGAGCGGAGGGGAGGGAAAGAGAAAGGGGGGGGGGGGGTCCAAGTGGAGGGAAGAGACAGAGGAGGAAAATGGGATAGGAATGAAGGGGTAGATAGGAAGGGAAGGAAATGGAGGGGTGCATAAGAAGCATGTCACTAGGAGACAACTATATTACTCACCCTTATCTCTTCTCCCTTTCGTTTCATTTTACTGTCATATATATATATATATATATATATATATATATATAATTAGTATATATAGTATATATATATATATATATTATATATATATATATATATATATATATATATATATTGCGGAAAAATCACAAAGAAATGGAGAAAGGAAACCACATTTCTTTGTGGTTTTTCCGCATACAAATGATCAGTGTTTGGTGATCGTCAATTGCATATATATATATATATAATATACTAATATATATATATATATATATATATTAATATATATATATATTGTCGTACCTAGTAGCCAGAACGCACTTCTCAGCCAACTATGCAAGGCCCGATTTGCCTAATAAGCCAAGTTTTCATGAATTAATTGTTTTTCGACTACCTAACCTATCCTAACCTAATCTAACCTAACTTTTTCGGCTACCTAACCTAACCTAACCTATAAAGATAGGTTAGGTTAGGTTAGGTAGGGTTGGTTAGGTTCGGTCATATATCTACGTTAATTTTAACTCCAATAAAAAAAATTGACCTCATACATAATGAAATGGTGAACTTTATCATGTTCATAGGAGAAAATAAGAGAAAATATGATTATTCAGGAAAACTTGGGCTTTATTAGGCAAATCGGCCCATGCATAGTAGGCAGAGAAGTGCGTTCTGGCTACTA
>WNGS01169217.1:14586481-14592846 GCA_020271785.1 Procambarus virginalis
AAGATTAGTCCATTCGTCTTTCTCCCTCGGGAATAAGGTGCATAAGGAAAGTATCCAGTATACTTTCTACATCTGGGTACATCTGGGTACCCAGAGTATCTGTACCCAGACAGATGTTACCTTACTGCAACATTAATCTTCTGTTTTGTATAGTCGAAACTAACAAAATAATGAAATTCATTTTGTAACAGGTTGGGGATAATAAGCACTAAAACATCATCAAATAAAAAAAACTTATCAAATAGTTTATAATAACACATGATTATAATGATGAGAAAGCGTAGACGAAATCCGCAACATAAAAATATAGACAATATGCTGTTACATTTTACATGAATTAAATATTACAAAAAACTATGTCTACAAAAAACAGCAAAAACGATAATTAATTTGTGAAGATTTACTGGGTGCTTGGTATGCTAGCTTCAGCCAGGCTGCATGATACGCAAGTCTTGCTGGTTGGATACTGGGAAATAGACTTTAGCTTGGCAAAATGCTGGAATGCGTGTAGGTGTAGGCATGACAAACATTCCTCCAAACCTATATATATATATATATATATATATATATATATATATATATATATATATATATATATATATATATATATATATATATAGTGTGTGTGTTTTTTGTGTGTATATATAGCGTGTGTGTGTGTATGTAATATTAACAATTGTGTAACTAGCTTCACAAGATTGTGACTTGCTTAGCTAAACGAACTATGGGGTTCATTTCCTGAACAGATTATGTGCCTTTGTAACCCTTTCCACCACCGCACACGGGTGGTATGGGGTGCATAATAAGGATATTAAATGAAAGGTTAAACAATTCCTAAATCTAATTTGTTCATGAGTGCTATTCATTATTCGTAGTTCATAGTATTTTCCTGACATATGAGACATTTAATCCTTATTTTCTGATGTCATAGAATATTGTCTCTTCAAAGCTGAATCAGTAATTTTATATTTATAAAATGTATAAATTTAGATTGACAGACGATATATCATTAAAGAATAATAATCCTAAACCAGCGTGATGGAAAATGGCTCCTAAACCACAGTGTCCCAGGGAAGGACAAAAGGGAAACTCAGTATTGTGAGTATTCAAAGGAATTACTTAGCTATTTTTAAAGCTCTCTTGTCTGCAAAGTCTTTCCTACAGGATTTTAATTCATGCATTTATCCATTTATTTCATACACTGAAAAGACGATTCAGCTGTGAAAGGGAATTATTTTCCTTTGAAAAGGAAACAGAGTTAAATTTGTAGATCTTCCACAGCCTTTGACGAGTAAGGGATGAGAGGTCTTCCGACCTACAGCTCTCGCCAAGTATTACTCTGGATGAACTGAGATGCCTCATTGCTTAGCTTGGTCTTCGCGATCCTCAGTAAACGGGGTTGGAAGCTGTCTGGGTTGCAATATCTGCGGAGTTTCTGGCTTGAGATGCGGATATGATGTGGCGCCGCTGGCTTTAGAGTATTTGAGGGAGGTTTACATTTTGATATCTTGCAGAGATAAGCCATTTTAGACTTAATGCTCTTACACTTTTAGAAGCTTTGGGAAAACGGGTTAGGAGAGATGCAGAGTGACGGGCTTTGCAATCTTGAAAAGTCTGACTTTAGGGCTTTAACAGTGTGGATGACTTTGGACAGGTCGTCTTGAATGTCTAGTCCAAAACGCTGTATTGCATCATCTTCATCGGATGATGGATGCATAGTGGAGCGTTTGTATATTGTGTGTGTGCAAAAGGTTGAGTTTCCTATTAATTTTTTGTGTGTGCTTGAGAGCGCGCGCGCACACACACACACACACGGTCGTGTACACATACACTCACACACACACAGATACGAGTTGATTAAAAGTTGAGAGGCGAAACCAAAGAGCCAAAGCACAACCCCACGAAGGCATAAATCAGTGAGTACACACACACACACACACACACACACACACACACACACACACACACACACACACACACACACACACACACATGCACATACACGTATACAGACACGCGTGTACACACACACATGCACATACACGTATACAGACACGCGTGTACACACACAACACACATTCACACATTGCACAAATTTAACCACCCAAATGAGGAACACTAGCTGAGCAGTTGCAAGGCAAAAATGCATGCATCCGCCCCTTAGTCCTTGACGTCGTCGTGAATGCACGCAGCAGCTGCAAAAGTGCGAAGTTTGAAAGATGGTGCAGGACTGTCGCGGCGAAAGGATAATGGAAGCACTGGGCTGCATAGTCGAGATTTTCCAGGAATAATGCACTGGAAGGCCGGAGACTGCATGTGTAGTGTCGGAGATGGGGTACTGGGGTATGGAGGGGGAACTGGGATGGTCTCTCTCTCTCTCTATCTCAACCTTCCTCCCTCTTTCTTTATCCCACTTCCCCCTTCCTCTCTCTCACACCTCCCTCCACTCCCTCCTCCAATTCAACTCCTCTCTCAGTCGCAGAAGTAACTCCACCCTCTGTTCACCCATATCAATACAAGATGTATTAAATTATCATTATTCGTGACCCATCGTGGGAGATGCCACGTGGCACGTTAATGATTTCCCACTGTTAAATAAGCTTAGGGAGGGTCGGTTAGGCTAACTCTTGCTCTCAAATGGTGGACATCGCCCTAGAGGGAAGCTGCAGACGATTAGGCACAATGACAAAAATTGTGGGGTTCGTATGTCTCTGCCTCTCTCTCTCTCTCTCTCTCTCTCTCTCTCTTGCTCTCCCACTCTTCCCTTTTCTCTCCTGCTGTCTCTTGCTCACCTCCTATCGTTCTCTCTTACTCTCACTCTCCTTTCTTCTTTCTATCGTTCGCTCTACCTACCTCTCACTCTCTTTCTCACACAATTCTAGTATGTTTTCTCTAATTTTTCTCTCCCTAGAAGAGAGTAGATTGATGAATTTATTAAAGCAGATGCTAAATATATAGTTATATAAGAAAGGTCGTAAGTGGTGAGTTATATACGTAAATACGTTACACATTTGTTCACGTATATACGTAATAAGATATATAAGTCGATATGCAATATGCAATGAGAAATCTAGAAATGTAATTAGAAACAGGTTAATGGGTGTTATATAATACGTAGATCTATGCTAGTCTTATGCCGAGTTCTGTGTCAATGGCTCCCTGACAGTAATAAATGTGCAGTATGATCACCCATGTATTTATATATATTTGATTTTATTAGCAAAATTAACACATTAAATTTTATCCAGATATATAAAATTGAGGTTATTTATACAGGTTCCATTTGTCTCTACAAAACTTGTCTCCCATTCTGTTGTCTACCATTCTTATTCATTACTATTTACCCTCCATTTATCTTCATCATTATTAGTGCTAACGTGCGTGTCACAACCATTACTCTTCACTTGCCTCTGCCTTGGTACCATCGTCATTCTCTCGTCTCGGTGATTAATGTTGTGTGTCGTGATACTGTCGTCTCTGCTTCGTGGCTTCTTTCATCATTCCTTCATTTATTGGCTTTTGATTTATCCTCTGAAAGTATACTGTAATAATATACTGGTTCTTTGTCTTAGTGCGTATTCTTACCCTCTCCCTCTCTGAGCGTCCTCACCTAGATGAACACATACACGTGGCATTGTACTGCCAAATTAGGATACTAACCCGGTGTTTCAAACATTCTTCAAATTTATCCATTATTGATAGTTCACACGATTTATTTTGGTCTGTGCGTTTCTGAGTGTGTGCGCCCGAGTGTTTATTTCTAGGGACATCGTGGGGACCATATGATGCCCCTGATGTGCCACGAAACTCAGTGTCTTGGTGGACCCCGGAGATGTGGGCAACAGAACTTAAATATAGTGAAAATGTTCATTGAAATAATGAGTTACTATACTGATGATGTGCACTGTTATTGACCGTGAATGTGACCATGTACTCCAAGAAATTTGGATTCTGGGAGAACTTCGAGAGCATGTAAGGGTCAGTAAAAGTAATGAAGCTGATGCTTTGTTAAATATTGTTTCTAATGAGCTGATGCATTGATAAGCATTGCATCTATTGAAGTTGATTCATTTATAAATTTCTATTGAAGCTGATTCATTGATAAATGTTGTGTCTTTTGAAACTGATGCATTGATAATTATTATCTATTGTTGATGTATTTTGTCTATTGAATGTGTAATCCCAAGTTATTTATTCGGAAAATGCGGAGTAACTCAGCAAGTGGTTCATATTGGCTCAAATAGTTCAAACAAGGTAAACCAGCGTTCATTCGGCCACATAATTAGTACTAACGTTCAAACATGCCAATACACTTCCCCTGAACTTGCATCACTACTGACCACAATTTCTACAACGACACCTCACCTTCGTCTACTCCCTCACTCACACCTACGTCTATACCTACACCTACGTCTACATCTACGTTCCTCCTTCGTCGTTCATACATACAACACACTACACGTTCGCAACTGCTGAAGTACAAAAGAATACATGGTGCGTAAATACACAGTGCATGACGGAAAATAATACGTTGCATGTGCTCTACTCCGAAAAAGGTCCACACATATAGAAGATCTCAAGGCAAAACATTACACTTTCTCTTTATACCAACATATTAGTATCTAACTTTGCTACATTCTCGACAAGTAAGCATAAATAGTTTTTTGTTCGCCTGCCAACATCTGCCTATATCATCTGCATCCCTACTTCAATATTAATCAAATGCATTTTCTTCTCTCGATCATTCATCGCAAGGTCATTTCTCCACGGACTCTTCCACCAACAGTGGTTCCACCTCACGGCTGATTCAACTAATTTCAAGGAATAATGAATTCTTCGGTTTCCATTATTCTTTTATTTACACCAATAATTTGTCTTTTTATTATATATTGTCGGGGTTTCACGGTGTTCTCGTAAGAGAAGGGTTAAAGCAACAGTAGACTGGATCTCCTTTCCAGGTGGTTGCCCCAACAATAACCCTTACTCACCGTCGTTCGGCGGGTCTTCCCTCAAATCCGCTAGGCTCCACTGCTGGCCTCGGAGAGTATCCCAGTCGATCTCACAACCGGCCTTAGATTTGTACGATTGAGTGGGAGCACAGATCGTTCCCTCAATCTGTGGCCCTCCCGACACCGAACTATTACACAGCCTTCAAGGTCGCCAACTGGTTTTTTTAGATGTCCAGTAACACTGCAGTGGTTAGGTGTAATTGTGGCAAGAGCCAAATCCAGTCATATAGTATCAGGCAGGTCACTCTACTTTATATCCTCACATGGTCACAAGATAAATGGAGGGGATGATATCAAACACCAAAGAGTTTTGGTATTTTACTTAAAATATCACGAGAAATATACATGCATCAATGTATCAGAATTAATATATGACGATTGCTCCATTCATAGCATAATATTCTAGAGCGCACCATATGGCAACATCGGCACGTGTCACCTGTCAGAAATGCCAGCTGACCGGGCCCTCGCGATCGTGGGAAAGACTAGTACTTGTTTTCTAATTGTCACGATCACCGTTTATTTAACTTTTTCCAAAACACTATTCAACGTTCACATGGCTTACTTATGATTTCACTGGCCTCACGATCAACATCTTATTCACAATACTCTCACAGTGACCTTTCACTGTACCAAAAGATTACTCTATTCTTAATAATATTTACTGTGAATGCACTCACTTGATCACTGAACTTTTCTTTATATTTATACTTCCTCTCAAAGAGATATCACTGGCAATCACTTCATATATATATTATTCAGCACACAATCATGTCATATATAAATCAGTAATCGAACTTCAGGCATATATATATCAATAGATCATCGAGATCAACACACAGGCATTTATATCGATAGATTATGGAGATCAACACGCGGGCACTTATATCAATAGATTATAGAGATCAATCCACAGGCATTTATTATCAATAGATTATATAGATGAACACACCAATATCTGGTTTACTACCAATATATATATATAATAATAATCACAGATCAATAATAATAATAGTCACAGTAAATTTCTCTGATGAATCTTGGTGCTTGCACACACACCACACAGATATATATGTAAATTGATACTGTGAGCGCTCTGGGTAGCCTCACCAGATCACTAGTGCTCTCTGTGACTTAAACACAAGTGAGACTTGCTCACGACATACAAAATATACTGACAAGAATATATATAGCTAACTAAAGGGGAAATGGGAGGGAACTGTAAACACCTACTTCACCTATCCTAGGATGACAGTTGGGTCGTAGCTCCTGGTCCAGGCTCTCGCCTCGTTCATCCAGAAACACAAGCCCCACGCCTTAGGATTGTCGCGTCTCGCCGCTTCTGTACACAGTAGG
>WNGS01169217.1:14605269-14621403 GCA_020271785.1 Procambarus virginalis
TTGCAACTATGCAAGCGCAATACAAATATTTTCAATTGAGATTATCTGTGTTAATCTTCGTTACTGTGGTCTTTTTGTGTCAATATCCATTACAGTGATTAGAACAGTCCATCAAATCAACCGCTGCAACAAGTTGAGCAAAATCCCTACACTCGACCCAAATGAAAACCAACTCGCATATCTTTTATTAGTTCATAGCATCGTGATGCGTTTTACAGATTAATTATCAAGCATTATAGACCCTATGAGAACATTCCCAAAGTATTTTTTTACTTGCATCCAATTTTAACCATTTACAAATTAATTTTCATGTTTCTGAAAATTTCAGTAAAATGTTTTGCAAATCATATGTTGGTCGCATTGGACACCTGAAATGCATTTATTAAATTTGATACATGAATTGCATTACTTTTCAAATATTATTACAAAATATTAGGAATATTTTCAAATTAAAAAAAGGAATATCCATATTAAACAAAAACAACAAAATAATACAAATTGGTAAATGTTTTAAAACAGTTGCCACTTTAATTTTTACTTCGGTTACACTACCCATAATGTGATTTTTAATTAATATCAGATGAAAGTTAAAGAACATTCAAAGACATAACCATGATTTATGTCTAGAAATTGATTTGCCTTCCATGCACGCGCCGCCTCAAGCCAACCACAACACACCACACACACACACACACACACACACACACACACACACACACACACACACACACACACGAGATCGGCAACATCAAACTTATTCTTTTCTAGGCCTAGTATAAATTTATATATGTAATAAACATAGGCCAATGACTGAATATGTTGCACGTAGGATTGTATATTTAGGCCAAGGGCAGGTTAGGCTTATAACTAGCGTAACCTTTTTTTATTGGGCCTTTGTAAGAATTCATTACTAAAAAACGTTGGATTTATTGTCCAACGTTTTGTAGTAATGTCAGTACAAACGTTCGTAAATGTAGAGTTTAAATTCAGAGTAGTTATTGGTAACAAATGTTTGCGGGACAGGTTGATAAAATAAAACAAATTAAGTAACCTGTTGTGTTAAATTTTCACTGCAAAAATTATTGATAACTAATTGAAGAACTGGCAAACCACACTGTTTCCGATACTATAGGGGTAGCCAATAATAATAATAATAATAATAATAATAATAATACTAATAATAATAATAATAATAATAATAATAATAATAATAAAGGTTTTAATAAAATACCCGATTTCTTTCAAATAAAGCTGAAAATGTTGCTTCACTGCTGGGTGTTTTGTGATATGGAAAACAAAAGTACCAATAGTAGCAAGTTAAAATTTTATGTGGGAATGGCCACTTTTTGGCAATCACCTTTATTATATTCTCTATTATTGCCAGATTTTCAGTTAATGTCTAATGCATGAAATAATTCGATCTATGTTACGATAATTTAAATATTTATATTAGAGTCATTAGCTTTAATGACATTTTACTTAACTTTGAGCGTATTGTTTAGTTCACTTTGACCATAATGTGCAGAACACGGGTCTCTTGCTGGAGCAATCCCGCCTGTGAAATGTTTCCCGTTTTTCACGAAGCTGTTCATTGTGTATTTAGTAATCACTGTAATCTCTTTAATGACTGTAATCACAAACTTCCAGCAGGCAATAACAGGACAACAACAAAGAAAGGAAATAAAACTGTGTTATAAATAATAATTGTTCAGCACCAAAGAGAAGAGCGGGAGAACACAATACTCATGAACTAATCAATATAACTACACATTATCAGATGATGTTAAATGTGTGTAAATCCAGGTACAGTAGTGTATGGCCACTATCTAACATACAATCCTCGATAAAGCACGTAGTACCCATTTTTGTTTATTGTTTCTTAAATTACCATTAAGGTGTGGTTTCATTGGACACATAGATATCATTAGCAGTCAACGCTGATTAAGAGATCCTTGTCATGAAGCAAGAAAGCAAGGGCCATCTGCGCCAGGAAGAACGAGCCCTCAGGAGCCCTGCATCGTTAAGCATAACTCCAATAAGGTGAAAAAACGCGGCTGAATTGGGGCAAGGTTCATTCCTCCGGCAATAACCCACACTTTATTAACGTCATTTGGCATTTCATGTGAAAAATGTAACCCCGAGCGAGCCATTAAGAGCCTCGCTCAGCTGTTATGAGGCTTGGGGAGGGGGGACGGTTAGGGAGCGATCCTCAGGAGGGTGTGTTTGTGACCTTTGAAGGCACGGACAACAGTGGTGTTCGTGACAGCAGCATCTTCATCGACATCGCCATCTTCATCGACAGCGCCATCTTCATCGACAGAGCAATAGTCTTAGCACTCAAGTCTGACAAAATCCAGTTGTAGACATTAAATTCTTAAAAAAAACTAAGATGTCACCAGAACTTATATCACATCATTAGAACCACTGGTATCATCACCAGAACTATTGATATCACATCACTAGAAATACTGATATTATATCAAAACGATTGATATACCATCACAAGAACGACTGATATCCTGAGAACTACTGATCATATAACCAGAACGAATGATATCGGTCGACCAGAAGAACTGCTATCACATCACCGGAATATATGTCATATTACATCTCCAGTATTACTGATGTATCACATCACCACCAGACTTCTAGTGATGTCACAGAGAGATAACACCTTTTCACTTCAAGTATTGAGAGCATCGATGCTGTTGATATTTTCAATGATACTGACAGACTCGAGGATTTAATGGTGTTAATGCCCTTGAGGACTGTAAGGTTGCATTGGCCGGCATTGGTCCTCTGAAGGGGAAAACCTCGCCCACTCCGTTTCCACAATAGTGTGTATTGAACACGCGTTTCGGTACACTGGATCACTTACACACTCCCTGGATTTTTTTTTGCTGTTTCATCCTTTCAAAGGATTTTTTCAATATTTTTTTTTATTTATTTGGGGTCTCGTTATATCCAGTTTGTGCGCGTGCACTCATCAATTTGAACTCGCCTATTTGTGCCTGCACGATCAAGCTCTAGCTTTTGGACCCTCGCTTTTGTAGCAGCCATGTAATGACTCCTGACCTATTTCCCTGTCATACCTGCTTTTGAAGTTATGAATGGTGTTTTCCTCTACAATCTGCTCCTTTAGTTCATTCCATTTTCCAATACTCTTTCGCTAAAAGAAAGCTTCCTAACATCTCTATGATATATTGGAGACTCGAGACTATCCATGCCCTCATATGCTATTGGTATTTATTTTAAACATTTCCTCTTTTACCACTTTAAATCACCGATATATTTTATACCTCTGTATCATGTCTCCCATTTCTCTCTCCTATCTTGTCAAACTACTTGGGCTGGAAATTAGAGCGACGATCTTGCTTCATTCAGGTCGGCGTTCAATCCTAGACAAGTGCTTGGGCACCATTTCTTTTCCCCCGTCTCATCTCAAATCCTTATCTGACCCCTTCCAAGTGCTAAATAGTCGTAATGGCTTGGCACTTTCTTCCTGACAATTCCCTCTCTCCCTCATTTTTTTATTTTTTAGCGTCATCAGGTTTAGTTCCTTCAGTCCCTCTTCATTCCTTATCCCTCCATTTTCTGAAACGTTTCGTTGCAAAGTTCTGCACCATTACGATCATCCTTGTATGTTTTTAAGGCAGAAGATTTTCGATGATGATTCAGCGATGAAAACAACAGAAATCTGCTTTGACACATTATTGACAAACTACATTTCATACTTTATACGAGTCGTTGGGATTCGGAATAAGAACCAATCCCTCTTAAGGAGGGGCATGAGGGTCGATCCTAACCATCCTCTAACACTCGCCATACAGTCAGTCACCATGCAAAACTTCATAAGGCTAGCACCTGGAGTCTGGCTTCTAATTTCAGACAGACGCTCATTATATATATATATATATATATATATATATATATATATATATATATATATATATATATATATATATATATATATATATATATATATATATCGCGTTATTATTGTGATTTTGTGTAATTAAAAGGTGAAGAACAAATATAAAATTTAATAAAAATAACCTGCATTTAGTAAATTATAATACAACAAATATAATTAATGCTAAATACTTAAATATTTTCAGCAGCTCATCGTGAAATTCAATTTTCAATTTATCGTTGGATGTTAAAAGTGACTTGCTTATCTTGTCAGAAACATTTAGGGCTTATGCGAGATTAATCCACATTACAGAATATTCTCCCAGGCTAGTATAAATATATTTTAATATAGATTATTTAATATTTGCTGAAAATATTTTCTGCTGAGAGCAGGAAATTTAATTAGTTTCTCCTTCCGTTGTAGGAAAACATTGTGCAAATTCATGAGCAGCGACGGAGTCTGTAAATATATTATAAATATCAGGAATTTAAATTATCAAGTGTTTTTTTATTTTTTATTTTTTTATGTAGCTTGACTGTGTACATGCTTGTCTGTTCTGGTTCTGTGTGTGTGTGTGTGTGTGTGTGTGTGTGTGTGTGTGTGTGTGTGTGTGTGTGTGTGTGTGTGTGTGTGTGTGTGTGTGTGTGTGTGTGTGTGTGTGTGTACTCACCTATTTGTACTCACTTAGTTGTGCTTGCGTCGGCTGAGCTCTGACACTTTGAGCCCGCCTCTCAACTGTCAATCTGCTTTTTTTCTTCCCCCCTCCCCGGAAACAGCCCGTAGCTGCTAACTCCCAGGTACATTTTGCTAGGTAAACAGGAGCATCAGGGTGAAAGAAACTGCCCATTTGTTTCCGCAATCTCCGGGAATCGATCCCCAGACCCTAGGACTACGAATCCCGAGTTCTGTCCACTCAGCCGTCAGGCCCCATATGTACTCCCCTTGAGGTTACCTTGAAGTGCTTCCGGGGCTTAGCGTCCCCGCGGCCCGGTCGTCGACCAGGCCTCCTGGTTGCTGGACTGATCAACCAGGCTGTTTGACGCGGCTGCTCGCAGCCTGACGTATGAGTCACAGCCTGGTTGTTCAGGTATCCTTTGGAAGTGCTTATCCAGTTCTATCTTGAACACTGTGAGGGGTTTGCCAGTTATTTCCCTTATGTGTAGCGGAAGCGTGTTGAACAGTCTCGGGTCTCTGATGTTGATAGAGTTCTCTCTCAGAGTACCTGTTGCACCTTCGCTTTTCAACGGGGGTATTCTGCACATCCTGCCATGTCTTCTGGTCTCATGTGATGTTATTTCTGTGTGCAGGTTTGGGACCAGCCCCTCTAATATTTTCCAAGTGTAAATGATTATGTATCTCTCCCGCCTGCGCTCAAGGGAGAACAGATTTAGGCTCTTTAGTCGGTCCCAATAGTTTAGATGTTTTAGTTTTGAATCCTAGGCACATAAGGTATCTAGGTTCTCTTGTGTTTTCCTGTAGCTTCACTAAGTTAATCATGACCCCGTCAAGATGAAGGGAAGTGTTACTTTGGGTCATTTTTTAAGGACGTTACGTGTGTGTTGCCTTTCGTATTTTGATAGCGAAAATATACACAGTACTATAACTCGGGGCATTCTGGAAATGGCCCAAAAAAATTTACAGCGAAAACTAATACTGAACTTCTTCAGTAAACAGATGTTAACGACTTAGCATAGTAATTCCATACTGTAATGACACACGAACACACTTGTCGGATGGTAGGAAAGACTGGTGTAAGTGACAAGTCCAGTTAGCAGATAGTTAATGTCTACCAAAGTTAAGACACTGCAAAAAGTTCAATGATATATAAAGACTGTAGCATGGCTTACATAGGGGCAGGCAGGCGGAAGGGATTAAAAAACTGAAATAATAGAACCCAAATGATCTATCAAATGATGACAAGAAAACTGTGCTCTTTTCAAGCATGAGTGAACAAGCTCAGTCAAGTGACTGGCAGAATTAAACTATTGTCTCTCTTCAAAAATCTAGTTTTAAATATAAAAAAATGGATAAACTGTATCCATAAACAATACTTCAAACTTCAATTAACTCTCGCAGTCAGTGGATTCCTGAAGGTCTATGGAGGCAGAAGGAAAGTGAATACCATTTAGCAGAGACAGCTGTGAATACTATAATACATATGCTGTTGTTTTGGATAATAATATTTACATTTTTGTAAATATTATAATACTCAGGAGTATTATAATACTCCTGAGGTTTCCTAGGTGTTCAGCTACAGTGACTTACACGAGGTCGAGAGGCGACTGGACAGTCCGTCTTCTCTATTTGCTACCCAGGCAAAATATTTATATTTTTTTACTTTCTCAAGTAACCCATCTTACCTATTGAGACGGATGCGTACAGTAAGTTAATATTAGTTTTTTTAGGGGTTATTAATACGATACCTTTTTGACGGATTGGTCTATTCCGTAAAAACGATGTATTAAGTGAGAGGGCGATTTGGTGCGTTGGAGGTGAGCTGAGAGTGAGAGTGGGGAGAGTTAGCGAAGGGTGGGGAGTGTGGGGAGAGTTAGCGAAGGGTGGGGAGAGTGGGGAGAGTTAGCGAAGGGTGGGGAGTGTGGGGAGTGTGGGGAGAGTTAGCGAAGGGTGGGGAGTGTGGGGGAAAAGATTGGGTGAAGCTTCATTAAAATCCTCAATGGGGTTCATTGTCACATATTTTGCTTTTAAATTGAGACACTAGTTGAGATCCGGTGAGGTTAGAGAAGCGTGACTAAATAGACAAATTTCTCGCTAAAATTCTGTTTGACTCAATGTTAGAAAAAACACCCTCACTTTCCCTCACGTCTTTCCCCTTAACCCATAAAAGACTTTGTATGTATTCAAATGAGCCGTTCGTATCTGTCCTGTTGACAACACTGCGTATTTTGACAGCATAAATGACAGTGCTGGTTGTGGAGTCATTGATTATTACACTATACTTACCAGACAGGAGACTGCTCCCCTCCCCCCTTACTATTAAGGGGCCAAGATGGCCCCCCCTTAATGTTTCAAACTTTTTTTTGTGTATTTGTTTTCGTTCTGCATCATAGATACCTACTGATTTTGGTGGTACAATTTGTTTTTAATACAAAATTTGATTTTGTGTCCCTTGTTTGCAGGCTAAATCTGCAAACATTCTATGCATTTAATTATAGCTACGGAGTTACTTTGTTTTTTTAAATACCATTATGTATAATAGAAAATTTGTTGACAAGATTATAATAGTTGCAGTAACTGTGCATTTTTTTTTGTAGAACAAATAGCACTTCTTGTCAGGTGATCTAATTCTCGAGTAGAGAAGTTTTAGAGAACCTAAGTAGGTGAAAAGGTATTTTTTTTTAAATTCTCAGAGCAGTGCATACGTTGTGTATGTAGGAGTTTGGTTCTACGGGTTTGGAATTACGGGCATTAAATATTTATAACCTTTCTAAGTATACCTATACTGAATTTTGTTTAACAAGTGTAGATTAGCCTATTGAAAAACAAAATTGTGAGGGATTGATGTTAGGTCAGATTTGTTATCTGTAGGATACTAAACATAAGCTGTAAGGTGGTCGACTCAACTTAGAGTTGCACATTTACAGCATCTTTCGTACCTAAACGAACTAAGGGGTTCAGTTCCTGAACCCTTTAGATGCCTCTGTAACACTTTCCCACCATCGTCCACGGGAATGGTATGGGGTACATAATAAAGAAAGAAACTGAATAGAAATTTCGTACGTCTTGTCAATGAAAGATTTCCACCAATCTCTACTGTCAATAAATTAATCTACGGAACAGAGAAGAAGACTTGGAAGTAGTCTCCCCCAATCCCGTTTCTCCCCAATCCCTCTGACTTCCTGACCTTCAAATCCTCCCCTATTTGGCCCATTTTCCTCATTCCCTTTCTGACCCCCATCCCCATCTCCGCTTTCTGACCACCTCCCCTACCCCTCCTATACACACAAACACGCTAATAGATAATCGTTAAAAACTAGGAGATTCTTTGCGTGACTTCCCTCTCCTTCCAGATTCCATGTTCTTGCTCCAGCTTCCTCGGAGGCTAGATTGGATTTTCGGAGCAGACAATTTTTTGATGGATTTTCCCCTCTTCGGGTCAGTGGGGGAAATAGAAATGCTGCCGGGCTGAGCCTTAAGTCTACTGTTTTTGTTCCGTGTCAGTGGGAGGGGCGCGTCCTGCTTTTCGTTGTATTTGTTGTTATTGTTGCAATTGCTGCTGCTGTTGTGATGTTCTCCAGTGCTGTAGCATTTTCTTAGCAATGATTTAATTTTCAGTGGTGATGTTACATTTCTTTATGATAATGGAACATGTTTCTGTGACATTTTCCTAGCAGTTTCATTGCTTTGTGATGGTTGAAGACTGGAAAACATGTCAAGAAAACATTAAATATTAGAGCTGGTCGAACAGACGAAATATATAGCTAAAGCAAAGTTCATAGAATACAACAATTAGGTAACAAGTGCACAAAAACTAATATATCATCGAAACGATGGAAAGGTAAACAAATACATTTGCGATGATTGTGTTCGTGAGGACACACACACACACACACACACACACACACACACACACACACACACACACACACACACACACACACACACACACACACACATATTGTATATCCAGGACTCACCGTCAGCCTTTAGATCATGTCTTTTCAGCTGTGAATTGGACATTTGCAATGATTCTTTACCCTCCAGAAATCTATCACTCACCAAGGAGGAAGTTAGCCCCTTGTACCTTTGGTATTTTATTCCGTTTTCTCAGCTCACGCTAAATAAAAAGATCGTTGCTTGCCTCTGAGGACCATTATATATATTGCTATTAGAATTACCCTTGCCGAATCCTTTGTCATTTTATTGGATACAACTACCTCAATCTTTGTTCTTGTTTTTGCTTGTTCTTTGATCGTTTCATTTACCGATTACTGGAGCTGTGTTCTAATTGTATGCTGGCCTCGAGGAGTCTCGTTACCTTACAGTTACTTGGGTTCAATTCAAGCAACCATTAATACATCAAACCTCCAGTTCGTCCAGCTGATTCTGAGCACATTCCTCTCAATTCCAGGATACGTCGTCTTGCATATATCTTTCCTTTCTCTAGTAATATTATATTTCCTTGAGTGGGATTTAATACAGAGGTTGCACACGCGGGGTTTGGTCTGGCAGGTTTCGTAAACAACATTTTGAAGGCTTCCTTGTCTTGATTCCTAAAGGCTTTACGGATATGCGTGCTCTTACCTAGTTGTACTCACCTAGTTGTGCTTGTCGGGGGTTTAGCTTTGGCTCTTTGGTCCCGTCTCTCAACTGTCAATCAACTGGTGTACTGATTTCTGACTGTGTGTGTATTCACCTATTTGTATGTGTGTAGGTGTGTGTGTGTGTGTGCGTGCGCACGTGCACATATTTTCCTACATAGCCCATTTTGTATTTTAGCAGATAGACTGATTTATCACACTATTATCCCTCTCCTCCCTCTTCTCCCGCCACCACTAAGGCCACCACAACACCTTCCCGTCCACCAACACCATTGCATAGATATTCCTCTCTTTAACTGACAATTGCGCCATGCAATCGTCGGATTACTGGAAATTCTGCATTTAGTGGGTCCGGTCTTACCCCGCTGTAACTGAAATGTACATTGGCTGGTTGGGATCTTGCAACACATTATTTGATATGTTCAACAACTCTGTAATTGCAAGGACTCACTCTTGCGTAAGGAAGGCTTGGTTATGTAACGATGCGCTAAATTCATATGAGCTAACAAATTGATTCTCCCCTTTTTATGTGATGCTTTGCTTCTGTCTCTTTCTGTCTTGCTCTCTTGCCATTTACAAGGTGTCAATTCATATACATAAAAAATATGAGCATTCCTTTAAGTGACCATCCCCTTTAAGTGATAATCCCATTGGAATAGACCTAGAGACAATACTACGACAGAAAGTTTTAGATTTATGATTCTGCCACGAACCTTCAGACCCAAATAAAAAGTAAACATGAACTTTGGAGAGTTAATTTTTCAACTTTCTGCTTCAGTGAAGAAAACATAAGGAATATCGAGAAGATTCGTGCCATCATATATATAAAACGTTCTCTCGTTTTCAACGCAATAAATAAATATTATATATATATACATATATATATATATATATATATATATATATATATATATATTATATATATATATATATATATTAGAATATTTTGGTAGCAGTCTTTCCTGTAGACATATATTATTAAATATGACCGAAAAGTAAGAATAATAATTCTAACACGAATTTTCTCGATCTTCCTTATGTTTCTTTTTACTGTTGATGGTAAATGAAAAATCAATTCTCCAAAATTCATTTTTATTTCTAGTCTGACGCGACACTTGAGCGCGTTTCGTAAAACTTATTACATTTTCAAAGACTTTAGTTTACACACACACAACTATAACTGAACAGCATTGGCTCTTTTATACCTGCATTTGCGTGAGGTGATGTAATACAATAGTTTTGGATGAGGTGAAAACAAACTTTCAACAAAACACAGAACACGGAACAATGGTATAAGCTAAAGGAAAGAATAGATCTGTAACTGCAGAGGACCTATTGGTCCATATTCTTGATGCTTCTATATTGGAGCGGAGTCTTGAAGTGGGTAGACTTCAAGAAAAATGTATTATTTTTTTCCTATTTCTATGTATTGTTTGTCTCTAATTTCAAGAGTATTTGCTTCTAGCACCATTACTTTAATTGCGGCCTTACTATATGTGATTAAATGATTACATATATAAATATATGTAAAATNAATTGGGTCCTCGTGAATTTAAACTTGGACCTGCAAATTATTAGACCCTCGTGCTTAACTGTGTCAACAAAACTATTCGCACCCCCCCCCTGCGTCACTGTGTGGAGTGCGAAATGATAAATGAATTTAGGGACAGCTCGAAAACAAATGTCCAAGAAATGTGTAAATATTTAATTCCAAATTATCTACTACCAGAAATGTTATTCAAATATCGCAATTTTGCTGACTGTGGGCAGTGAATGTGAGTTAGTTTAACCTTTTCCACCGTTGCCCACTGTGGTGTGTGTGGTGTGTGTGTGTGTGTGTGTGGTGTGTGTGTGTGTGTGTGTGTGTGTGTGTGTGTGTGTGTGTGTGTACTTGTAGTCGTTCTTGAACCAAGTGCTTATATACATTGAACTGTCTATATACATAGCATATCAAGACTGTAACTAAGCTAATACTGGGGTTTTTCTTTATTAAATAAATACAATATAAATATCATATTTACATCAATTTACTAGGGAAAATACCTCATTTATATATAGTTTATATACTTCACAGTAAACCAGTGTTTCATATCATCACCGAGCATGAGCCGTAAACCCCAAATGTTATATCTGATCCTGCCTCGCAAGAACTTCAATATTCTGTCTGCTGAGTAACCCTCCTGCCTGCCTATCCGCACACAAAATACCAGAAAGTAGCATAACTATTGTATTCTTACTAAGCTAATACTGTGGTTCAGTTTTCGAGTCCATTAGAATTCCCTAACATTTCCTCACTACCGCCCACAGGATGCATGTGGGATGCGCTATAAATGATCTAAACAAAACATGAAATTTTGCAGCCCGTCCACAATACTCTCCCTAAATGTGAACGAGTGTGTACATTGACTGGTTGCTACTGCCGGGTTCGAATCTAAAATGTTCGAGTTCGAAAGCCTGATGATCAAATTTCCATGTGCAGGCCTACATACACATTAATTTAGCTTTATAAAGGAACGGGAAAGTAGTTATTGGGGGGTAACACTTGTTTGGCGAGTCAATATTATTGTGCAGATGAAGATATCACAGAAAAACCGTTGACTCGCGCGAAAAAGCATTATACAATAAATATATGACTGAAGATTACAAATTTTTGTGCATCAAATCTTTTTTGTGAGTTGGCTAAAGTTTTCGAACCCAATTATAAACCTTTTATATTATGACTGCTTCATAGTATCGCCCAATTAGTCATCCCTTTTCCATATTTTCCATTTCTTTACATCGCCTTTGCTTTCCTTCAAACGTAAATTGGCTTTTGCCTTATTCATTCCTCATTTCTTCTGTCCTCTTAACCATTCTATCAACTAAAATTATTTTATACGTATAATTCCACTCGTTCTCTAAAATACGCTTTTCACACACTCGGTACTGTTTCATGACAAGCCATAAAGAGTCAGTAATACGTGTAAGCCCGCAATCCTCCACTGATCCTGTTAAAATATATTTATGCTTCTTTTGTTTAATATGGATAAAATGTTGTTGTAAGTAGATTACGCACACGCTCAAAATTACGCATGCACACGTAAGTCTTGTATGATACTTTCGGCTGGTAAGCATAGTTATGCAAGGGAATATAGATACCCAGCAAACAGCTGGTACTAGAGTAGAGAATAAAGATACCTGGCAAGGGTGATAAAGTAATCTAGTATCTGGAGCAGTGGATATAGATATTGATGGAGTATCTGAAGCAGTATATGTAGATATCGAGAGTGTATCTGGAGCAGTGGATATTGATATCGAGGGAGTATCTGGAGCAGTGGATATAGAGATCGAGGGAGTATCTGGAGCAGTGGATATATATATATATATATATATATATATATATATATATATATATATATATATATATATATATATATAATATAGATCATTGGTGCGGTAGTCACGGTACTGTGTACGTTTAGGGGTGATCCTGGAAGGCATGGGTTCGAATCCGGGCCGGGTAAAAGAATTCTTATATCGAGGGAGTATCTGGAGCAGTGGATAAAGATTCAGAGTGAACAGCTGTTGCAGAGGTTAAATAGATTTGAACCAGCAGCTGGTGCAATACATAACAGCTGCTTTGATATTTACACAGGTCGGGACGAGCCAAACGAGACTCAAATTTTAACTATGCCCCAAACAGTAGCTGCCATCAGAACATAATTCACAGCTGATCCGGAAAATTATTGGGCATCATAAATGTAAAACTCGTGTGCCGGCCTCATTGGGCACCTGTCCGGAATATCCCGTTTTGTTTATGGTAATTGCTTTCCCTGTATATATTCAATGGGATTATTTCACCTGTGATTTATAGCTCGGGAATACAATAACCCTTTTATCATGATTAAGCTGGTGGCTGGTGTAGTGTCAAGGCTAAGCCGCCGCCTCGCGCACAACTGTAATGGCTGCAATTGAGATTTTTTATTTTTTTTTTTACCTTCTACAAATTTCGCCTTCAATTTCTGACGCAAGACTTTAATGGCTTGATCAATAAAGGTCATTTGAAGAGCACTTTTCAATAATTCCAATTTAATTTTCGTCGTTCTGTAATTAAATTAATTAGCATGATGCACTTTTAATGCTGTTTCTTTAGTGCTAATGACTTTTAACATATTTTTTGTTGCTAGATAAATATACAGTTATTTCTTTCCATACAGAAATACCAGATGATGATTCTAGTATATATATATATATATATATATATATATATATATATATATATATATATATATATATATATATATATATATATATATATATATATATATATATATATATGACTGGAGTAGTCTACTCACAATCGAATATTACAGGGCTCGATTCCAGGGGTAGAATCTCCATTCAGGAAATATTTGCCCGAGTGCTAGGCAACTGCTTTGATATTTGCATAGCACCTTGTACTGTGAGCTGCAAACTGGTTTAGGTCATTTGTTGGCGAGGAAGACCTTGACTAAAAAATTTGAAATATAACACACACGTATAAATAGAGAAACAAAAACATCATGAATCATTTCACAGGAGTGAGACAAGAATTGAAAACTATGAACTATCGATAAACATTCAAAATGTAACAATTATAGTTTCAGAAACACGATTATTGTACTTACAACAATACAGTGATTGTTGTTACAGTGCTGCGATGACTGAAGTTACAGTAATGCTATGGATTGTAGTTACAATACCACGATGATTCATACCATCAACATTGTCCTGGAGCAACAATATGACCCGTCGAGAGTAAATTTCATTACTGTGATCCGGATGAACTTTGCTGTATTGCTGCAATGTATACCTGGAGTATACATCTAGAGTAGATAATGAGAGCTCTTCTACTCCCCCAATCCTGGCCTGAGGCCAGACTCGTGTACAGTGTCCATTTAACTGGTTAATCATTTCTAACTCTAGACACTTGTACAACTGCGACAAAAGTAATGCCTAGGAATCTATTTACAATTTTTTTGGTTAATTCATTAGTGTTTTATATTGCCAGCTTCAATGACCTGACTTTGTATATTGATTAGTATTGTGATGAACCTGTTGAGGGATGGTGGACAGTGAGAAGTGGAGGAAGAAGCGATGGAGCGATGGAAAAAGAGAGTTGGGGGGGTTATGTAGAGGAGGATGATGATAGGTGGAGGGCAGGGGACGTTGATAGTGAAGAAGACGGCCCTGATGATGCCCACCTTCTGCTGGTTCGATCAAAGAGGCGTCTCATCTTCTCTTCCTTCTGTCCCTCGTCTCTTTGCTTCATTATAATTTTTACCCCTCACACACGAGACGGTCTTCTTGGTGTGTGGGCGCATCTCCTTAATTCACTTCAGGGCTCTCCATCCGAAATGATTTGTGGGGGACGCTCCTGTCTCTGAAGCTTAAATGTAATTAGACAGTATAATTGATGAGTTTTTGTATGTCTTAGTTTGTCTTGCTTGTCTCTATAAGTCATACTCCATGCTATACGTCTTGTACCGTGCTATACGTCTTGTACCGTGCTATATGTCTTGTACCGTGCTAAATGTCTTGTACCGTGCTATATGTCTTGTACCATGCTATATATGTCTTGTACCATGCTATACGTCTTGTACCGTGCTATACGTCTTGTACCGTGCTATATGTCTTGTACCGTGCTATACGTCTTGTACCGTACTATACGTCTTGTACCGTGTTTTACAGTATTCTTTGAGCAATCATTAATAATTTCATGACTCGAATTCTACGTTATAAAATGCCTCTATTGACCAGATTTTTGTAGCACATTTCCTTTGTTAAAAGACATATATAGAGCTTTGAGGTTTTTTTATATGAGCATGCCAATCAAGGCCCTTTAATTGTCTGGACAGCGAATTTAAAACAGTTTTGAAAACTTCTAGGTGCTAAAAATTGCTTAGATACTTATCTTTATTTATTAAAGTAAACAATATGCTTATGATTTTATTGAAAAAAGACGCAAAGTAAGATTTGTTGAATTCAAATTTAATATCACATTTCAGAAATTAACGAGAAAAGTTTAGCTGAAGTTTAATATGAAAGAGAGTAATATGGAAAGCAACAAATCTAGATTGTTGCAAAGTTAAAAAATTAAAGCATAAACAACGCTAGATACAGAAAATATGAACATGAAGGTAATAAGTTTTAGTTATTTGTTGAGCAGAAAAATTGTCGATTTAAATAAACCAACATTGCAACAAATAACATAAAATAAAAAAATATAGGAAGGACAAAAATTTTCTGCAAAACAAATCTGGATAAAGAAAGAAGAGTCGTAGTTCTAAATAAAAGAGAATATGAGTTACAAATATAAAATTTTCTGAATTTAAATAATGAAGTACTAATTCTAATTAGATATGTTTTCTGTGAATGTCTCTCTGCATCCAGATCTAACCCTTTAAAAACAAATGATTCCAGACAGGAAGTAAATTTAGGGATCCAAAAATTTCCCCAATTCATTAATACTTCTATATATGTATGACTTTCCATAATGTTTTTTTTCCAACCCAGAATGAATTTATGAAACATTTGGAATTGTTAGATATTTTGTTACAGTACCACTAATTAATTTGCTATTTCAGCTCATTGTCAGTATTCGTTTAAGTGATGGTTTATTGAGGAACTAATCATATTGAATTATGCTTGAATATCTCCGGATAAATTATCTAAGTTTGGATAACAAGATGAGTTAAAGTTATCGTTTATTACTAATATGAACTCAAATGCTCCTCCTGAAGTGAAACAAACAAACCTTATAAAAAATATAATTTCAGTATAAAATATAAGAAAAATCCCCAAATAATTGGCATATTGTTGTGTATTTACAAATTTGCAACTATGCAAGCGCATATATATATATATATATATATATATATATATATATATATATATATATATATATATATTAGTATATTAGTA
>WNGS01169217.1:14629205-14642524 GCA_020271785.1 Procambarus virginalis
TAACGAAGATTACACAGATAATCTCAATTGAAAAATATTTGTATTATATATATATATATATATATATATATTAATGTCGGTTCATGAATTCTAAAACTACACAATAAATCCAATTAAAAGTACGAGCAACTAGAAGCTTTTATTTTATTTTACTTAGTTGGGAACGATATTGCAGGTCCGATTACAGACACTAACGTATATACTGAAAGATATTCAACGACAGCAAATTGTGTATCTCGTATCATTGTATCAGCTGCATTAGGAAACAACAACAGGCAAGTCGAGGTTGAACTAATATGTACTCAGTAATTTTTTTTGTTTATTATAATTGAAACACAATGAATTCGAGTTGGAAAATGGATATGCCATCGTTGGGTATTATATTGTGATTTCCTTAATATTTTCTTGCCCAAGTGTGAGGCTGTGATGATGTTGATGAGTTTGTAAATCGCGGTATTCACGGACGGCTGAAGTGATGAAGTATCCAAGGCTGGCCGGCACCTGATGATTCTCTGATCAAAACACCGTCAACCTGCAAAAACAAATTTATATTTTAGTGAGTGAAAAATATGTGGAATGCATCAGATGCAGTGCCGATATTGTAAGCTCAATTTTTTGTGGGACTCGGGTACTGTAAATTGCCAGTGTTATAAGCGATATTGCCAGCGAGATTACGGGGAAGATGAATTGCAATTCAATATGCTGGAGAGTGATGCAGCAGTAAACTTTAACTCCACAACGGAAAAAAAAAAAACTTTAAATGGGCAGATAGGTGACAGTTTTTTATTATTTTTTAGCTGTGGAGACCAGAGTGTGCGAGTTGGACATCACTGGAGGGAACTCGTGAGACTAGCAGCGGAGTCCAGAGTGCGCGAGTTGGACGTCACTGAAGGGAACTCGTGAGACTAGCACCGGATCCCAGTGTGCGCGAGTTGGACATCACTGGAGGGAACTCGTGAGACTAGCAGCGGATCCCAGAGTGCGCGAGTTGATCGTCACTGGTGTCTGAGCATAGTGACAGGCAGCTATATGGTGCTGCGTCAGACTCAGCTGCCTTGCGTCCTCCGCCTACCTCCACGAGGGCCCCCTCCCTCCCCCATCGAGTAATTTCACAGTGGATGAGTAGTGAGAAGGATGCCGGGGAGAGGACGGGGCGGAGTGGGGAGGCATAGGAAGGGGATAGAGGAGGGGGAGGAGGACGGAAGCCTCTCTGCTGTTGTCCTGCCGGAAGTTCCACACCGCCTCGCCCACCCAACCACCGTAAAATAATACTCACCTCTGTGAACCTAACCAACCTCGCTGACATGAGACCGGCGCTATGATTTTCCCTTTGTGCAAGGGAGACGTAGGTCCTGGCAGTTTGGTGTTGTGCTATGATGTCCTCTTTTTTTAAGGGTCTGGTACTTCATTTTTAGGAGGTTCATGGCTATAGCTCCCTACATGAAGTCGTCTCGCTTGTGGCGTCTCGTGACGCCACAACTTTTGCACTGTACAGCACATTTCTATCCTATCGTTCAGACAAGGGATGAGATAAGTAGTCATCTAGTAACGACACCTAGCATTTATCAACATCTTGCAAAGCAGCAACAGTTTGGGATCGATATTCATCCTACTAGCAAAATAACTACCCCGCATGATGGCTTAGAGAGATTTACCAGCTCATAATACAGACACAGCCATTAACGCCTGGCACCCAGATGCACCCACTAGCATCTACCAACAGCGGTCAACAAGCAAATGTAAACAGCAGCCACAAACCACAAGTGGCAGTCACAGCCACAACCACTCTCAGAGGCAAACAGAAACATCATCTTAAAGTTCCCAGATTTGAAAACCAGCTAGCATCACGAAACGGCATCTTGGCTTGCGAAAATCGCCATACGTCCAGAAACACCAAATAATATTTTCATAAATTCAGTAAAAAAAATACTCGCAATTAAGTATATCAGCATTTAGCAACATGCAACACCACCTATCAACTCTTAGCAACGCCGCCAACAAGAACTCACTAAATAACAGTGTAGTAACACCCATCAGCTCCCAGTACAACACAACAATGGTTATCAACATTCAACAACACCTACAAACCCCACAAAAAAACAGAGAGGCCCTTGCACGAGCATTAAGTGGCCAAAAAAAGTCCCCAAAAGGGGAATATAAAAGGTAACGAGACAGGTGACAGAGTACCACCACCTAGACAACCACCTACTTGATGTCCTCTGGTGCCTAAACCCCTGAGAAATGGCGGGAGGGGACGGAATGGGGAGATAGGAACGAGAGAAGATTTTTTTTGTTAGAAATTAACTTATGAATGGAGCTTTTGAATTTGAAGATAGGCGAAAGGGAAAGATTGAGGGAAGCGGCTGGGATGAGGAAGATACTGGAAGAAGAATGAGATTTTAGGAAAGAAGAGGAAAAGTAGAATAGATAGGATATGAGATGGCGTGGGAAGTTAGGGGTGAAAAGATGGATAGTGAATAAAGGAATAAGAGCATAGGGTTGTGGGGTGGATTGTAGTAGGGTAAGGAATAGGTGCCTTGAGAGGAATGTATCGGCGGATAGGGAAAAGGATAGGAGAGTCCAGGAAGCGGTAAGTCGCTGCGGTGTACAAATGGGAAGCAGTGAAATAGAGGGAGGGCTTAAGGAAGGAACGGGAGATTCGGGGAAATGGATAAAAGGATACGAAAAAAATATCAACAGTTCTGCAAAGCAATAGCAGAAAACGGTATGGGATGAAATAATTGAGGAATGAGATGGAAGCAAAGATGTGGAGAAATATATAATGAGAGAGGTTTTATAGGAGACGGGTTGGGAAAAGTGGGCCAGCTACAAGATTAAGTGTTTGGGAGGGAGGGAGAGAGGAAAGGAGGGAGGGAGAAAGAGAGAGAGGGAGAAAGGGAGAGAGAGAGGGAGGGAGGGCTGGAGGGAGGTGGAGGTAGAAGAGAATGAATGCCAGTCTTACAGAACCCTTGTGTTTGTGAAAAAAAAATATAGGAGGCAGAGGGTGAGAGTTCGTGGCAGACCCAGCCTGATTCTTAATTTTTTTTACTCAATTTACTAAATAAAGTAACTAAATTCGTATCATATCTATGCATATCCCGGGAATTGAGTAGCAACATTGCCTGTGATGTGGAATGTTGCGGCCATTCACCATAACACGGTATTTAGTATATGTTATTCAAGAGGGCTCTTTCCCTATCAGTCACCCCATTTCCTTCCCCAGTTGGAGAAGTTTAGATTTAAGAATGACCAGTTTTCCAACAACATTAGCTAATAATATAATTAAGTTTTACACAATTAATTCTTATTATCGTGATGTATCAATACCAAGTGAACGGGTTCGAGCTCATGGCTCCTGTATTTCTCATAATAAAATTATTCCTTAGAACTATAAAAAGTCAATGAAAAACAATACGTCGATACAATTACATGCAGAGAGTTATGAGTAGGATGTGTGTGTGTGTGTGTGTGTGTGTGTGTGTGTGTGTGTGTGTGTGTGTGTGTGTGTGTGTGTGTGTGTGTGTGTGTGCGCGCGCGCGATCGCAGCCCATTCTCTCGAGCTGTCACGTCACAAAAACGATGTGCTAAATTGCCCGAACCAAACCTAACCGAGAGGACCAACGAACAGAAAACTAGACATCACAGCAAGTTTGCAAAGTGCTATGATATTTCAGCCATTGGGGGTTTGATACGTAAAAAATGCGATGTACCATTGAATATGACATGTTGGTGTGAGTATGTGTTTATCCGTCCGTCCACTAATTCATTTCTCTCCCCCAGTCTCTCAAACACTCAATATCTCTACTACCAGTAAAAGCAAAAAGCTCCAGGGAACAACTATTAAATCTTTTGTGTATCAAATATCAGCTGGTCCATGGGACTATTGCTTATAGTCGCCTCGAGCTTAGATATGAGACAGACTTGAAGGCCAAGGATGGCTTGCCAACCTTATGAGAAGCTCAGGCAAGGAAGAGAACATTACCTTAGGTAAGCCTCAGATGAGCTGATGTTACTCTCGCGGAGTTGTGAGGGGAAGACGATGCTGGTTATCTGATAGGAAGAATACTGACAGAATTTGGGTTGTAAGAGAGTGACAGTGACAGGAGTGACACAGACAGGAACACAGAAAGCGACCACTAGACACGCTAAATTGCCTCTAGAGTGCTTGACCACAAATTAATCGGTTACGAGGAAAGTAAAAATCGCCTTTAAATCTTGGTAAGGAATATTCTGGCTTAGGTGTGCATCACGTAAGATAAGTGTGGTCTCCAGACATCCCCTCCCGTGTCCGCTTCCCTCGCTTTTGGCCCTCCAGAGTGTGTGTGGCATCCTCGTTTCCACAGTATTAATTGACGAAGCCTTCGTGTGTCATTCAGCTCTAGCACTTAGCCTACCACAGCATTACAACGCTTCAGCTATGTCAACTTTATCTTTTTAATGATATAGTACAATGTAATTAATGAACTGCTTTTCTTGTCTGATGTTGTGTATATATGTGGGTGATTAAATATGTATGTGTATGTATATATGTATACATATATATATATATATGTGTATGTATGTATGAGTATGTGTACGTGTATATATAACATTAATAATTTTGTAATTAGCGTCAAAAGATTGTTATTTGAACTAGAGGGTTCAGTTCCTGAACCGATTATGTGCCTCTGTAATCCTTTACACCACCGCCCACGGGATGGGTATGGGGTGCATAATAAAGAAAGAAATTGAATTCTATTGTCTCACAATGCTGTATGCAGGACTTTAGATTTGTCTTAACCGAGATAACCACTTGGGCAGGACGGTAGAGCGACGGTCTGGCTTCATACAGGTCGGCGTTCTATTCCCGACCGTCTAAGTGGTTGGAAAAAATAAAAATAAAGAAAATAAAAAGCTCTCCCGCAGCCTCACTAATGGGCTCAACTCAGACTGTGTAGAGACTATTATAGTTGTTAAAAATCCTGGTCCATTGTCATAACAGTAAACAACATCGACTCTAACTTTATCAAGATCGCCCGTAAGCCCCTCCCTAATGTAGAGGCTGAAAGTAAAACGAGATATAATTCCCCTTCATTCCCACTCACCCTTTCCTGCTAAAGCTATGCAATAACGACAGCTGTTATTGATGCAGATCTGATCATTATGTCCAGTGGGGCGACTGTTATTGAGGCAACAGTACGACTCAAATTTCCCTAAATATAGTTTTCTCTTAGCACACGCCTATATCAACTATTTGTCAAGTTCGTACCATTTTACGTTCGGGTCTAGTTTCCGACCCATTATCTGTATTTGAAACAATGTCACTATGGCCCACGTGATTGACAATAGGTTAATAATAAATACAATTAAATACAAACAAATGTTTTACCTTCTAGAATTTTAACGTTAACTGCTTACACAAATTATATCCTTATAGCCATATGTAACTGAAGGCAGCGTAGAGGGCTAAGACGGTTGGGCTTACAGACAACGAACCAATCACTGCTCCTTCAGTTACCATGTTTACTGCCTCAGTAATTGCCCTGCACACCATCACAACTAGTGATAGAGAGATAGAGCCCAGTAAGCTCTATGCCCTATGATAGAGCCCAGTAGGCTCAGGAATCTGTACAACAGTTGATTGACAGTTGAGAGGCGGGACCAAAGAGACAAAGCTCAACCATCGCAAGCGTAATTAGGTGTTTACAATTAGGTGAGTACACAGAGCGGATCGTGAACGTTCCTTCGACAGTATATATATATATATATTTTTTTTTTAACCCATAGAACACCACGGAACACATGTTACGTAATTTTTTTTATTTACCTGATTTACAAAGCTATTTTTTGTTACTTGTAGCATGTTTTTGAGCTGTACGTTGTTATTTTTTTGTTGTGTGTGGTTTGTACCACAGCAGCCTTGGGCGTTACCACACACTGATATTGGTTTTGTTACCGCACATTCGCAGCTTATTAACCACAAAACGGTACTTACCACACCACACTTCCCCGTTATTAACCAAATAAACGGTACTCGCAATAGTGCGTTAGTGGGTGATATGAACCAGTAAACTGCACATTCACTTCGGATCACCGCGCGGTGTTCGTTATTTACTACGATGCTATATTTCCCCAGACGGGCACAGCCTCTGCTGCAGAGGTGGTGGTCTGTCTGTATCGACAGACCTCCCAGTCAGAGCCTATCAGTAGTACCCAGCCGGCTTTACAGCCAGAGCGTATCAGTAGTACCCAGCCGGACTTCCACTCAGAGCCTATCAGTAGTACCCAGCCGGCCTCACACCCAGAGCCTATGGGTAGTACCCAGCCGGCCTTACACCCAGAGCCTATGGGTAGTACCCAGCCGACCTTGCAGCCAGAGCCCATCAGTAGTACCCAGCCGGCCTTACACCCAGAGCCTATGGGTAGTACCCAGCCGGCCTTACACCCAGAGCCTATGGGTAGTACCCAGCCGGCCTTACAGCCAGAGCCCATCAGTAGTACCCAGCCGACAAGATCCTCCCGTGGCGGTTTCCGCAAAGGTCATTGCTCGTGTGTTTGTCTTTCATTACTGGCTCTCCTTTTAAGGTGTTTATAGAACAAAATGGGAGTTCCTTAAGAGATTGGATATTGTCAAGGAGTCTTGTGGGATGAAATAAAACTTGTCTTAAAGTCAAAATTGTCTATGAGTAGTACAATAGACGCAACAGATGAAACAGATGATGATAGAAACACGCTTTCAGCATTATTCAATGGTGAAACTGTTTTCGACATTCTAGTAGCTGCTTATTCGAGTGATCGAAATCCTCAGATTAGGCAAAATTGTAATTAATTTTGTCAATAAAGATGTTAATAATAAATAAAATAAGTCACAGTCGTCTGAGCTTTATGCAGTTTTCCTCCATGTGTATCTTGCGTATGTACAACATTGATAGAAAGATCATTTGATTAAACCAGGAAAAAGAATGATCCTACTGAAGATCGATACATAGAAGAAATGTCTTGCAACTTCGAAAATTCTTCCCCCTCACTGTGAATCTTTGCTTGCTATTGCTTAAATATTCCCTCGACCACCATAGCGCCTTCCCTGAACCCTTTGCCTGCCCCTCCAGCATGTGCATTTACTACCAAGAGGCATTCCGCATCAAAGATTCCTGGTCGTCTCAGAATATGTATTCTAACAATCCACTGTCTTATTTAAGCTCTATAGTACTTAAATAAGTTCCAGAACTTAAGCTTTATCTCTTATTTAAATTCTCATAGAATTAAATTATTTGCGGCGTATAAAATGCAGCTTTTGCCCCAATGCTGAGGCCTCGATATAAAGGTGCTAGCCTCTACAGTCTCCCTTTTTTGTGTATTATGACGACGTTTGCTGTTTTCAAGCTTTCTGGTAGTTTCCTTGTTGAAAGGGAGTTGTTATACCCAAATTGTAAAACCGGGGCTTCAGCATCATCGCTTTGTATCTGAATGGAATTCATCACATCCGAATAGTTCTATGACATAATTCGTGACCAAATTAATTTGCGTTTAATACTTGCGCCTGCAGGATCGAGCTGTAAGCTCTTAGATCCTTAATTATTTTTGTTTTGGTTTTATATCTGATTTCCCCCTGTTCGTATACCACCCATGCAAGATTCTGCCTTCGTATGAAATGTCTGTTTTCAGGAGTATTTTCAATTTGATGAACAAGTTATTCATGCATCCTGCTATAATACGTTTGATTTAAGACGTAAGGAACACGAGGCATTACTAAAGAGACCCGCATCTCTTCATCCTCAACAAATCCCTTTCCAACAACCAAATACTTCAATATAAAAATCAAATAGCCCCAAAAATCCTTGTTTACTCCCCCCCCCAAAAAAAAAAATGCTGTTTTTTTAAGTGTTGGAAGAGCCTATATAGACTTTACCTGAGTGGAAGAGAGGCAGGACCAGCCCACACAACTTCCTTGTTTACCTGTAGGCCCACACACTGCCCCATTCACCCACAAAGTTTTATTGACAGAGGACCGCAGCAGATAGGGGAAGCGCCAGGCCGTGGTACTGGGACTCTTAAGTACCTCAGGTAAAAGCCACTGTCCATCTCTGCCACCGACAAGCCTCTCACTACAATGTAAATAGTAAGGGAAAAATATATATCACTCTTGGCTAGAGGGGAAATACAGCACCGCATCTTCTGTGTGCCTTTGAATGTTCGACTGCATGTTTTTCTGAATGTGTACAATGTGTATATGTGTGTGTATAATGTGTATATGTGTGTGTATACACACACATATATAAGGCATAAATAAAAGCACGTAGTGTGTGGATTGATGTACTGCATTCAGTGTTTCTCAAAACAACTTTAAACGTTACTTATTAAAAGGAGACCTTAATGTACTTCACTTTGATACAAAATGCATTCAGCGTACCTGAATTAACCTCTGACGTTTCAACAATTGTGTTTTAATTAAAACTTATTTTCAGCGGTCTTAATTGGAGTAATTATCTATGAAATGAACCTAATAGTCGCGGGTTTGACCTCATGCTGACTCGTTCTTCGATTCCACACTGTCATTACTCCTCCCACTCTCTACTCCCATCCTTTCCTCCCACTCTCTCCTCCATCAACTCCCCCAACCCTCTCCTCCATCAACTCCCCCCTACTCCGACCTCTGTCCTCTTTCAGACTCTTCACGTTCCCCTTTAATCAATATTTTTCCTTTATCAATTCCTGCATTCCCCCTATATTATCCCATCTGATCCCATCCCCTTCCCCCTCCATTTCCCCCCCCCCCTGTCAATCCATTTCATGTAATCAATCATTCGTCATACCATTTTGCGGTATTTAGGTGAGTTTTCTATTTATAATTAACAATATAGCTGCCAATTTTGTTCAGGGTAACGTTAATAACCCAGAAGTATTTTTAGTATTAATTTCCTCAATACTGTTGTTAGTATTGTTGTGTCCTTTGATTAATTAAGAGATCATAAGATAGAATTATACTCAATAGACACTATTTTCGGAGGTAGAAACGCAAGATTTAACGAAGATGTACTAAGTTGGTTTAAGAAATGGACTTAAAACAGTTGCCATTAACAAAAATATCTCAGAATATCCTAATGCCATAAGAAGCGTACCACAAAGGCTTAAAATTCTCCTCGAAGGGCACGTTTAGTGGACATTAAATCCCTGAGCTGGTGAGTGGACACCACCTTAGCAATATGTTCAACAAAAGTCAATCCTGGGACCGTCTGCAGACGATGATTCTAATACAGATCTTTTCAAAGTACAAAAAGCATCATTAACCAAATACATGAGTTCCTTAGAGGTGATAGGAGTGAATGGAGATGAAGTCTTTGAAGTAAGAAAGACTATCAGTATGAAGCTGAGTGGTGAACAGTAGTGATGCCTACATAAAATTTCCTATTGTCCGGAAGGAAACCTGTTAAACTTATACCTATTTACAACAATACCTATTTACTACAATAACAATTTAATACAATACCTATTTACTAAAAATCCTGTTTACTACAATACCTATTTACTACAAATCCTATTTACTTCAATACCTTTTTACTACAATTCCTATTTACTACAATACCAATTTACTGCAAGGTCAACAGTGACACTAGGAAACGAGCTCACACGGCTCGTCCTGCGTAGGAATCAAACCCGGAACATTTCGATTGCAAGAATTGAACAACAAAACGTTTATAATCAAATGCATTATTTTCTAAGAAGGATGTTGACAACTTATGGAAGTTCAGCATTGAGTAAACCAAATGAATCCTGACCATGAAGAATATCCGTTTAGAAAAACTTAATATATTTTGATTTGCGAGACGGAGATTAGAAAGTAATAATACAAGAATTTAAAATTATTAAATTATATACAAATCTTGACCGAAGGAAAAACAATGATATTGTTTAATTTGTCATAACGACAAACAATGGTATTACATTTATTGGCCAGTGATTTCTGTTCAACGAAGCGAATTAGTTTTTATTTAAGCGAGTGACAAATATACGCAATATCTTCCCAGAGGAAGCAGTCGAGTGTAATTATTAAGGTTTTACAAATAACTTTATTCATGGGCACGAACGGATTTAACAACCTTGTTTGAACCAATTGGTCTTTTGTTTGTTGAATACCTGCGTTATCCTTTCTATACCTCTCATCACACTCACCTATCTCAGGTATCAGGTATAGGGAAGCCGGTCAGCCGAGCGAACAGCACGCTGGACTTGTGATCCTGTGGTCCCGAGTTCGATCCCGGGCGCAGGCGAGAAACAATGGGCAGAGTTTCTTTCACCCTGTGCCCCTGTTACCTAGCAGTTAAATAGGTACCTGGGTGTTAGTCAGCTGTCACGGGCTTCTTCCTGGGGGTGGAGGCCTGGTCGAGGACCGGGCCGCGGGGACACTAACGCCCCGAAATCATCTCAAGATAACCTAAAGATCATTGAGATAGGTAACAATTTTACCTATCTCATTGTTCTCAAGTAACTCATTTCTTTTACAACTCATTCCTCACACACCACTCATGTCTCTACATGTCATCTCTCACCTCCACACTCACACACACACACACACACACACCTTTACTATCCTCACCTTCCAACCCTTACTCCTCTCACCCTTCACCTTCCTCACTGCTCATCTCTCTCATTCCTCTCCCCCCTCATCACCCTCACCCCTCACCCCATATATGAGCTACCTCACCTCCCAGGTTCCCCGGTTCAAGAGTTACAGCCCCGCTCCTGTGCCAGGTAAGTCTACTACGGGCTCACCATAGCCCGTGCTACTTGGAACTTTTTGTTCCTAGTAGTGAATCTTAAACAACAACAACCCAGGATCCCCTCGCTCCTGTATCAGGTAAGTCCCCAATGGGCTCACCATAGCCTGTGCTACTTGGAACTTTTTGTTGCAGGTAGCGAATCTTAAACAACAACAACAACAACCCAGGTTCCTGAGTCCCTTGGGGTTACGGAGAAGCCACCGCTCCCCCGCATGGCAATGGAGAGGGTAAAAATCATCCCTTGATGGTTGGCTTAATTGAGTTCTCTTTAATTTTCTGGCTAATTACTCTCACGAATGGTTTCATTGCTGCATAATTTACAGCACGGAATGACCCGATGATGGAGTGCAGCAGAGAGGAACTGTGTTTGGGGAGAGAGGGAGGGGGGACGAAGGGAGATTAACGATATGTTAACGAGAGCAGAGGGTGATAAGGAGAGAGGCGAGAGAGACGATAATTGTGCACTGAGAACTGAAGAAGACGTGTTTGAAAAGCCATAGAAAGGAAATAATAGATCAGAATTCACTGTGTAGGCGAATATGAGGATTAGGATCACTTCGGATGGACTGTGATGGCGTTAATAATTGATTGAGTCTACTGAGATAATGTCTGTACTGTGATTGATGATAGAGGAAAATAGGACAGAAGGTTTAAAACTCATGAGACACAGCGTGAATTGAGAATGAAGCGTGATAGAAGAAATGTTTAACAATGGTATTGCATTATTTTAACTAGCAAGTGGTAAATATTCCAATAAATATGATGTAGAGAAGAAAGGGAACCAGCGATGATAGGAAGATATAAATCATAGAGCACGTCAAGTTTCAGCGATAGAACAGTTTCTATCGCTGAACTGTTAACAGGGAATTACAAAAGTATGTATAACGAACTTGGAAATGTTCTTTAATATGTTATGAAAGCTTAAAAATACAAACATCCTCCTCGAATCATCCACTTGACACATACACACACATGTACACGCACGCGCAAACACGCGCACGCACACACGCGCTATGGGATCGAAGTCCTAAGAGACCTGGGTTTGATCCCCGGTTGAGGGAGAAACAAATGGGCAGAGTTTCTTTCCCTCTGGTGTCCCTGTCCACCTAGCAGCAAATAGGTACCTGGAAGCGTGTACCTGCTACGTGCTGCTTCATGGGGATTCATGTGTGTGTGTTAGAAATATATGTAGTACAAATAATAGAGGAAAAATAAATTGGTTAGAAAGTCGGGGTCCAAGAGACAATAGATAATAGATAATAGTCTACAGACACAAATAATAGTAAACACACACACAGATAACATTGGTTCTCAACCCGGGATACACTCAACGCCTCCCAATCCAATATATATAAAACTGCAAATACGATACATAAAACATATCAATATTTAATAACATACATAAGCGCATCAGACAATTATTAATATCTGCTGAAAGTCGTTCCTGCTGAACAGTAGACGGTGCAGCAGTAGTGCTGCTCCCACGATGCTTCAGGATAATGCTAAATTATGTGATGAGAGATACCGGCAGATACCAAGTGCTTCCCTCGTACAAGAACGACAATCTCAGAACGGAATTATGTGACTTATTGTCTAGAATCTTATAACTAATTATTAAAAATACTTTATTGGATTAAAAATATATAATTATTAAATAATTCAAGCAATATTAATATTTTTCTAGTAATATTGATTAAAATATTATAGTTTATTTTGTACAACAGTTGTTGCTAAAAACAAGAGCTACATATTTTCAATGCATATATATCTGTTAATGTTATACGTTGGATATATCTAACTCACACACACACACACACACACACACACATATATATATATATATATATATATATATATATATATATATATATATATATATATGTGTGTGTGTGTGTGTGTGTGTGTGTGTGTGTGTGTGTGTGTGTGTGTGTGTGTGTGTGTGTGTGTTGTGTGTGTGTGTGTGTCGATAGATT
Organism: Procambarus virginalis; assembly: GCA_020271785.1. Lineage (NCBI taxonomy): Eukaryota > Metazoa > Arthropoda > Malacostraca > Decapoda > Cambaridae > Procambarus > Procambarus virginalis. Next base: position 14,641,936 of record WNGS01169217.1, read on the forward strand.
AAATAAATGCTATGGACACCCTGTTATTAAGTGTGCAAAGCTTTCTCTCATTATAATCTATGAGGTATGTAGTTGTCTCGTAGTTGCAATGTGATATTGGGGCTTTGCTTACTGTTCCCAAAAACAAGTAGTCCCATATTTAGGCTATAATAACAAATTTGTTTGTATATATTACAGCCATAATTATGATAATACTGTTTTAATATGCTAAATTAAGATTTATAATAATAAGGCAAATATAACTAATTATAGTTAGGAGTAAATCAATTGCAGCCGTGCCAAGGATGCGAACCTTCAATCTGCTTACTCCCAAGCGCACGCCTTATACCACTAAAATAAGTATATGCTATAAGTGGTTCAGTGGCTTAAGGCGTGCGCTTGAGAGTGACCAGGGGGCGGTAGGTTCGAATCCATTGATATTATCATTGCTACATCACGTTAATGTGATTTCCTTATGCATAGTAATAATGTCATTAAATTGCACATTAATCAATTCTGATGTCCGAGTCCAGGTTTGCCGTACAAGCAATATCTTAGAGTTCTGATATCAAGATATTTTAGAAGCCGTCTGGCTTGTACACGACGGACT
>WNGS01169217.1:14678018-14693547 GCA_020271785.1 Procambarus virginalis
CACCTAGTGACTCGCTGACGCTGGAAGACACACACGTGGGTAGACATATATAAAAAAGGGGAAATAAAACTTTGAAGTGAATTTCTGGTCTAATGAGCATAATGAGTGTCACCAGGTGTACACCCGTGAATGAGTTGAAATCAAATCGGTAATGACACGAATGAAAGGAGGCGAAATATACAACGCGGCACTAGGAGAAGAGAGAACTGTCAGGGGGAATGCGTCAAGCTATTACGGCTATATAGCACTGGGAAGGGGGTAGAGATAAGGATGTGGGATTGGACGGGGTGAAAGGAATGGTAGCCCACCACTTTGATGGTCGGGGATTGAACGCTGACCTTTATGAAGCGAGACCGTCGTTCCACCGGCACCAGGAGAACGAAAGTAAACAAATATAGAAAGAGCTTCTCTTGTTTGCCGGTGTCTCGCGAGGCCTCGCTATTTGAGCACTATACAGGGAGTTGATGTGACAGGAGGAACAAAACACTTAACGGTTGAAGACAAGTGTCGAATTTGAGAGATAAACAGGGCCAGTGTGTGAGAAAGGACACCCCAGGTGGGATCCGGAGAGAGGGAGAGTGAGTGCCAAGCCCGATGAATTAAGAAATATAATAGTGAACTAGTGATATAGCAGAGATATGGGTATGACAGCATAGGAACATGCCACATATAAATTATTACTACTCAGAGAAGGGGAAATAAGAGCAGCAGAAGTTACCCACGATTCATCAATCTAGGAATGCCAATAGCAGAAGAGAAGCGACTTCGAAAATAATAGGCACCAAAACCTTAGATCAATAGAGACATTAAAGAGAACCAGAGAGGAAGGTAGTATAAGGATATAGAGAAAAACAGGAACTTCAAAACTCCTAATTATCATAAGAACAGCTGAGTGTATTACAGTGTCACAGTAAAGAACCAGAACCAAGAAGACCCAGAATGTAAGGATTGGCAAGGACAATATGTTTCATGCTATAAAAGTGAAGAACCTGCCACGGGGCGGGCTTGAGGAGCACACAGAACTCCCAGAACCCCATCCAGGTACAACCAGAGGTGGCTTAATCACCACTAAAACATAAAAAGGTTGAAAATGAACTGCCAGTATGAATGTTGACCAAACCACACACTAGAAAGTGAAGGGACGACGACGTTTCGGTCCGTCCTGGACCATTCTCAAGTCGATTGTGAGAAATGGTACAGCACGGACCGAAACATCGTCGTCCCTTCACTTTCTTGTGTGTTGTATGGTCAACATACTTCAGCCACGCTATTGTACCACCTCGTCTGCCAGTATTGAATGATTATGAAAAGGTCGAATGTCCACAGGTGGTAACTGGCACCACACACGAATGGGAGGATGTGCGAAAGCAATTCGTGCACGAGTAACGTGTTGTGGAATTAAATGGAAGGTGAAGGGAGTAGCGCAGGCTATTTACGTGTTAGGCAAAGTATATAGAGGAGGCCAACTCCATGTTGGTGGAGAATACTGTGAAGGATCACACTTTAGGTGAGCCTTCACACCAAAGGTGACAAGATATAGTGTAGTCCACTTCAACTTGCTTCCAAGAGCCTATTTGGCGAATCATAAGCGATTAGGTGATATCTGCACCAGATGGCTGATAGGCCTCGAGGCGGATGCAGCTCATTCCCCACAAGACAAACAGGTAAAAACCACATAACGTAAGTGATAAGGTATCACAGTCATATTCTACTGAACAGGACAAGGACACAGGGACAAGGACACAGGGACAAGGACACAGGGACAAGGATACAGTTAAGAGGCGGGACCAAAGACCCAGAGCTCCACCCCCACAAGCACAAATAGGTGAATACAGGAGTTGTCTTGCTAATGGCTTTAAAATTCAACACCCTGCAAATGCAAAGAATTGAGCATTATAAATAACCAACTGAGTACGGTTCACATGTTGGCCCAAAAATATAAACTTTAACACTTTTGCAAAATTTAAATGATTTACTAAAAACTGTATAAATGCCTTTACCAAAGTGCGGGGGGGGGGGGAAACAGTAAAGTGATAATACCATTGATAATATTAATGGCAATGAGAATTCCACAGCAGAAAAATATGAACGTTAATACCAGTGTCATTACTAATATCTAATACAATTTTGCAATCCCAATAGCAAAAACATTAAAGCTAGAACTAACAGAATAATAGGAACATTTTCAAATAGTTACATTAATTGCAATCACCAGCTGTGTCTGGGTACAAGTGACAGGATGAACAACCCAGCGGGTTTTCTTCCTATTGGGGAGTGATGTACATGCTGCTATGGCGGTGTGTCCACTCACAGTTGAGTGGCGCTGCCCAATAAACTCGCCCCTCGAGGCAAAATTTATCAAAAAATATTACTATATTTGTAAACCTGTGTACACGACTCTGTACAACGCTTTGTATACAATGCTATGCATACAAAACTATTAAGAATATTGCTCAGGCGGGAGAAAGACAACGTTTTAAGGAACACAACGGACATTGGAAAGTTAACCTGAGGATTTAGCCAGGAGTGTTTCAGAGTTAGTCCAAACGCCCCATAAACTTTCTTTTCCAGGTGAACTACTACTGCTCTAGAAAAAAGAGGAAGTTTAAGACTGAGCACGAAATTAGACAAAAAGAGTGGAAGACGGAGCACATTAGTTGAGACAGAGGCATGGGAGACTGTGAACCAACTGGAAGTGGAACAACTTTAGTAAATAGTTATTTGGTGCCTACCATGTGAATAGTGAAGAAGGAAGAGACATGGAAAACAAGAGATACTCGAATTTAACACAAACTATAGAAGTAAAGTTACTGACCGTCACAGCCGCTAGACTGCATATTGTATAAAGAAACACTAAAAATTATTGTCGATATGCAGTTGAAACTGATATCTCCACCCTGACGAAGCTGCCGAATTATGCAGAATGAAGGAAGGGAACCTGTGACCGTCTTGATGCTGCAATATCTTATTCACGTTGCAGGAGTGTGGCTGCTTCTGTAGATGTAATGTTAATGTGTAGATGAGGAATGGTCAGTATATTTGACGCCAGTTGACGCTGTCACTACGCTGCCTGCGTGGATTAAGCGAGTTTTTTGATGCATCAAATGCCTCGCGGCTTATGGAAACTGATGAGTGAAGATCGACTGACTTAGTATACTAGTTGATGTTCATATATCATTCAGAATTATGCTTTATTCTGTATTCGTTCGCTGTTCACTATATATTGATGGGGGGGAGTCAATATATTGACCCACTAATGTTTTGTATGTGCTCTGTCCGAACGCTGTGGGAACCTTTTCAATCAGCAGTGGTCCCTCATCCCCAACCAAAATATATTACCATAATATAAGAACATATGCAGGCGAAGAGTCACAATAACGTGGCTGAAGTATGTTGACCAGACCACACACTAGAAGTTGAAGGGACGACGACGTTTCGGTCCGTCCTGGACCATTCTCAAGTCGCTTGTGACTTGAGAATGGTCCAGGACGGACCGAAACGTCGTCGTCCCTTCAACTTCTAGTGTGTGGTCTGGTCAACATAAGAACATATATATTCATGTACATTATATATATTTATATTATTATTATTATATAAATGGGTTATCTTGAGATGATTTCGGAACTTTAGTGTCATCGCGGCCCGGTCCTCGACCAGGCCTCCACCCCCAGGAAGCAGCCCGTGACAGCTGACTAACACCCAGGTACCTATTTTACTGCTAGGTAACAGGGGCATAGGGTGAAAGAAACTCTGCCCATTGTTTAAGGGAATACAGAGCATTCCCAAAATATCTGATGCCGAGGAGGAAGACAGGAAGGCTTGGACAGCAATTTGGGTGGCAGTGCGGGCACCAAAGCCACCGAGTCTGACTAAAACAGTGGCTTGTTTCCACATACAGTTATCGAGGGAAAGCTTTACAACTTTTTCTAGCATGGTCTTCAGTAAAAATCATACTCTTCACGCTTTAGGCTGTTGTAAGATGGGGCGCACCTCAGAGCGTAGGTTAGCCTTTTCATTTTTATTATTTTCTACCACAGAAGTGGCCACATATTTACAATGCTAGCCAACATATATACATTTTCTTCTGTCTTCCATGGACAAGATTAGAGATGTGTTAAACATATAGTTCAGGGGTTTATTGAACAATCAACCACAGAAGGTGATTCGGTGCTTTTAAAATGCTAAGCTAACCTACAAACGTAAATACATAGATACACAGATTTACGTTAGCCTTGGAAGGTATAGGCATCTAGTGAGGAAATAAAAAGCATCGTGGGCATCAATGTCACCTATTCTGTCTTCCATCCTCCTGAGATCTGTGATTTTCTTATCAAGGATCTCCTCAATGGTGTTAGATCCTATGGGGCTCAAAGAAGCGTTCTGTTCACATGCCTAACAACATGGACTCCAGGCAAAACGGATCTTATTCTAGCTATGATGTATATATATTTACATATATTATATGTAATATACATATGTGCAAAATAACCACAATGAAAAATGAAATATAACTGAACCGTTTACTTTTCATTTATCACTGTGGTTATTCTTCATACTTAGATCAGCGTCCTTTATCTATGTTGTATACTTATTTAATTATATATCTATAATGTGTGTAAATTGCGAACTAAACAGTAAGTGATTGTCATACATCTGTTATAGGTATTCGTATATGATAAAGGATTAACAGTCCTCCCAAAAATATTAACATTTAATTTAACAAATTCTTTGTCCTTTCTCGAGTTAATGGCGCAAAACCCCTAGAATAGCAGGGAAGAAGGATCTTCCCTTCTTCAAGACATCACAAAGAACATAAGCTACACATGTACGCATACCGAAGACTGCGCTGTCATCTCCCAGAAAGTAGATAAGATGCACTTCTTAATTTAAATAATACATAATAAGACACGCATCGTAACACCTAACACTAGCTAATGATATACACATCTTAATACCTATAATAGTTAATGAGAGACATGTCGTAACATCAACAACAGTTAATGACACACACACTCACGTTGTAATACTATCAGCAGCCAATACGACACACGTCGAAATACAGAAAATAATAGTAATTATAGTGAGAAATACGTTTCGTTACGCAAGCATTTCATATAACACAAGTGGACGGGACGAGCAATGAAGCAACACCCGTAATATGACTGGCGAGGAGCCTCAGGGAAGGAGAGAGAGTGAGTTATTAAAACAATAATATCCTGCCTTAACGCAGAAGAGCAGCGGAGAGCATCTAAAATTCACATTCTGCAGGAAGTTTATGAGACTCTGCTCGCTGCGTTTTGCCTCCCTCTTAAATTAAGTTAACTTGTTGAGGATTCCTCCTCTGAAATATCATGCTTTGTGGAAAATGCCTTTAGCATTTCCAGGAATTTCTTGGCTTAGTTAAAGTTTATCCTTAATACTTACCAGCTTTGTGTGTGATATATAGGCTTATACACACACACACACACACACACACACACACACATATATATATATATATATATATATATATATATATATATATATATATATATATATATATATATATATATATATGATGCAGATGCAGTCCAAGATTGTAGGTTAGACGCTTGTGGCTAGCCTCATTAAACTTAGCAGGGTGACTGGTTGGAGAGGAAAGACTGCCACTGACGTTTCGGGATCGTCACCATTGCCTCCATTCAAATGAAGTCTGCACTATGACATTATCTTTTGGGTTGACTTGGGTGAATATAGTTATATAAAGTTACATCTTAATTTAATGTTAATCTCCAGAACCTTGTCATCACTTTGCGTTCTTTGTAACAAAACAATGTGGGTGTCGAATTACTATTCAGACACTGTTAAATGGAATTCGATTGAGCACTGAACGGCTTCTCAATTTGTCTTGAAGTTCATAGGCAATATTTGGTTTCACTTCCTGCTTTCTGACAATGAAGATTCAATAACTGCTGTTATGGGATCTCTTCGTTGAGGTGTTGTGGTTGCCAGAGGTCTAATGAGGTCGTCGGTGTTCTCCTGTAATGGTTCCATGGGGAAATTGTATCAGTTCCTGATGCTGTTGTCTCATTCTATTTCCTCTAATTACTTATTTACTTTATCCTATCTATGGTTCAAATATTGTTGGCTATTGTTGCTTTTCTTCTGCTTATGTATTTATATTTACTGTTTGTATTTACTATTTGTTCCTACAGAATCGAGCTCTTAGCTCTTGGACCCCCTCCTTTCTAACCGTCGGTTCCTGTCTATTTATATTTATCATATCTACTATATATATTTCGCTCGAGCGCGAGCGTACACATATCCACAGGATGTAGTCCATAGCAGCTGTCTAACTCCAAGTACTTATTTACTGCTAGGTAAACAGTAGTAGTAGTAGTAGTAGTAGGCATCCTTCAGTCTCGAAAGACTATGGAGTTTCGCCCTTGACAGGGAGCAAAGCCTGGGTAGGTAGATATGGAGGAGAAGCTGTTACCCATGCAGCAGGTCCCCCCTCTCCACGTTGCTGAAATTATCCAATAAAAAGGCAAATGCCAATACACATGGTCCGAGCAGTAAAAAAAATAAAGGTAAACAGAGCATAAGGTTAAAGAAACATTGCCCATTTGTTTCTACCAGAATGGGAGTCGAACCCGGGTCCTTAGGAGTACGACCCCTGTGCGCTTTGTGTGTGGCTTCTCACCAATATGTACCTGGAGAATCAAACATTAGCTCTTGGATCCAGCTTTTCTAGCCACCGGTTGCCTAAAGCAATGACTCCTGGACGATTTTACTTGCATATTTACTTTTATAAATTATGACTGGAGTTTGCTTCTACAAGCTGCTCTTTTACTTCATTCCATTTTCCTTCTATTACTTGTTCACCTAGCAGTAAATAGGTACCTGAGAGTTTGACAGCTGCTACAATTTGCTTCCTCGGAGTGTTTACCAAAAAAAGAGGCCTGGTCATGGACCGGGCCGCGGACGCTAAGTCTCGAAATCATGTCAAGATAACCTCAAGAAGAATCCTGCGAGATGGGGACTTTTAGTACCACTGCTGCATTATTCCCTCTTGTATTGATGATGATATCCTCATAATGCACCCGGAGTCTGCCAGTGCAGCCTACTTATCACATGTTTCTGTATGGCTAACCATCCTATGTGATGGGGATTTTTAGCATCACGTAGCTAGCTTTTTGACACTTTTTTTATTAATACATGAGGTACATCTGCATTAGTGCAGCTACCCTAGACTATATGAAGTGGAGTACAGTGTGTCAAAAAAGCTAACTAGGTGATGCTAAAAAATCCCCATCACACAGGATGGTTAGTCATACAGAGGCATGTGATAAGCAGTCTGCACTGGCAGACTCTGGAAGCATTTTGAGGATATCATCAACACAAGATTGAATAAGGTAGCAGTGGTAATAAAAGTCCCTATCTCGACACACTGTATTTTCCTTTACATAGTCTACGGCAGCTGCACAAATGCACGTGTACCTAAATGTGTTAATAAAAAAAAAATGGGCGAGTACGGTCGAGTGAATATGAACTCTTGTACGTGTTTCTATGTGCACGTGCGCCGGCATTTCCCTGCACTTCAGTTCCAAACATTTTTTATTTTATTTTTGCGTACAAAAAATAAAACCTTTTTTCCCCCCGGGCTATTTACTTTGCCGTGGCTATATATTCTCCGGCTCGGCCTCAATTTGTAGCGTGGATGGGGGGCACACATTTTGAGTAGTAAATCCCTTTGATAGACGCGTATATTGTTTCACCATTTGTTTAAATTTCGTCGCATATACAGTTTGCTGTAGCAGTAATGCAAACACACAAGTCGTTTGTTGAAGTGCCGTGCCTTTCGCTGTGTTTGCATGTGTTGTGCTTTTGGGTGAGTTTACACGCGTTTTCCTTTTGACTGAGGTTCACATGTGTTTTGATTCTGGCTGAGTTTACTTGTGTTGTGTTTTTGGCTGAGTTTACATGTGTTGTGTTTTTGGCTGAGTTTACATGTGTTGTGTTTTTGGCTGAGTTTACGTGTCTTGGGCTTTTGGCTGAGTTTACTTGTGTAGTGTTTTTGGCTGAGTTTACTTATGTTGTGTTTTTGGCTGAATTTATAAGTGCTTAACAGTTAATTGAATTACCTATGTTGTGGTTTTTCCTTGATTATATCACGTATTTCTTTTGTTTCCAGTTTTTCAATTGATACCAGTGCATCAAACGTAGTCTCCTTCAGCCCATCTTCCTGTTTTGGTAGTACTTATAGTAACGATGAGGACCATAGTACATATACCGACATAAAACGCAGTTGGAAAGTAGAAAACGGTACTATTGAACCTGGACACATTGGAAAAGATTTTCTATTTTTGTGGCAAAGACAAACAAATCTAATATAACCTTCCTAGGTCTAATGCATGCTATCTAAGGCCTAATATAATATATGTGTGTGTTAAACTAGGTCTAGGAATATTTGAGTTAGTTTTTAGCTTCATTTTTTCGAACTGTAGAAAGTGAATAGTATCAAATTCTACTATCTAAGTGCTTATAGTACGTCAGTGTTTATACTATGGTGCACATGGTTACAAAAAGTACCTATGTAAACAGGAAGATTGGTTGTCTCATAAAACTACGAGTGTTCGTCGTGTGGGGGCCGGGAGCGGAGGTCAACCCCCTGCAAGCACATCTAGGTGCGTACAAACACACACACGAGAAATCAGGCCCATCTTACCGCACATCAAAGACCTCTGAGTTTGAGAGTCACTAAGCCAGCATTATTAAGATGGACCTTGTCACATTTCCTCAAAGATCTCGTTTGGGTCTTCCAGCTGACGTCAGGACCTCTCATTTCATCCCACAGGGAGGAGGAAAAGACTTGTAAAACGTCTCTCGGATCAAAGAATGACGAGCGAGGCTCGACTTCAGTGATGTCAAACACAAGTCTGCAGTATTGGATTTAGCTACCTCTGACGTCATTTTTTTTAATGTGGGTGGGGTTTCGGATTGGATATTAATTATATTATATATTATTGAAGCAGTACAAACTTTATAAACATTTATCTTAACTTTGCGTTTATTAAAGGCTGTTATTACTCCCCCTAAAGTCCACCATTGACTGTACGTAGCTAAAAATGATTAGCTAAGTCTCAGGCCGTATGTTGTTTAAGATTCGCTACTTGGAACAAAAAGTTCCAAGTAGCATGGGCTATGATGAGCCCATAGTTCAGGCCGTAGTATTAGTTGTAGGCTTGGGGCTACAGCCCGTGCTACTTGGAACTTCTTGTTCCAGGTAGCGAATCTTTAACAACAACAACACGCCTAACCTGCAGAATGTTTGTTGAGGAAAGGGGAAGGTGCCGGTCAGAGGCGTGTCAGGATCCGCCCCTTTGCTTCCATTAATTTCTGGTAGGATTCCATGGGTTTTACCCCACACCCCCACACACACACCCATTAAATCATTTGAAATGAGTCTGCAATATAAACAGAAACCATAAAATTTTACCATTTCAGGAAGCATTGATATATATAGTTATATACTATATATACTAATGATTCCCATAGCAGGTTGGAGTCAGCCCTATTGCCCCTCTTGAAAGGGAATTAAACCCACAGATCTCTTTCTTTTGGGATGAAGCTAGCAATCATTGCCAGGTTCCCATCGACTCTAGTATGTATATATTATTTGACATGTCTGTCTGTCCGAGGCTGGAGGCCAGATGCTTGGGACTATCCTCGACAATTATAATCAGTAATTGCTGTTGAAAACATTCACAATATAGGTGGGACAGTGTTTGCATAAATGAAACGAGTGGAACTTGACACAATGGTAAATCGACCCCCAGGACGAATCATGCAATATCATAATAATGAGACTGAATTATTTTTATTTATTTCTGTTTACTGTTGCACTGACTTCCTCAAAATATTGAAACAAATTTTGACTTTCATAGTTTGCATGCAATAGCTTGAAATAGCCCACCATGCCTCCGCATCCTCCCTCCTGGGTCAGCCATTCACGTGTCCGCTCACATGGCGAAGTTTATATATGTTTATATACAGTTTATATTTATGTATCTATATATTCGTCCAGCCATCTCTCTATCCCCCCTTCCCCTTACATAAACTCCTGCCTTCATATATGGAGAGAAATGGAGAAGTGTTGGCTTACATTGAGATACTATATTGTTCCCATTTATTATCGTTATTTCTCATACTTTTTTCTTTGATTTGTTTATGGTGAAATGATGCCTGGTCTACCCATGCACTTGGTTGATCTGGGTATGGGATCCCACCACACACACACACACACACACACACACACACACACACACACACACACACACACACACACACACACAATATGTCTACGGGGGCCTCGCGGCTGAGTGGACAGCCCTGGGGTTGTAGTCCTAAGGGCCCGGGTTCGATCCTCGGCAGAAGTAGAAACAAGTTTCTTTTATCCTCATGCCCCAGTTCACCTAGCAGTAAATAGGTACCAGAGAGTTAGACAGCTGCTACGAGCTGCTTCCTTGAGATGTGTATGTGCGCGTGTGTTACAGAGAAATTTGTTCGGTAAACATAATAGAGGGAAAATAAATTGGTTACAAATGTGGGATCCAAGAGCTAATAGTTCGATTCTGCAAATACAAATAGTAAAATACACACATTCTTCCTTGTGGCCTGAGGTGAGAGATAAAATGTGTGTGTGTGGAATAATTAAAAAAGATTGGGAAAATGTGAGAAACATGGGTGAAAATAAGTAAGGAAATCTAACACTGTTCTCGACAAGTGAAAAGCAGAAAATAGAGGCAGATGAGAGCGAGAAACAATAATTAAAATCTCCCAAAAAATTCCCACTTGTGGAACTGAATGGTCCCCCCTTGCGTGGGACTGTTTTGAGAGTTAATCTCCATGTTTTAGAGCAGTTTTAATGAAACCTATTGTGGCTCTAACTCCAAAATTTTCTTTCCTTTCGTTGGCCTTCCAGTTTCATCCTTCTATTACCTGGTCTCCTCCCTGGAGACCAACTTCTGATGGGCAAGTAATCACTGGCCTAACAAGGCTGCCCAACCAGAAGCCGCGTTTCATTTTTTAGACTGTGGGTGACTGCGTTATGGTTGGGAGCTGGTGTCTATATTCACTCCTTTAGGGGAATATTTTTATAATGAAAAGAATAATTCTTCAGGATTTGGTGATATCTTTGTCTTGTTTTATTTTTGGGGGGTTAAAACCTTTATTTACACTTTTTGAATTTGATTAATCTTGTTTGAATGTTTTTCTTGTATTATTGTTTAGTGGACGTGGTGGTATGGAAAATTTGGATATTTTCATATTTTTTTCATATTTAAATTTCGCTTTTAAGTTGGGGAAAATTTAGGAAACGCCTTGTTTATGATATGTCATATAATTCTAAATTTCTGCGTTGGTAAGTCATCTGCGCGAACGTGCGCACGTGTGTGACTATAGTTGGGGGCGGGGAGTCATAGCTTCAGCCTCGTTAATGTGACTCGTCGTCTGTGTGTGTGTGTGAGTGTGTGTGTGTGTACTCACCTAGTTGTACTCACCTAGTTGTGCTTGCGGGGGTTGAGCTCTGGCTCTTTGGTCCCGCCTCTCAACCGTCAATCAACAGGTGTACAGTTTCCTGAGCCTAATGGGCTCTATCATATCTACATTTGAAACTGTGTATGGAGTCAGCCTCCACCACATCGCTTCCTAATGCATTCCATTTGTCAACCACTCTGACACTAAAAAAGTTCTTTCTAATATCTCTGTGGCTCATTTGGGCACTCAGCTTCCACCTGTGTCCCCTAGTGCGTGTGCCCCTTGTGTTAAACAGCCTGTCTTTATCAACCCTGTCGATTCCCCTGAGAATCTTGAATGTGGTGATCATGTCCCCCCTAACTCTTCTGTCTTCCAACGAAGTGAGGTTTAATTCCTGCAGTCGCTCCTCGTAGCTCATACCTCTCAGCTCGGGTACTAGTCTGGTGGCAAACCTTTGAACCTTTTCCAGTTTAGTCTTATGCTTGACTAGATAGGGACTCCATGCTGGAGCCGCATACTCCAGGATTGGTCTGACATATGTGGTATATAATGTTCTGAAAGATTCCTTACACAAGTTTCTAAAGGCCGTTCTTATGTTAGCCAACCTGGCATATGCTGCTGATGTTATCCTCTTGATATGAGCTTCAGGGGACAGGTCTGGCGTGATATCAACCCCCAGGTCTTTCTCTCTCTCTGACTCTTGAAGTATTTGAAGTATCTTGTGTGTGTGTGTGTGTGTGTGTGTGTGTGTGTGTGTGTGTGTGAGTGTGTGTGTTTGTGTGTGTACTCACCTAGTTGTACTCACCTAGTTGTGCTTGCGGGGGTTGAGCTCTGGCTCTTTAGTCCCGCCTCTCAACCGTCAATCAACAGGTGTACAGGTTCCTGAGCCTATTGGGCTCTATCATATCTGCACTTGAAACTGTGAAACTGTGTGTGTGTGTGTGTGTGTGTGTGTGTGTGTGTGTGTGTGTGTGTGTGGTGTGTGTGTGTGTGTGTGTGTGTGTGTACAAGTGAAAATATTACATTATATATAGTTTTATATCAAATGTGTACAAACAAGAAAAGAATCATTCAAATTTTTCCCGCTAGACTTTTTCATCGATTATCGCTCAGAATAAAAAGTACTTTAATTCTGTTGCAAAGAGTTTAATTGCTTTTTGGACAACATGATATAAAAAAATTTCAGTGTTATAGGAGTTTTATTTATTGAGAATCCTATATATATATTATATATATATATATATATATATATATATATATATATATATATATATATATATATATATATATATATATATATAAATTTACCATGTAATCTGTGAACAGTGTTGAAATACATGTTAACAAACTCTTTACGATCTCCATTACTCCAAAGTAAAAACTTTGTAATATTTTATAAAGAAACACTGAACCTAGAAATTGTATTTACTAAGCTCACCATGTAAAGGAAAAGGATTAATTTGTAAGACTTCGTTTCCGTAAGTCTTTTTCATCTTTTCGACTGATAATCCCTTATGATTACAAACAAAAAGTTCATTGAAGTAAGACTGAAGGCCACGAGAAATACTCGACTTTCTCAGCTAATTGGACACCAGATCTCTTCACCCTTCGCTTGGAAAGTTTTCGTGAAAACTCTACATTATCCAGAAACTTTCCCCATAAGAAGAGACATCCAGGAAGCCTCCTCATGTCTTTTTTATGCCATGAAGCGTTTACTACAGCTCTAGAGCTTACTAGGCGATCGCTTGAATAAAACATTGTATGGTCTCTACTGCCTGAAGACCTAATGAAGAGGATTTGCGTGAGACAAAAGACAACAAGTAAATATCAGGAGCATCAATAACAATTGCAACAAGGCATTCATACAATAAACATAGACGTGTGTACAATACATATTTACTTTTTATTTACCCAGTTATTAAGGTATATATATATATATATATATATTATATATATATATATATATATATATATAATATATATATATATATAGGTTATATATTTAAATCAGAAATATGTTACATTTAACGAGAGCTATAATTGTTTTGCTGTTATACAAACTGAGCAGTGTAGTTGTATAGCAAATTATTTTGTATGTATTTTATCTGGTATATCTTAAGAAGGCTTTAGTCGGGTTTTTCCTGATACTGACCATACTTACGTGGGGTCATTATAGTAGGATCACTCAAGCTATTTGATATTAAAGCCTAATAAAAAATTTGTAATAATCAACATTTATTTAATGGATAGTCCGTCCCCGTCCCTCCCTCCCACCCGTTCCATCCCAAATCCTTATCCTGACCACTTCCAAGTGATATATATATATATATATATATATATATATATATATATATATATATATATATATATATATATAATATATATATATATTATAGTCGTAATGGCTTGGTACGCTTTCTCCTGATAGCTCCCTAAGTATAGTGGCTAGTTCATCTGCTTTTCTGTTTGTGATTCACATTATGCATGCAATATTATACCGACTCCTGTGAATGAAATAAGAAAAAGATCCATAGACAAAAAATAAATGGAAGGCCAGAGTTTTGTCAATTGTAATAGAATATGCAATGAGTATTGCATATTCTATCCATGTAATGTTAGGACATTATGGAAGGTCAGGAAAGTAAGCCTTTTTCCATTTCTTTTAACATTTAGAAAACTGTTGCCAGGAAAAGTTATTTGAACGAAATTGAAAGTTTGTCTGATTTTGAATCACGTCTCACTGCATATTAGATATAATATATATATATATATTATATATATATATATATATATATATATATATATATTATATATATATATATATATATATATATATACATTTATAACTAAAAAGTCAACATACAGTGTCATGTAAAAATTCTGGAGAAAAATGTGTGAGGAAGAGTGTGTGTGGAGGTGGAGAGCGTCCCTAGCATAAAGTGGGACCTCCTAGCCATTATCACCTCAGTGTTCCCGCCTGCCGCCCTCCAGAAGCCTGGGTAACCGGAGAATCACTCCTGATGGTTATTCTTGGTTGGTTGGGGGATGAGGTATACAGTCATCCCTTGTAATCTACTTACAACATCTGCGGCAGGCTCGTACGACACAACGGAGAGGGGGGGAGGGGAATTTGTAGTTGTTCACGCATTCATGGGAGATGGCGTAGTTACACACAATATACTTGCTTGTAAAGCGTGGTTGTCAAGATATTGATGGGGGGATCGTGGTTGTAAATACATTAACGGGAGTGTTGCGGTTGTAAATACATTGGTGAGAGAATTGTGGTTGTTACATACGTTAACTCGCTTTGCAATTTGAACGTATGCTATGGAGATCATGGAATATGAAGACCATACAGTCTCGTATATCTTTATCTTAACAATGCATTACAGTCGTGTGATTTTTCAGTACGAGTTCGCTGTTGCTCATTTCCTTTGTTCCACTTCACTCGTGTAATGAGTGAAGCTCGCGAACCTCTTTCTGTCTCGCTAGCCAACCACATGAGTGCAGCGACTCTTGACTTTACACCGTGGGTCGGAGCCGCTCTAGGTTTGCCTCCTCACACACACACACTCCTCACACCCACACACACAAGAACACTACCCGTGTAATGACAGTGATGGTCGTGCCGAGGTCGTGTTTTGGCG
This sequence comes from Procambarus virginalis, assembly GCA_020271785.1. Classification (NCBI taxonomy): domain Eukaryota; kingdom Metazoa; phylum Arthropoda; class Malacostraca; order Decapoda; family Cambaridae; genus Procambarus; species Procambarus virginalis. The sequence goes on from WNGS01169217.1 coordinate 14,693,183, forward strand.
CTAGTGGCGCCGGGGTGGTTCAACTTTAGCCAACTGGAAACAGTTTCGTAGTCCAACACAGCACCCTGTAACGACGCGCCAGAAGAGGTTTCTAGTGAGGGGATATCCGGGCTGGCATCCAAGAAAAGGGGAAATCGAGTGGAGCAGCCAGGGAAGAATGAACGTTATTTTCTAATGGATTCTCCTGAAAATGTGCCGGAGCTCATATACCCGGATGCGAGTGTGTGGCGGGAGTGGAGGAGGTATTCCAGCAGACTTGTACACTGCGGAGTAAGCAGTGAAGGATGATCTTTACGGAGCTCAGACATGGATGGAGCTCAGACACGGAGCACAGGCACGGATCGACACAACATTCAAGACATGGT
>WNGS01169217.1:14693572-14718335 GCA_020271785.1 Procambarus virginalis
GCAATCTCGGAGTGCTGTATTCTCCCTCACGAAGTTTTTTAAAATCCCGAATTAATATAATTTGTGTATGTACAAACAGAACATTTATATGATAAAAGTTATTTGTTGATTATTATTGCCCTAAAAATGTGCTCTATAATTTACTATATATAATAGATTCCATTGATGGAGAGAGAGCAAACAAAATTACAGAAATATGTTCTCCGTCCTGTGGTCAAGTGCTCGATATACTCACATGTAGACCATCTCTGAACCTTCACCATAACCCCAGGAACATGTATTCTGGCGAAGTCACCAACACTGACCACTTTATACAGACAGTAATCACACTAATGTGTCAATGCCAGAATCCCTAGGAGCCGTGATGAGGATATGAACGTATGCTCTTGGGTATTCCCAGGCATACGCCACAGACAACCAGGCCACGACATGGTCAAAAGGATTGCAACCTGGGGTTCATTTGAACCCCTCGAGGGATTCTGAGGCTTCCACTGAAGCCGAATAGAGTTTCACGCAATCCATGCGATCTGTCGTCTAAGAATGTTCCAACTCTGACGCTCCTTTTTCAATGCACAGAGTAATCACACTAACGTGAAGTGTCAATGACAAAATCGATTACTCATCGATACATCACGTTTGATGTGTCATATATTTTCTTGTATCGATTTTCTGATTAATACTTGAGAAGGTTTTTCCATGTGCTTTTCATGTTAACTTTTGCATTTTAATTAAATCTGTTTTCGAAGTTGGATAGTTTAACTCTTCACACTATATTAAGTTGTACTACTTCATTCGTAACTAGGCCAATCCTATTTTTCTCATGTTCATGTTTTGTGTTAATTGATTTAAGAATGGCATTTATGAACTATGGGTTGTTTAATCTCCTGGCTCTTGTTTGGTGATTAGAGGAGAGTGTGTGTGTTGGAAAGGCCTATAGGGTCTTGATGAGGAAGATGTCTGTTAAAGATTTTAAGTCTTATGTATTATTGAAAAAAAAAACATTCTTCGCGGCAGGGGATCGTATTCCAGGGACCTGCCCGAAACGCTACGCGTACTAGTGGCTGTACAAGAATGTAACAACTCTTGTATATATCTCAAAAAAAATAATAAATAAATAAATAAATAAATAAATAAATAAATAAAATTGAAATTAGATTACCAGCTGCTACTTAGTGAGAAGCGCATTTATGAGGTAGCATGCTCTAGTGTTTAACAATAATTTCTCCTCCTTCTTCCTGTCTTTTGTTTTTCATTCCCTTACTCTTTATCCCTATTACATTCCTTCCACCTCTACTTGTGTGTTTCAAATCCCTTCACGGCTCGGAGTAATATATTTGTGTTGGCGTAATTACATATAATAGTCTGGGATCAGGCCAGGTTCTCATGCATCTCCTTGCCTTGCTAAACACTGTGTTAATAATCCCATCAAAACACAGCTTTAAACGAGCTTGAAAAATAGTGTTAGTGGTGGGGGCACATTAAGCAAATGAAACATGGTGGAAGATTAGATACAAAGACCAGGCAATATATGTGTTGGCTCATTCAGGGCGGCAGCCACCATGCACCGCCCTGCAGGGCATTCCCCAGTCTGTATTATAGCACTATATTGCTGATGATGAGTCACAATAACGTGGCGGAAATATGTTGACCGGCCCACACACTAGAAAATGAAGGGACGACGACGTTTCGGTCCGTCCTCGACCATTCTCAAGTCGATTATGAGAATCGACATTCTCAATCGATTTGAGAATGGTCCAGGACGGACCGAAACGTCGTCGTCCCTTCATTTTCTAGTGTGTGGTATCGTCAACTATATTGCTCTTATTGAAATCTTGAATGCTATAAATATACTATTTGCTATACGTGATTTATTTTTCATGCACAATAATATGTATTAATTTATATGTAAATAAATTATGTTTACGAGGCCTGACAGCTGAGTCAACAGCGCTTGGGACTCGCACTCCTAAGGTTCCAAGTTCGATCCCTAATGGAGGCGGAAACAAATGGGCAGAGTTTCTTTCTCTCTAAGGCCCCTGTTCACCTAGCACTAAATAGGTACCTAGGAGTTTGACAGCTGCTACGGGCTGCTTCCTTGGGATGTGTAACAAAAAGGAGGCCTGATCGAGGACCAGACCGCGGGGACGCTAAGCCACGAAATTATCTCTAGATAACCTCAAGATACATATTAGTGTGTATTTGAAGCAGTCTTTCTTGTAAACATGCGATACGAACGTATACGAACGAAAAAGTCATATAAATAATTAAAGTTCGATACTTCTCTCTTATGTTCTTCAAAGTTCATTTTACAACGCGAGGGCCTGACGCGTGTAGCTGAGTAGGTGTCGTTGAAACACTCCTCAACCTCTACGGAGACAGAGGGGAAAGTAGATACATAATAGCGGGTGTTACATTATACCCAATATAGGATGAAGTGAAGTGATCACAATGTAGCGGGAGGTGGAAGTTCTGTCTTGGTCTCCATCATGGTAATGCGGGTAATTGAATGACTTGAGTTTTCACGTGTAGGACTTCGGCTATGTCATATCTTCTATTGTCGTAGTATCTGTTGATTATTTCGGTGTTATTTGCAGGGATGCTGACTAACAACACCTTTTTGCTGTCTACTGCCTCCCTCCGCCCTCCTTTAGTATCCCTACTCTGCAAGCATCTGTAATCAGCTGTACCTGCTTCATTACACACAGAAATCACAATAGCGTTTAACCATGTCGTAGCTCAGTCGATTAAGACAGCGTCTGGGATCCTCTCGGACGTAGATTCGAACCCTCGTCACGGCCCTTGTGGATTTGTTCACCTGCTTCACATCCTCTCTCCCTACCTCTGTCAGCCTTCAAATTGTAGACGGTTGGAGTATAGCAAATCCCGAGGCGGTAGGCCTCTGACGTCTCACACCTTAGAGCCGGTGGGTGCCTGCTTAAGTGAACGGCACCAGTACTTAGCCAGGACTAGAGCAAGTGAGACCTCGGAGCGATAGATCAATCGTGTTACTTCAGTAAAGTTCTGTGAAACAACCTAGTTTATTCTCTACACACCCAAGTGAGAATTGATCACCAATTCTCGAACCAACGAGTAACCAAAGCCGAATACCTTCTTCTTATCTTGAGGTTATCTTGAGATGATTTCGGGGCTTTTATAGTGTCCCCGCGGTCCGGTCCTCGACCAGGCCTCCACCCCCAGGAAGCAACCCGTGACAGCTGACTAACACCCAGGTACCTATTTTACTACTAGGTAACAGGGGCATAGGGTGAAAGAAACTCTGCCCATTGCTTCTCGCCGGCGCCTGGGATCGAACCCAGGACCACAGGATCACAAGTCCAGCGTGCTGTCCGCTCGGCCGACCGGCTCCACCTCATCCCATTTCGGGGGTAGAAATAGCCTAAGCTACTCTATCCCTTTGAGATGTATTTTTTCTTGTCTCTATAAATATACTTGAACTTGAACTCACCCCTTAACACCCTATTCCATCACTCTCTTTACCCTGAGTGACAGTGAATACCAGCATTATCCTCACTTTAATTAGTCTTAATTGAAATCCTCAGATTAGGCAAATTTGTAATTAGATTTTGTCAATATAGATGTTAATAATAATAATTACCTCGTTTTCCATCTTCCCTGACTTTTACTCTCACACCTCTCCATCTTTCCCTTATTCATTCTCTTCATTTTGCTTTCAGCACGTTCCTTTCCATGCATAATTCTCTTTGTTGGTAAAATCATGTAATACCTTTTGTGGATAGTATCTTGCATATTTTTGTATATATTAGCATCCAGAAAAATACACAGTATCTATATATTTGACGCACGCGCAAGCACGCACGCACGCACGCACACACACACACACACACACACACACACACACACACACACACACACACACACACACACACACACACCAAAAAATCAGTTCTCCAAAATTCATTTTATTTCTATTCTGACGCGACGCTTGAAGGCGTTTCGTAATAACTTATTACATTTTCAAAGACTTAGAACTGGATCTAACCACACTGCAGAAAAAGTGGACATTCACATGATAAGGGCAAACAATATTCTAAGGGGAATTGACCAAGCAGATGGAGGAGCAATATTCAAAGAGAGGAACAATAAATCAAAGAGAAAGAAATTGGAACTGGACACCATGATTTACGCTTATATGAGAAGAAATTTCTTTAATTTTAGGGTCGAAAATAATTGGAATGAATAAGTGAAAGTGGTTGATGCTTACCGAAAACACAGTTTTAATGTGAATATGGTAAATACAAGTTAAAAGTAAGTTCATTAAACCACTGCTAGTGATTGCATCTTGGTGAGCGCGCGCGCACACACACACACACACACACACGTGTGTGTGTGTGTGTGTGTGTGTGTGTGTGTGTGTGTGTGTGTGTGTGGAGTCATTGCTGTAAACAACCGATAATTCGAAAGGCGGGATCCAAGAGTGAATGCTCGATCCTGCAGGCACACTTAGGTGAGTACACACACATATACACCCAATGAATTTACTTTTAACTTGTTTTTATCATATTTACGTTAAAACTGTGTTTTCGGTAAGCATCAACCACTTGCACTTATTCATTCCATTTATTTTCGACCCTAAAATTAAAGAAGTTTCTTCTCATATAAGCGTAAATCATGGTGTCCAGTTCCAATTTCTTTCTCTTTGATTTATTGTTCCTCTCTCTGAATATTGCTCCTCCATCTGCTTGGTCAATTCCCCTTAGAATATTGTTTGCCCTTATCATGTGTATGTCCACTTCTTTCCTGCAGTGTGGTTAGATCCAGTTCCCTCATTCTCCTTCGCAGTTTTGAGATTGAAAGTGAAATTGAAATAATTGTATTGGGGTATAAATACACACAAAAGAGAGTGGTTGACAAATGGAATGCATTAGGAAGTGATGTGGTGGAGGCTGACTCCATACACAGTTTCAAGTGTAGATATGATAGAGCCCAATAGGCTCAGGAAACTGTACACCTGTTGATTGACGGTTGAGAGGCGGGACCAAAGAGCCAGAGCTCAACCCCCGCAAGCACAACTAGGTGAGTACAACTAGGTGAGTACACACACACACACACACACACACATTCACAACAATATATATTTATTTCCTTCATTTTTCATCTATGTATGAATATCACTTTCCTCCTTATCTCCATATGCAAAGCGCGTGAAGCTTCCCAGCCAGCAGGAGGTACACTGGCGCGAACTGAATATGTAAAAGAGTATTTTCCTGCTTGCAAAATCATCAAACAACATTTTCTGGACCCAGGACGCAATCGCGAGCTTTTTTAATGACCTAGCGAGGCCTGGAGCGGGCACGAGAAAAAGGCATCAACAGCTAATTACCATTTTCAAAAGATTAAATAGCCAATATAGTCTCTTGCAAAAAGCAGCATCCGATAATAGCACAGTTTTTAGATTTCAATAAATATATTTCTTTGGAAGTTATTGGCGTGAGAAGTGGTCGAGTGCTGGGAATTTTCGTGTGAAATTTGCTTTTGATTATGATTAGGAAAATGATGAGTATATGTGCCTTAGTATAGCAATAACTGGTGGAAATATACATAAGACATCTCAAGCCTATCTTAACTCATGTACCCAAAAATAGGAACTTGCAGATAGGTAATTACCCTATTAGATAAAACCTCTCGGTGCAGAATTTTGAGTAATCACTCAACCACTTTACCGTCCTCAGTGGCCTTGATCGCATGGTACTTAACTTTTACTCAAGAGGTCTAGAGTGGCATTCCAAAAATAACTTAGAAGTCTACGTGTGTGTCTTGCATAATAGAATTCGGGAGCACTTTAGACAAATAGTTAAGTAACGACAGCAACCTCGCTCGTCCTTCACGTGTATCTAAGCTCAGAACAATCTGTTGTGCTTTAGTTTACGTCAAGGGTCTTAGGTTCCTTTTTCGATTCATTATTTTAGGTTCTTTTTCACCCCAGGTTTACAGGAGAGAAATATGAGAATATTCAACTTGTAAATGTCGCTCTTCCAGGGACTTTCAAGAGGTTGGATCTCTAAGGTTGGTTGCAGGAAGGGGTCTAATGCTCTTCAAGTGTTAATTTTATTGAAAAGGGGCTACAGTTTTACCAGTTTCCGGTCTCGGAAAAGGGGGGGGGTGCTGTTCCTCTTCTGGGTAAATCCAAACGTAGGCTGTTCCTTCTCGTAGAGGAAGCAAAAAGGATGAATCCTTTCTCAGAGTTGAAGTGCTAGGCAAAGATCTACTGCTCTTCCAGCATCAGGGTCCACGATGGATGCTGCGGCTCCTCGAGGATCAGGCAGAGGTGAAGCTATTATTCCTCTTTAACTGGCCGTTATTAATCTCGGCTGTCGCTGCTGTCTGTCGGGCCACGAGAAACATTTTTATCCGGCGCTTATTGTTCCCCTGGCAGCCATTTTGCTCCTGCAAGCCGCCACACGCTGTAACGCCTCTAATTTCCACCATTTGTACCTTCACTTGCCTGTAATCTGCGTGAGCACGCAGCTCCACATCAGCCGCAACACTTAAAATCGACTCATAATTATACAGCTAATGCTGACTGAGGAAGGTAAACTTTATAAATATAAATGTAAATAAGTATGAATAACACACACAGGTGATCAGTTGACCACAACTTACCAGTTGATTGACTGTTGAGAGGCGGGACGAAAGAGCCAAAGCTAAACCCTCCGTGTACAATTAGGTGAGTGCAACTAGGTAGGTACACACACACATACACACACACACACACACACACACACACACACACACACACACACACACACACACACACACACACACACACACACACACACACACACAGTACTTGAAATAATAATCAGAATAAGATTAGGTACACACTTGGTATGCAAAGAAACACCAACATTACTTTAGGGAAGGGGAAATTATACTAGAGTATTAAGATAAAGTAAGATGAATAAGACAAGGACAAAAATGGTGGGGCAAATTACGTATTTCTGGACTGCTAAAAACCCTCTGACATAGTACCCCACAAAACATTACTATACTGACTACAGGAGGTCATTTACTTTGCACTGCTTTGTTTAGTGCCAGTCCTGACCCGCCCATGTTGTGCATATACCCAACAACAATTACTGGCAAAATTGGGTGAAACTAGCTCAAGGCGCCTGGCCATCATCAGCCTTGGGCAGAGAGCCAGGCATTCAAACATTTCCGTTATAAATAAAGGGCAAAGAGCGTAAATCTATACAATCGTCAAGTATACATTCATACAAGCATTCATGAATGGAGCAACATTTGCACTTCCGTGTGAATAAATGAATACACTCAAAAGGCAGCCAGCCAGAAGTTAACTGACCAGAGCGGGCATCATAAGGCTCTCATAAATATTTCATTTCCACCTCGGCAACCTGCGCATCCACTCCCTTCTGTGGCCAATCTCCACACAATGGAGTGTAGCTGCCTTTGAGTGGTCGCTGGCGTTTTTGGGGAGTATGTGTTCATTTGTGTTCGCTTGTGTACTCACCTAGTTGCGCTTGCGGGGGTTGAGCTTTGGTCTTGCCTCTTAACCGTCAATCAACTGGTGCACAGATTCCTGAGTCTACTGGGCTCTTATCATATCTACATTTGAAACTGTGTATGGAGTCAGCCTCCACCACATCACCTCCGTGTGTTTAGGTGTATGTGTTCATTTGTGTTCGCTTGTGTGTTTGGGTGAATGTGTTCATTTGTGTTCGCTTGTGTTCCCGTCTATTCAGTTGTGTTTGTGTGTGCGTCAGCAGTTATCTGATTACCATTTTCGGACCTAACCGAGAAACCATTTGTGGTTTCAGTAGAGAAAACAGTAGTTAATCTTAACTTGTGCTAGAAATTTTGAGCCTCGGCGATGTTGCTAAAACCGACTCGCAGAGAAATTATAGAAATGTTCCCATGCTTTTGCTCCCTCTGAAGCAGAAAAGCAGCTGAGAGAAGTGCTTCCTCCTCAGATTCTGGCCGGAGAAGAAGCAGAATTAAGCAGCTTGTGTTAAGCTTAAAGCAGTGCGAGAGAATTTGAATATTATATACTGGAATTTCAGGCTTTGTCCTGTCATGTCTGCCTCACAACTAACGCAGCAGCGACATCACACGATGGGCGGGAGAGAGAGAGCTTCTATGCGCTCCTCCGCTCTCTCTCTTTTATTTTTATTCCAATTTTCGACCGTAAATTTGTGTTGCGGCATGTTTCACTCTCTCCCCTGTTTCTCTGTCTTCTGTCACTCTCATTCTCTGTCCTCCCTCCTCTGTCACACTCTCCTATGTCACTCTCTCCTCTGTCACCCTCCTCAGTCACTCTCTCTCTCTGTAACTCTCTGTTGTTGCCTGCTTTCTTTAGCTGTGTCTTTTGTTTGTTTACTTTCTGTGTCCCCAGTATTTTGGAAGTTATCCTCGTTTCCTCCCTCGCCTCCTCCCAACACTCCTCTCTCGCTCTCCTCTCTCTCTCCATCTCTCATCATCCTACCAACACTCCATTTCTCTTAATCCTTCCTTCATCCCACCCTCCTTTTCCCTGATTACATTTGACTCGGGCTGCTGAGCGATGAAGTTTGAGAACAGTACCAGGGCGTAAAGCCTCTTGGTGAGAATTCTTTGTGATCCCCCAGCCCGAGGATTTATACACCGCAGGCCGGCCCACCACTATTGCCTCCAGGCAATGTATGAGAGTCGACTGCTGGATCCCTTGCCTTGTGGTAGACGACTTATAATGGTCAGGGATGAGGCAAGGCCCCCGAAGTTATCCTCTTGTGCGGATATGAGTTATTTTGAAAAATGAACATATATATATTATATATATATATAATATGTTATATATATCTATATATATATAGTATCATATATATATATTATATATATATACTATTATTATTTAAATATGACCGAAAAAGTAAGATTAATAATTCTAACACGAATTTTCTCAATATTTTCTTATGTTTCTTTCACTGTCGATGGTAATTGAAAAAATCAATTCTCCAAAATTCATTTTTATTTCCTAGTCTGAGGCGACACTTGAACGCGTTTCGTATTAACTTATTACATTGGTGCGGAGTCTGGAAGTGGGTATAATATAGTTGTGCATTAATGCCAACTATAATTCTACCACTTCAAGACTCCGCACCAATCAAGAAATATGGGCCAATAGGCCCTTTGCATTACTTCCATTCTTCCATTTAAATTTACCCAATATTACCCAATATTTCGTGTTCTATCTTGTGTTAAAAAGTTTGTTTTCACCTCATCCAAAACTGTTGTAGATATCACCTCACCTAAATAAAAATGAAAGGTATAAATGAAGCCGTTCAAATTATAGCATAGTTTGAACTCTGTTTAGTGTTGCAGGTTATAGTTGTGTTTGTGTAAACTAAAGTCTTTGAAAATGTAATAAGTTATTACGAACGCGTTCAAGTGTCGCGTCAGACTAGAAATAAAAGAATGTTTGAGAAGTTGATTTTTCAATTACCATCGACAGCGAAAAGAAACATAAGAAATATTGAGAAAATTCGTGTTAGAATTATTAATTTACTTTTCGGCCAATTTAATAATATATGTTTACAAAAAGGACTAATTTCGTTACATTAGGAGTGCTGTACATAATGTTATTGCGGTATATTCACTCTTACTGTATGATTAGTTACACTGCCCAATAAATTCGACAGACTGAGGCAAAATTGTTAACAGGTCAATCTACACTTCAAGTTACTGGTATTGTTCACCCCATCGAAGCAAAATAGTTTGAATACGGAGTTACTTTCCAATGAGTTGGCCTAAGATAACAATGAATTCCATATATATTTTGACCCCGGAAATGTTGCATTCAATCATTACTTGATGCAGATAAGGCCTTGTTCCTATTCGTAAGAAAGAGCCCGTAACTAATAATGTTAGACCATCGGCATAATTATGCAATTTCACTCCTGAATATATCAGGATTAAGAAGTTTTCTGTAAGTTAAAGAGACTAGGGAAATAAAGTTCAGTTATTGAGTCCGTTCTCATGCTTCAGTCTGGTATACTTTGGCATCAAGAGTCGTGAATCGGTCTAGCAATTTTCCCTAAAGATCTTTCTTGATTTTCAAAAGTGTAAACTTCCTTTCGTCTCCCACGTTCGAATACGTTCTGGGGTTCACGAAAGACCACTAATACCAAACACGAGTTAATTATTCCTAGTAAAGCTGTTATGCAGTTAGGAGCCACTCGAGGGCTCTGATATGAGCGCCTCGTGCCTGCGACACGCTTTGGGATATAATAACATGGTCGCCGCTACCCCCGAACCCGTGGGCCATGGGTCCGCTTCACATCGTGGTAAACATCTTCCCTAAGACCCAGGCACTAGAATGCCGTAGTCATGCAACATCATAAACTCACGTCCAGGCAAGTATTTTCCCCCTGGAGATAAGAACATCCTTCTCCCTCTCTTCTTTGACCTATAGGTACGTCTACATTTATGCAACTACTCTGGAGTATATAGTTTGTGACTGGAGCTTGGTATGTGTTATTGAAAACTTTGGCTGCATTGTAAGTATATCCTCGTGAACATGACCTGTGAAGAGTAATTGCTGGGTTCCGGGTACCTGATTCCGACACGTTTAGAAGGTCTAATGACTGATACCGGCATGTCTGGAATGTCTAATGACTGGAAGGTCTACTGACTGGACACTTAATAATATAGTGTGGTAATAGATCCAGTTTTTCCTCACAGATCACGATCCTCGCAGAATTTACATATAACTTGTCCAAAACGCTGTGCGTATTCGTGGCTTGAGAATGTACTGGCTCTGTCTATAAATCCAACATTATGTTTGTAACTCATTCTTGTATAGACTTTTACCTGGAAAACATTTTTATTTATATTTTTATTTGTTTATAAGGTGCTCAGATGAGGAGATTCGTTCTCGTATCCCACTCCACAGGTAACCTGATAACCGGCGACAACTACGTCGCAAGTCTGGTGGGCATTTAGGGGGTTATATATGTGTATCGGAATCTAAGAAACACATTTTCCTCGGGCTACCATAGCCCGTGGCTACTTGGTACTTTTGTGTTCCAGGCAGCGAATCTTAAACAACAAACAAGACATTTGTTTATACTTTCGGGTGTTTGAGAGTCTGATTTCTCTATGAGAGCGATGTTTAGACAAATAGAGGGTGTTAGAATCTATGTTGTATTGGAATACAATCCAGCAAAAACTTTTCGTGCGTTGGCATTATTTAGACATAGCATTACAAATTGAGAATTACCAATGCAATGTATATCTGTTTACTTTTAGTTAATAATATATGGGGGAAGGGAGGGAAAGAGACAAGGACAGAGACAGTTTGCATTAATTACCACAGAAAGCTGGTAAAATACTATATTGATCAAATATTTCGTTAATTTTAGTTTCGAGGTAAGTGAAACAGTGGCGTGACAATAAAGATTTTGAAGTTTATACAGGTAGTGTAATAATAGATTTTAAATGAAGTCCCGAATTCACAATTGGGTGGGGTGTGTCAGCAGGCGAGTGTCAGCACTCAGAGAGGCCAGGATGGAGTGCATGTATTCACCTAGTGTATCCTATCTGTGCTTGCGGGGTTGAGCTTTGCTCTTTCGGCCCCGCCTCTCACTGCCAATCAATTGTTACTACTGCAACTATTTTTTTTTCCACACTCACACACGCACACACAGAAGCAGCTCCGTAACAGCTGTCTAAACTCCCAGGTACCTATTTACTGCTATGGTAACAGGGGCATCAGGGGTGAAGAAACTTTGCCCATTTGTTTCCCCTGGTCCAGGAATCGAACCCGGCTAACAGAATTACGATTCTGCGCGCTGTCCGCTCAGCTACCAGATCCCAATATATATATAATCTGTGTGTGTGTGTGTGTGTTGTGTGTGTGTGTGTGGTGTGTGTGTGTGTGTGTGTGTGTGTGTGTGTGTGTGTGTGTGTGTGTGTGTGTGTGTTGTGTGGTGTGTGTGTGTGTGTGTGTGTGTTGTGTGTGTGTGGTGTGTGTGTGTGTGTGTGTGTGTTGGGTGTGTGTGTGTGTGTGTGTTCCTCGGCAGGCGGCCACACATGCACTGTGGTGAAGATATCCTGCCTTAGCGCCCCCCACCACCACAGTGTGATTGTGGTGTTCCACCGGGCTTGAAAGGAGAATGTTGCCACTCAAACGCCTGTCCGCACGCACACACACACACACACCACACATCTTCCCTGCCAAACAGACAACGCTTTGGAGGCTAAGTTAGTGCAGAGGGCTCAGGCAAACAAATAACCAAAAGTTTCTTTCACCTTAGACCATTATTCACCATCAGTTAACAGGTACGTAGGAGTTACACAGCTGTTGACGGGTGCATCTTGGGAGAGTGTGTGTGTACGAAATACAGATATGATATAGACCCATACAAAATTAAGGGGTCTAGGAACCTGAAGGCACAATGGGCACACACATAATAATCCGAAGCCGGGCCGGTAAATCCATACGCTTCAAGTCGACTTGAAGTTAAAAGCCTGGGCCCAGGAGCTGAAGACAGTGCCACACAAACAGTCAATGGTAAAGCAAAGATTGATAAAGACATTACACACGTCATTACACAGCCGGAATAACCGGGTACTCAAATGATCTAGACAGACATTAAACTCACCCCAACCTCGACCGACTTGTCCGTCCCGTACCCCAGACCCTTCCTCTTTATTAACACATTAGGTACATCTGATTTGTGCAGCTACTTTGAACTATATGAAGGAGAGTATCAGTGTGTGTCAAGAACTAGCTAACTGATGCTAAACCAAAAATATCACGATATTCATAGAAGTCCTTCCCCTCCCCCTCCCACCCGGAATTTTCGGTTAGGCTACCAAACATCTGGTCTCTAACTTTGGACATATAGTTTCTTACAGGTACAGATATAAGGGAGAGAGAGCAAACTTTTAAGTTTGTTCAGTAACCGTGCGTGGATATATTGTTACATCTGAGGAGTTGAGCTTGGCGGTGGTGGTCTAATGTTTCTTCCTCTCTCTTGCCTTCAATCTCTCGTGGTAATGATGCCTACTCGTGCGCTAATGGGTCTGCGTCTATATTTGTGTTCCTGCTCATTCTCCTCGAAGTTCTGGTAATTCTGGTAAGAACAACTAGTTCTTCTGATAACTCTATTTCGTACCTGATATTTGCTGTTATTTGTTCTGTAACTCAGATTTTAGTCTTTATGCTGCTGTGAAACATTTTGGAGTACGTTTTCTCAAATACACATAATTTAAACAGAGGACAGCATTATTAGAATTGCTAATTTTGTTTTGGATATTTTTAATTCTACGTGAGTAACTTCTACCATCTAGACTCCAGAGGGGTGAATGTTTGAAGAGGGTAAGGAGAGAGAGGAGACAGGTTCGAGGGGAAGAGGGGAGATGAAAAAGAACTGAAAGAGGGAGATTAGGTGAGAGGGTGGGGGGATATTGGGAGATCGGGAAAGAGAGTGATAGGGTGGGAGAGAGGGGAGAAAGTTGGAGAGGAGGAAATGTGAAGAGGTAAAGTTGGAAGAGAGATCCGTATGCGTCTGGATACCCCGTCCATACACACACAAGCATTGATACCCCTCCAGTAAAAAGACAGGAATGAGTACCCCTCCAGTACACACACCAGTATGGGTACCCCTCTACTGCACACACAAGCATGGGTACCCCTGAAGTACACACACCACATGGGACCCCCCAGTAACAAACACAGGCTGAGTACCCCTCCAGTACACACACAAGCATGGGTACCCCTGCAGTACACACACAGCATTGTACCCCTCCAGTTTACACACAAGCATGGAGGCCACCACTAAAAACACCTTAAAGGGTTGTCATTTTTCTCTCTCTCGTTGTAGAGATAGGTTTCGATTCCAGTATTCACTGAGACTTTATGTCTGTGCTGAGTGGTCTTCCCTTCAGCTTCTCCATTGCTCCTAGTTCCTATGCTTCATGATGCACCTATTCGATTTTTTTTAATTCAGACTTCAGTTTCTCCTGTTTCATCCATCCCAAACTTGCGCATTACCTCACCATTTACTCAGTATCCATCATTGGTCGCTATTCACTAAACACAACAGTTTGACACAATTCATTTATATACTTGTTTTCACCCCATACATTCATCTATTAGATCCTTCCTGGTGATAAAGGAGAGGATCGCAAAGGGATTCCCTTGCTACATTGGCACGTATTCCTCTGATGCGAGACAAATTGCCTGCCATGTTGTTTGCCTTAAACAGTCTCAGCCACATTTCATAGATGCTTAAGCCTATTAAAAAAATAGATGCCGTTTCCTTTATTGATGTGTCTAGACCCCGTATTGATTACTCCTGGTCTCTCCTACATCACACTATTCACATCACCTTTGTGAGCGCACGCATATTTGTATGTATTCACCTAATAATACGAAGAGAACTGAGCGTCTGCTCCTAGTCCCCAGCTTTTTGGGGTAACTCTCTCCTATCTTAGGCAAGAGCTTCCGACAGCACATTATTTCTACATTTCTATTATATTTGGTGTGTGTTTTTATCGGTGCGCTTGTGCTGCTGGTTCTCCTGCTCTTGATTTCCACCCGGGCAGCAATCAAGGTTTCAGGGTCCTGGCTGGGTGGCACTCAGGGCACGTCGGTGGACCTCTCAGTTCAATGTAGCGATAGTGCCTCGCCCGCAACCTTTCTTTAGTCACCGAGGCAAAAAGGAAGGCCTGTTTTCCTTAATCACCCAAAATTCTCAAGCATCAATAATAGTCCGAGATTCTTAATCGAAGTATAGCACTGGCTAGAAAAAAATGATGTGTCTTTCCGTAAAATAAGCTTAACTTATGAATGCCCATATTTATTTACGACACGGAGTTCAAATCTTTTCCATGTTTATTCAACATTTTGAAAACTTTGGAATATATTCTTTGATGTGTTTATCTTCTAATAATTATGAAGTCTCTAGCCACACATCCTCCACCAAACCCACCTACTACCGTGAGAGTAGGAAGTGATATCAAGTCCAGGGATTACCATTTTCTTAGATTTGTTTTAGTATTTAATAATTAATTAAGTATTAATAAACATTAATTAGTTTATTTAACCTAGGTAAAGTTTTCCAGTGTTTGCCCTAAATATATCAGTCTTTCCTGTAGACATATCACCTCTCTCAAAACTGAGGGTATAAAATAAAATGAAGCCGGTTAAATCATTGCATAGTAAGAAACCTGTTTAAGGTGTTTGCAGGTTATAGTTGTGGTGTGTTGAAAACTAAAAGTCTTGAAAATGTAATAAGTTATTCCGAAACGCGTTCAACAGTGTCGCGCTCAGACTAGAAATAAAAAAATGAATTTGGATAATTGATTTTTCAATTACATCAAAAGTGAAAAGAAACATCAGAATATTGAGAAAATTCGTGTTAAATTATTAATCTACTTTGTTCGGTAATATATATATATATATTATATATATATATATAGATATTATATAATATAAATAATGTATATATATATATATCTATAATATCATCGCAAATATGAGGCTTCTTCTCTATGTACACATTGTCTTATGTACTCATGCTACGTGTAGAGGTTCTTATGTGTAGAGGTTTCTCGAGGACAAATACCATATACTTTATAGAAGAAAAACAGATTCCATTCACTTCTTCAAATTACATAAGGTTATAAAAGAAATGTTGTGTGTCAAGGAAACTTATCACCAACACCCAGAGTCCTTGAATGGATTATCCAAGACCTGCACCCAGCGCCATGCAACGTGCATTAGTCCCCCCCCCCCTCTACAAACTTGACCCCATCAGCTGCACAATGCGAGCGTCGGAGGCCTGTCAGAGCGTCCGGCCCGCGAGACGTGGTGGGTCGAGCAAGATTACAGGTCCGTCTCCGGCACGACTTGAACGTCTACAAGATGATGCACAACACTTTTAAGAAAAATGTAAGAAATTGAGGCAGAATCCTCTAATTATGTGATATTCGTCTCGGTGGTGGTTGATTTTGGTGGAGGTTATCTTGTGAGGTTTGGTAGTGGTGGGTGAACGCTTCAGGTGGTTATGGTGTATGTGGTGGTAGGTGAAGGCTTAGTATGGTGGTTTTTGGGTGAAACCTTTGTATGGTGTTATTGAGGGGGGGGTGATGAGATTTGTGGTGTGAATGATTAGTTTGGGAAAGCTTTCGGTTGTGTGGAGGATAGGTGGGGGGAGGGGGTTTGAAGATGGTTGTGCTAAGGGTGGTTTGATCCTGGAAATGTACACAACTGTTATACCTTTATTGAAGAATGGTATAAATTATAGAGTTGTTTCCTCCGCCAATGTGCTAAAGATCCGTTCGAGTTACAGAGTGAATAATGTGGGCAAATGTTGTAATATGTCCACTATTTTATTGCAATATCTGCTCTGATCATGCTTGATGTTGATGGGGTGGTCTGATGGGAGTATAGTGGACTAAGATCCATATGTATACTTGGGTAGTGAGAACAGTAACGCTATGGTCATTAGGTTTCTAACGAGAAGCAAAATGAGTGCTTGTTGAAAGATCCAGTATTGTACTGGAGGAGCTCAGGCGAATAGTTCTTTTGTTTTAGGAACTCCTGCACTGTCTGCTGCTGTCTGCTTGGGAGCGATCGCTCCTGCTTCTTGCTTCCGCTGCATGCTTGTTTCTACTGACTGTTTGCACATTTATGTTAATGCTCATCAAATGCCTCTGCTGCAGCTGATACTTTCGGCCTCAATCACGCCCGGTTACTTTCCTATTTCATCTCTCTTGTCTTAATATTAATGATGCTTCGGTTGCTTATGCTGATTATTTGTACATCCGGCAGTTTCTGTTTTCTGGAGGCTAGACGACAGGAGCTGAAGCTCATCTACTGTAAATATAAGTGATCGCAATGCTCGCGGGAGAACATTACAAATATACACCACAACACCAACACATATACAACACAACAAAAAACTGTTTTCTCTCATTCAAGTGAATATGAAATTGAGTTAACATTTTTAGATGTAAGACAGATGTCAGATTTACATCCCGATATCGCAAAAATCGTAAATTTTTTATACCAGAGAGGCGTGATTATTTTGAAATGATCAAAAGTGATCAATTCATTGCATTTGGAAAAGTCATTTCTGTATATATAGGGAAAAAGGCTGTAATCAACTGGCTAAAGTACTTTTACTACGTCTTATTTACCTCTTTGCCCATGCCAAGACATTTCATAATGGAAATTTCTTAATGGGATAAGAAATTTCCTTCCGGCCTTCTGTTCCATGTTCCCTATTCCGTGTCATTACCTGTCAGTTGTATAGCCTAGTGGTATATCTGTCCGCCTTGCGACTATAAGTGATGTTTAAATCGATTCTTTTTGTCTATTTGTATATCTCTCTTTATCTCTGTATATGTGAGCGCCCATGGCATACGAGGCTCTCGTTCGTCTTGGAATAAGTCTGCGTATTTGTCTTCCATGAAATCTGTCGTCACTGACTGCTCTGTTTCTTCTGACTATCAAGTCTATCTCCTTGTCTTGCTGGTTTCCAAGCCTCTGCGACATTTTCTGCAGCCTTTCTATCTCATGTACATTTACTGCTACAATCTACTTTCTTCTTTATCTCCACCTTCCTCTAAGTCTCTTCCATTCTTAGTCCTTTCCATCTATCTATTTCTCTCTCATTACGCTTCCTCCTTTTTCCCCTCTTTATGTTATGCCCTCCTCATTTGCCCTTATCTTTCTCTTTCTTGTCTCTCCTCTCCTCGCTTCGCCTTCCCCCTCTTTGCTCTCAATCCTCTTTTTGCTTCACCCAATTTCCAGCCATTTAACCAATCCTCTTCTCTCTCCCCTCTCCCTCTCTATTCCTTCTACCCCACCTCCCTTGTCATCCCAAATCCTTATCCTAATCCCTTCCAAGTGCTATACCGTCGTAATTGCTTGGCACTCTCCCTGGTAGTACTCCCTTCCCTTCCCTGTCTCTCTCCATCTCTCCTCACAATATCCTCCAGGCAGCTGCTCCTCACACACACACACATCTTGTGTACCTCGCTGGAGCTCCAGGAAATCGCCTGCTGGTGGTTTGTAAACTTTACCGATATTTATGATCCATGGCTGATACCCGAGAGGCCACCCTCCTAGAACGGCGTTTTTATTAAGACAGGTGGTAGTTAATCCTAAGTAAAACGGGCTGACGTTATGTTTTGTGCTTATCTCTGGCACTTTATGAGATGTTTGGTGTACAAACCTTTCTCTTTTTAATCTTGTGAAGTTGACTTTATTTTGCAAATTGCGGGTGAAGTTAAATCTTGTTATCGTTTCAAGAGATTTTTAATCAGTTTTAAATCTGACAGTTGAAGGGAAGTTAGGGTATTTGTGTGGTAGTGTGAGGCATTGTGTTTTAGAGTGGTCTCCGAATGAGTCACGCTTCGTACCCTGGGGATAAAGTAACGTTTCCATGGTGATTCACGCTTCACATTCCCGTCGATAGAAAGACGTTCCAGGTGATTTAAATAATTGATATTCGAATTACAAAAGCAAGCGCCAGAAGTTTTAATTTTCTTTTAAATAATATCAAAAAAAAATCCTCTCGCTCGCGTGGATCCATATGAAAACACATCAATATTGGATCTAAAATTAACATCCACAAAAACAGTGAATCAAATAACACATTTTTATTTATTCAATAAACAAATAATTGTATGCTGTTTCAATCAACTACTAACTATTTTTGGTTTTTCTCACACACTCCCCAGGAAGCACCCGTAACAGCTGTCTAACTCCAGGTAACTAATTTACTGCTAGTAGCAGGGGCATTCAAGGTGAAAGAAATTTTGCCATTTGTTTCTGCCTGGTCCGGGAATCGCTCCCGGGCCACAGAATTACTAGTCCCGCGCGTTGGTCCACGGTCCCCCAAATTGTGCATGTGCGTGTGTGTGTTGTGTGATTGTAATATAAACAAAGACTTATTATGCTCTGTCATAATTCTTATATAGACCGTGCTAATTATATAAGTCCTTTAAGTACTGTATCCAGAATTAAAATATTTTTGAGTTTAAAAATCTCATCAAAAGAATTATATTGGATAATCTATTTTCTTTTACACAGTCTGCATCTGAGATTTAATAACCTCTGAAAAGATTGCACAAGCACGCAGGACTGTCTGGAGTTCTGATAATAGATGCATCCAACAATCGAGCAAGAGATAGATCACTTAAATGATGAAGAAAGTGAACAGAGAGAGAGAGATAGAGATAGAGAATGAGCGCTTAGAGAGGCGCACAGGAGAGCGAGGGATTCTGAATCTCTCTCACAACACCCGAAACCCGTGTATATTATTAGCCTAGCTCTCTTCTCTCTCTCTCTCTCTCTCGTCTCTCTCTCTCTCTCTCTGCTCCTCTCTCTCTCTCTCTCTCTGTCCCACTTTCTGCAATCATAAAGTGATCTATCTTCTCTGCCTCGAATTGTTGAATCTATTATCAGAACTCCAAGAAATTCCGGTGCTTGTGCAATCTTTTTCAGAGGTTTATTAAATCTCAGACTGCAGACTGTGTAAAAGAAAAATAGATTTATCAAAGAATCTTTTGATGAGATTTAAAACTCCAAAATATATTTTATTCTGGTATACAGTTTAAGACTTTATATAATTAAGACACGGTCTAGATAAGAATATGACAGAGCATAATTAATGTCTTCTGTTTAATATTACAAGCACACACACACACACGCACATGCACACTTTGGGGGACAGTGGACAACGCGCGGGACTAGTAATTCTGTGGCACGGGGATCGATTCCCGACCAGGCAGAAACAAATGGGCAAAATTTCTTTCACCTTGAATGCCCCTGCTACCTAGCAGTAAATAGGTTTACCTGGAAGTTAAGACAGCTGTTACGGAGCTGCTTCCTGGGGATGTGTGTGAGAAAAACAAAAAATAGTTATAGTTGATTGACAGCCTACATTATTTGTTATTTGACATAAATAAAATGTGTTTATTTGATTCACTGTTTTTTGTGGATGTAATTTTATAGATCCAACTTGATGTTTTTCATATTGGATCACGCGAGCGAGAGGGGATTTTTTTTGGCATATTATTTAAAAGAAAATTAAAACTTCTGGCGCTTGTAATTCGAATAAATTATTTAATCACCATGGAAACGTCATTCTATCGACGGGATGTGAAGCGTGAATCACCATGGAAACGTTACTTTATCCCCAGGGTACGAAGCGTGACTCATCCGAGACCACTCTAAAACAATGCCTCACACTACCACACAAATACCCTAAATTCCCTTCCACTGTAGATTAAAAATGATTAACAATCTCTTGAAACGATAACAAAGCTTTAACTTCCCCCGCAATATGCTAAATAAAGCTCAACTCTCACAAGCTTAAAAAGAGAAAGGTGGTACACAAACATCTCATAAAGTGCCAGAGATAAGCCCAAACATAACGTCAGCCGTTTTAATTAGGATTAACTACCACCCTGTCTTAATAAAAACGCCGTTCTAGGAGGGTGGCCTCTCGTGTCTCAGCCATGGATCATAAATTATCGGTTAAGTATTACAAACCACCACAGGCGATTTTCCTGGAGGCTCCAGCGAGGTACACAAGATGTGTGTGTGTGTGAGGAGCAGCCTGGAGGAATATTGTTTGAGGAGAATTAGAGAGACAGGGAAGGGGAAGGGAGTACTACCAGGAGAGAGTGCCAAGCCATTACGACTGTATAGCACTTGGAAGGGATTAGGATAGGATTTGGGATGAACGGGGAGAAGGGGAATAGAGAGGGAGAGGGGAGAGAGAAGAGGATTGGTTAAATGGATGGAAATTGGGTGAAGAAAAAGAGGCTGAGAGCAAGAGGGAAAGGGCGAAGCGAGAGAGAGAGACAAGAAAGAGAAGATAAGGGCAAATGAGGAGGGCATAAGAGGGGGAAACAAGGAAGAAGCGTAATGAGAGAGAAATAGATAGATGGAAAAGACTAAGATGGAAGAGACTTAGAGGAGGTGGAGATAAAGAAGAAAGTAGATTGTAGCAGTAAATGTACATGAGATAGAAAGGCTGCAGAAAATGTCGCAGAGGACTTGGAAACCAGCCAAGACAAGGAGATAGACTGATAGTCAGAAGAACATGAGCAGTCAGTGACGACAGATTTCATGGAAGACAAATACGCAGACTTATTCCAGACGAACGAGCGCCTCGTATGCCATGGGCGCTCACATATACAGAGATAAAGAGATATACAAATAGACAAAAGAATCGATAAACATACACTGATTAGTCGCAAGGCTAGACAGATATACCACTAGGCTATACAACTGACAGGTAATGACAGAAATAGGAACAATGGAACAGAAGGCCGGAAATTTCTTATCCCATTAAGAAATTTCCATTATGAAATGTCTTGGCATGGGCAAAGAGGTAAATAAGACGTAGTAAAAGTACTTTAGCCAGTTGATTACAGCCTTTTTTCCCTATATATACAGAAATGACTTTTCCAAATGCAATTGAATGGATCATTTTGATCATTTTCATAATAATTCAAGCCTCTCTGGTATAAAAATTTACGATTTGAGATATCGGGATGTAAATCTTACATCTGTCTTACCATCTATAAAATGTTAAATCAATTCATCTTCACTTGATGAGAGAAAACAGTTTGTGTATGTGTTTGTATATTGTTGGTGTTGTGTGTGTGTATTTATTTGTATGTTCTCCCGCGAGCATTTCGCTCACTTATATGTACATGTACGATGAGCTTCAGCTCCTGTGTCTCGCCTACCAGAAACAGCAACTGCCGGATGTACAAATAATCAGCATAAAGCAACCGAAGCATCATTATATTAAGACACGAGAGATGCACTAGAAAGTAACAGGGCGTGATTGAGGCCGAAAGTATCAGCTGCAGCAGAGGCATTTGATGAGCATTAACATAAATGTGCAACAGTCAGTAGAAACAAGCATGCAGCGGAAGCAAGAAGCAGAGGAGCGCGCAGCAGCAGCAGCAGCAGTAGCAGATTCCTAAAACAAAAGAATATTCGCCTGAGCTCCTCCAGTACAATACTGGCATCTTTCCAGCACTCATTTTGCTTCTCGTTAGAAACCTAATGACCATAGCGTTACTGTTCTCACTACCCAAGTATACATATGGATCTTAGTCCACTATACTCCCATCAGACCACCATCAACATCAAGCATGATCAGAGCAGATATTGCAATAAAATAGTGGACATATTACAACATTTTGCACACATTTATCCCTCTGTAAATCGAACGAATCTTTAGCACATTGGCGGAAACCAACTCTCATAATTTATACCAATTCTTCAAATACAGGTATACAGTGTGTACATTTCCAGGATCAAACCACCCTTAGCACAACCATCTTCACCCCCTCCCCCACCTATCCTCCACCACAAACCCGAAGCTTTCCCAAACTAATCATCACACCACAAAGTCATCACCCCCCCCTCAATAACACCATACAAAGGTTTCACCCAAAACCACCATACTAAGCCTTCACCTACCACCACATACACCATAACCACCTGAAAGGCTCGTTCACCCACCACTACCACCTCAAAAGATAACCTACCACCAAATCAACCAACACCGAGACGAATATCACAATAGAGGAGTCTGCCTCAATGTCTTCCATTTTTCTTCAAGTTGTGCAGCATCTTGTAGACGTTCATAGTCGGGCCGGAGACGGACCTGTCATCTTGCTCGACACCCGTCTAGCGGGCCGGACGCTCTGACAGGCCTCCGACGCTCGCATTGTGCAGCTGATGGGTAAGTTTTATCGAGGGGGGGGGGACTAATGCACGTTGCATGGCGCTGGGTGCAGGTCTTGGATAATCCATTCAAGGACTCTGGGGGTGATAAGTTCCTTGACACACAACATTTCTTTTATAACCTAAATGTAATTTGAAGAAGTGAATGGAATTAGTTTTTCTTCTATAAAGTATATGGTATTTGTCCTCGAGAAACCTCTACACATAAGAACCTCTACATTTAGCATGAGTACATAAGACAATGTGTACATAGAGAAGCAGCTCATATTTGCGATGATATATATATATATATATATATACATATATATATATATATATATATATATATATATCTATATCTATATATATATATATTACCGAAAAAGTAAGATTAATAATTCTAACACGATTTTCTCAATATTTCTGATGTTTCTTTTCACTGTTGATGGTAATTGAAAAATCAATTATCCAAAATTCATTTTTGTTATTTTAGTCTGACGCGAACGACTTTGAACGCGTTTTCGTAATAACTTATTACATTTTCAAAGACTTTTAGTTTACACCACACAACTAATACCTGCAAACACAAACAGAGTTCTTACTTATGCTATGATTTAAACAGCTTCATTTTATTTTATACCCACATTTTGGGAGAGGTGATATGTCTACAGGAAAGACTGATATATATGTAGCAACACTGGAAAACTTTACCTTAGTTTAATAACTAATTAATTTTATTAATAACTTAATTAATTTATTCAAAACTAAAACAAAATCTAAGAAATGGTAATCCCTGACTTATATCACTTCCTACTCTCACGGTAGGTAGGGTGGGTTGGTGGAGGGATTGGGGATGAGACTTCAAATTATTTAGAAGATAAACACATCAAAGAATTTTCCAAGATTTTCAAAATGTTGAAATAAACATGGAAAAGATTTGACTCCGTGGTCGTAAATAAATATGGCATTCATAAGTTAAGCTTAATTTTACGGAAAGACACATCTATTTTTTTTCTGTCCAGTGCATATATTTGATTACGAAAATCTCTGACTATATTGATGCTTAGAATTTGGGTGATTAAAGGAAAACGTTTCCTTTTGTCGGTGACTAAAGAAAGGTGCGGGAGGTCACTATCGCTACATTGACCTGAGAGGTCACCGACGTGCCCTGAGTGCCACCAGCAGGACCCTGAAACATTGATTGCTGCCCGGGTGGAAATCAAGAGGCAGGAACCAGCAGCACAAGCGCACCGATAAACACACACAACAAATATAATAGAAATGATAGAAATAATGTGCGTCGGAAGCTCTTGCCTAAGATAGGAGAGAGTTACCCCAAAAAGCTGGGGACTAGGAGCAGACGCTCAGTTCTCTTCGTATTATTAGGTGAATACATACAAATATGCGTGCGCTCACAAAGGTGATGTGAATAGTGTGATGTAGGAGAGACCAGGAGTAATCAATACGGGGTCTAGACACATCAATAAAGGAAACGGCATCTATTTTTTTAATAGGCTTAAGCATCTATGAAATGTGCTGAGATCTGTTTTAAGGCAAACACAATGGCAGGCATTTGTCTCGCATTCAGAGGAATAGTGCCATGTCAAGGGATCCCTTTGCAGATCCTCTCCTATTATCACCAGAGGATCTAATAGATGAATGTATGGGGGTTGAAACAAGTTATATAAATGAATTTGTTCAAACTGTTGTGTTTAGTGAATAGCGACAATGATGGATACTGAGTAAAGGTGAGGTAATGCGCAAGTTTGGGATGGATGAAACAGGAGAAACTGAAGTCTGAATTAAAAAAAATCGAATAGGTGCATCATGAAGCATAGGAACTAGGAGCAATGGAGAAGCTGAAGGGAAGACCACTCAGCACAGACATAAAGTCTCAGTGAATACTGGAATCGAAAACCTATTCTCTACAACGAGAAGAGAAAAATGACAAACCCTTTAAGGTGTTTTTAGTGGTGGCCTCCATGCTTGTGTGTAAACTGGAGGGGTACCCATGCT
>WNGS01169217.1:14718360-14737752 GCA_020271785.1 Procambarus virginalis
GTATAATCGTGTAAGTTAATATTAAAAAAAATAATAAAAGGGGTAAATGCATTCATAATGAATTAGATCTCAAGTCCACACAATACACACACAGTAACACACACACACACACAAACACACACACACACACACACACACACACACAACACACACACACACAACACACACACACACACACACACACACACACGCTAACACACACACACACACACACACACACCCGCAACAACACACACACAGGGGCCAGGTAGCCTGGTGGGAATTGTATCTGCCTGGTGTGTGTGTACTGAAGGGGTACCCATGCTTGTGTGTGTACTGGAGGGGTACTCATGCCTGTGTTTGTACTGGAGGGGTACCCATGCTGGTGTGTGTACTTCAGGGGTACCCATGCTTGTGTGTGCAGTAGAGGGGTACCCATACTGGTGTGTGTACTGGAGGGGTACTCATTCCTGTCTTTGTACTGGAGGGGTATCAATGCTTGTGTGTGTACTGGACGGGGTATCCAGACGCATACGGATCTCTCTTCCAACTTTACCTCCTTCACATTTCCCCTCTCTCCAACTTTCTCCCCTCTCTCCCACCCTAATCACCTCTCTTTCCCGATCTCCCAATATCCCCCCACCCTCTCACCTAATCTCCCTCTTTCAGTTCTTTTTCATCTCCCCTCTTTCCCCTCTGAACCTGTCTCCTCTCTCTCCTCTACCCTCTTCAAACATTCACCCCTCTGGAGTCTAGATGGTAGAAGTTACTCACGTAGAATTAAAAATATCCAAACAAAATTAGCAATTCTAATAATGCTGTCCTCTGTTTAATTATGTGTATTTGAGAAAACGTACTCTCAAAATGTTTCACAGCAGCATAAAGACTAAAATCTGAGTTACAGAACAAATAACAGCAAATATCAGGTACGAAATAGAGTTATCAGAAGAACTAGGTTGTTCTTACCAGAATTACCAGAACTTCGAGGAGAATGAGCAGGAACACAAATATAGACGCAGACCCATTAGCCGCACGAGTAGCGCATCATTACCACGAGAGTTGAAGGCAAGAGAGAGAAACATTAGCACCACCACCGCCAAGCTCAACTCCTCAGATGTAACAATATATCCACGCACGGTTACTGAACAAACTTAAAAGTTTGCTCTCTCTCCCTTATATCTGTACCTGTAAGAAACTATATGTCCAAAGTTGGAGACCAGATGTTTGGGGGTAGCCTAACCGAAATTTGCAGGGTGGGGGGAGGGGAAGGACTTCTATGAATATCGTGATATTTTTGGTTTAGCATCAGTTAGCTAGTTCTTGACACACACTGTACTCTCCTTCATATAGTTCAAAGTAGCTGCACAAATCCAGATGTACCTAAATGTGTTAATAAAGAGGAAGGGTCTGGGGTACGGGACGGACATAGGTCGGTCGGGTTGGGTGTGAGTTCTAATGTCTGTCTAGATCATTTGAGTACCCGGTTACCGCCTGTGTAATGACGTGTAATGTCTTTATCAATCTTTGCTTTACCATTTTGACTTGTTTGTGTGGCACTGTCTTCAGCTCCTGGGCCCAGGCTTTTAACTTCAAGTCGACTTGAAGCGTATGGATTTACCGGCCCGGCTTCGGATTATTATGTGTGTGCCCATTTGTGCCTTCAGGTTCCTAGACCCCTTAATTTTGTATGGGTCTATATCATATCTGTATTTCGTACACACACACTCTCCCAAGATGCACCCGTCAACAGCTGTGTAACTCCTACGTACCTGTTAACTGATAGGTGAATAATGGTCTAAGGTGAAAGAAACTTTTGGTTATTTGTTTGCCTGAGCCCTCTGCACTAACTTAGCCTCCCAAGCGTTGTCTGTTTGGCAGGGAAGATGTGTGGGTGTGTGTGTGTGTGCGTGCGGACAGGCGTTGAGTGCACATCTCCTTCAAGCCCGGTGGACACCACAATCACACTGTGGTGGTTGGGGTGCGCTAAGGCAGGATATCTTCACCACAGTTGCATGTGTTGGCCGCCTGCCGAGGAACACACACACACACACACACACACACACACACACACACACACACACACACACCACACACACACACACACACACACACACACACACACACACACACACACACACACACACCCACACACACACACATATATATATATATATATATATATATATATATATATATATATATATATATATATATATATATATATTGGGATCTGGTAGCTGAGCGGACAGCGCGCAAAACTCGTAATTCTGTAGCCCGGGTTCGATTCCTGGACCAGGCGGAAACAAATGGGCAACGTTTTTTCACTCCTGATGCCCCTGTTACATAGCAGTAAATAGGTACCTGGGAGTTTGACAGCTGTTACGGAGCTGCTTCCTGGGTGTGCGTGTGTGAGTGTTGGAAAAAAATTAGTTTGCAGTTAGTAACAATTGATTGGCAGTTGAGAGGCGGGCCGAAAGAGCAAAGCTCAACCCCCGCAAGCACAGCTAGGTGAATACATCTAGGTGAATACATGCACTCCATCCTGGCCTCTCTGAGTGCTGACACTCGCCTGCTGACACACACACACAATATGTGAATTCGGGACTTCATTTAAAATCTATTATTAACACTACCTGAATAAACTTCAAAATCTTTATTGTCACGCCACTGTTTCACTTACCTCGAAACTAAAATTAACGAAATATTTGATCAGTATAGTATTTTTACACAGCTTCTGTGGTAATTAATGCAAACTGTCTCTGTCCTTGTCTCCTTCTCCCTCCCTTCCCACCATATATTAGTTAACTAAAAGTAACAGATATACATTGCATTGGTAATTCTCAATTTGTAATGCTATGTCTAAATAATGCCAACGACAAGAAATAGTTTCTGCTGGATTGTATTCCATCCAACATAGATTCTAACACCCTATATTCCTCTAAACATTCAGCTCTCATAGAGAAATCAGACTCTCAAACACCCGAAAGTATAAACAAATGTCTTGTTTGTTGTTTAAGATTCGCTGCCTGGAACAAAAAGTTCCAAGTAGCACGGGCTATGGTAAGCCCGAGAAAATGTGTTTCTTTAGATTCCGATACACATATATAACCCCCTAAATGCCCACCAGACATTGCGACGTAGTTGTCGCCGGTATCAGGTTACCTGTGGCAGGTGGATACGAGTAACGAATCTCCTCATCCTGAGCACCTTATCAAAATAAAAAATATAAATAAAAATGTTTATCCAGGTAAAAGTCTATACACAGAACATGAGTTACAAACATAATGTTGGATTTATAGACAGAGCCAGTACATTCTCAAGCCACGAATACGCACAGCGTTTTGGACAAGTTATATGTAAATTCTGCGAGGATCGTGATCTGTGAGGAAAAACTGGATCTATACCACACTATATTATTAAGTGTCCAGTCAGTAGACCTTCCAGTCATTAGACATTCCAGACATGCCGGTATCAGTCATTAGACCTTCTAAACGTGTCGGAATCAGGTACCCGGAACCCAGCAATTACTCTTCACAGGTCATGTTCACGAGGATATACTTACAATGCAGCCAAAGTTTTCAATAACACATACCAAGCTCCAGTCACAAACTATATACTCCAGAGTAGTTGCATAAATGTAGACGTACCTATAGGTCAAAGAAAGAGAGGGAGAAGGATGTTCTTATCTCCAGGGGGAAAATACTTGCCTGGACGTGAGTTATGATGTTGCCATGACTACAGCATCTCTAGCTGCCTGGGTCTTAGGGAGATGTTTACCACGATGTGAAGCGGACCATGGCCCACGGGTTCCGGGGTAGCGGCGCATGTTATTATATCCCAAAGCGTGTCGCAGGCACGAGGCGCTCATATCAGAGCCCTCGAGTGGCTCCTAACTGCATAACAGCTTTACTAGGAATAATTAACTCGGGTTTGGTATTAGTGGTCTTTCGTGACCCAGAAACGTATTCGAACGTGGGAGACGAAAGGAAGTTTACACTTGAAAATCAAGAAAGATCTTTAGGGAAAATTGCTAGACCGATTCACGACTCTTGATGCCAAAGTATACCAGACTGAAGCATGAGAACGGGACTCAATAACTGAACTTTATTTCCCTAGTCTCTTTAACTTACAGAAAACTTCTTAATCCTGATATATTCAGGAGTGAAATTGCATAATTATGCCGATGGTCTAACATTATTAGTTACGGGCTCTTTCCTTACGAATAAGGAACAAGGCCTTATCTGCATCAAGTAATGATTGAATGCAACATTTCCGGGGTCAAAATATATACTGGAATTCATTGTGACTCTTAGGCAACTCATTGGAAAGTAACTCCGTATTCAAACTATTTGCTTTCGATGGGGTGAACATACCAGTAACTTGAAGTGTAGATTGACCTGTTAACAATTTTGCCTCAGTTGTCGAATTTATTGGGCAGTGTAACTAATCATACAGTAAGAGTGAATATACCGCAATAACATTATGTACAGCACATCCTAATGTAACGAAATTAGTCTTTCTTGTAAACATATATTATTAAATATGGCCGAAAAAGTAAGATTAATAATTCTAACACGAATTTTCTCAATATTTCTTATGTTTCTTTTCGCTGTCGATGGTAATTGAAAAATCAATTCTTCAAAATTCATTTTTATTTCTAGTCTGACGCGACACTTGAACGCGTTTCGTAATAACTTATTACATTTTCAAAGACTTTAGTTTACGAACACACAACTATAACCTGCAAACACTAAACAGAGTTCAACTATGCTATAATTTGAACGGCTTCATTTTATATACCTGTTCATTTTATATTTAGGTGAGGTGATATGCTACAACAGTTTTGGATGAGGTGAAAACAAACTTTTAACACAAGATAGAACACGAAATATTGGGTAATATTGGGTAAATTTAAATGGAAGAATGGAAGTAAATGCAAAGGGCCTATTGGCCCATATTTCTTGATTGGTGCGGAGTCTTGAAGTGGGTAGAATATAGTTGTGCATTAATGCACAACTATATTCTACCCACTTCCAGACTCCGCACCAATGTAATAAGTTAATACGAAACGCGTTCAAGTGTCGCCTCAGACTAGAAATAAAAATGAATTTTGGAGAATTGATTTTTCAATTACCATCGACAGTGAAAAGAAACATAAGAAATATTGAGAAAATTCGTGTTAGAATTATTAATCTTACTTTTTCGGTCATATTTAATAATATATATATATATATATATATATATATATATATATATATATATATATATATATATATATATATATATATATATATATATATATGTTCACTTTTTCAAAATACTCATATCCGCACAAGAGGATAACTTCGGGGGCCTTGCCTCATCCTGACCATTATAAGTCGTCTACCACAAGGCAAGGGATCCAGCAGTCGACTCTCATAATGCCTGGAGGCAATAGTGGTGGGCCGGCCTGCGGATAAATCCTCGGGCTGGGGATCACAAAGAATTCTCACCAAGAGGCTTTACGCCCTGGTAATGTTCTCAAACTTCATCGCTCGCCGAGTCAAATGTAATCAGGGAAAAGGAGGGTGGGATGAAGGAAGGATAAAGAGAAATGGAGTGTTGGTAGGATATGAGAGATGGAGAGAGAGAGGAGAGCGAGAGAGGGAGTGTTGGAGGGAGGGAGGGGAGAAAGAGAGGATAACTTCCAAATACTGGGGAACAGAAAGTAAACAAACAAAAGACACAGCTAAAGAAAGCAGGCAACAACAGAGAGTTACAGAGGAGAGAGTGACTGAGGAGGGTGACAGAGGAGAGAGTGACAGAGGAGAGTGTGACAGAGGAGGGAGTGACAGAGAAGAGAGTGACAGAAGACAGAGTAACAGGGGAGAGAGTGAAACATGCGCAACACAAATTTACGGTCGAAAACTTGGAATAAAATAAAGAGAGAGAAGCTGGGAGGAGCGCATAGAAGCTCTCTCTCTCCCGCCCATCGTGTGATGTCGCTGCTGCGTTAGTTGTGAGGCAGACATGACAGGACAAAGCCGGTCAAGTCATTCACCAGGTCAGCAACCCGGAAGGGATGTGTCCGCACCACTGATCTGCTTACAAGGTTGTGAGATGATATTCTTCGTCCCTACCTACCCCCTCCTCCTCCTCCTCCTCTCTACTATCCCTCCTCCTTATCTCTACATCCCTACCTCTACCCCACCGTCCATTCAGTCTAATATTTCTCATCAGCGTCAAACCAACAGTGCCACTGACGTACTTTGTTTATCCAAACTACTGTCGCTCAACCACCTAAACATAACTAAAGATTGGAACTCAGTCCCCCCCTCCTCTTCTCCCAGCTCCCCATTTCCCCTTTCCACGCCCCCTCCCCTTTCGCAAGCACGATATGGTAAAAATATTTAGGTTGAATTAACTCAGTCCATCCCGTTCTCTCGACCCCCGTTCTCTCGACCCACAGTGATCATCATATTCACTACCAGCACCACCAACACCATCAGCTTCACCACCACCTACAGCACCATTTCCACCCCCATCCTAACAATCCTCAATGCCTAGGAAAAATCTAGGAACAACTGAATGGAATAGAGTGGGGTGTTCTCTCCTTGTTCATCAGTTATACTCAGAAAAATAGCATTACTTCCTCTTCCTCATGTATGGGTGGGCTTGAGGGCGAACACCCCTGAGAAGCTTCGCTGACTTAAAGAATATTTTTGTCACGTTTTCTCTATCCTTTGCCTGCGTCGAATTTTCCCTTCCTCCTGATATATTGTAAATGTCCGCCAGAACTCGAGTCCAGGCCATAAATGGGGTGATTTGATATTCCCTGAGCAACGTGGAATACTCATAATTCTATACAACGGTAAACCTGAGTACTCGAGTCATTCGCTGGGCCTCAGGATTTCATGTTATTTACTTTTTCAGCAACGGCAAATAGTGCATTCTTAGTATATGTGTGCTAATATTCAAAATATATATATATACACATATATACATATGCGAACAAGCCTGAACGGTCTCCAGGCATATATGCAACTGAAAACTCACACCCCAGAAGTGACTCGAACCCATACTGCCAGGAACACTCTGCATCTGGCGTACAAGACACCTTAACCACTCGACCAACACGACTGGACAAAAGAGGATGGTAGCCGAGGCTAATTCCCCATCCCCCCGCCGGCACTCTGATGGTAATCATGGGCATGGTATTTTATCAAATCACGTCATTCTTTGGGGCACACTTGAGTAACACAAATGCGAAGAAGCCTGAACGGTCTCCAGGCATATATGCAACTGAAAACTTGTGTTGGCCGAGTGGTTAAGGTGTCCTGTACGCCAGATGCAGTGCTCCTGGCAGTATGGGTTCGAATCACTTCTGGGGTGTGAGTTTTCAGTTATATATATATATATATATATATATATATATATATATATATATATATATATATATATATATATATATATATATATATATATATATATATAAATATATATATATACATATATGACTAGGATCCACAAGGTCTTCTCTGAGTACTCTTTATTTTCTTCACCGAGGCTATGGGTCCCTACACTTGCACCAGAGGTGGTACCTCTTCTATATATAAAAAAAGATATATTTTTCGTTCATGTGCGGTGTTGTGATAAAGTTGGGCTCCCTCTTTCACTCCTAGATTACAGGCAGTTCTCACAGGGGTAAAATTTAAAGTGGTTTTGCCTGGCGAGAGACATTTGAACCTAAGGGCAATGTTCATTTGTTCGAGAAAAAAAAAACGGGAAATTTTCGGGGCTTTTAATTTCACTGAATCACCTCTCGCATGTATTCCACCATGTGGAATTCTTATGCACCACCATGTATTCCCAAATTTTCTGTGTCATATTTTCCTTGATTTGGCTTGTAGTACCTTTTCCTTCAAAGAATTATGGTATTTTCATTAAATTTGTTAAAATTGCAATTCATAAGTTTGAAGAATAGCTTCATAATTGTTTGGGAAATATGGAAGAGCAAAGATAGATTCCTTAGACATTTATTATCCATAAAAGTACTGGATCCATAGTGCTCCATTATCCCTATACACAGCCAATGGGGTGAAAACAGTCTTTTTTTTTTTGCTTCCATTCCACACCGTTTCTTAAAAGTTTCCAACCACTTGTGCTGGATAGTAGAGCGACGGTCTCGTTTCATGCAGGTCGGCGTTCAATTCCCGACCGTTCAAGTGATTGAGCAACATTCCTTTCTCTTGTACCATCCCAAATCCTTATCCTAATGCTTTCCAAGTGCTATATAGTGGTAATGGCGTGGTGCTTTCCCCTGATAATTCCATTCCCTTCCTAAAAGTTTGTCAGTCCTTGAAAGGAATTTGAAGTCTTTATTATATAATATTTATTTATACAGGCAATATGTTGTTTATCTCTCTGAAATATGAGTACGTAATCCTCAATAGTACTTGAATTCGCATGGTGCTTAGGGGGCGACCTATGAACATACGATCTTCTTTATATATAAAACCCTAAATGCCCAGGAAGAGTGCTTCTCAGGTATTTACGGGCTATTCATGCCCGTGCCAGTTGGTTGGCTTAATCTTAATCAATCTTCTCTGGAACGTGATTCGAGCTTAGTATGCCTTCTGGGATGTCAAGAAGAGTCTAAATTAACAAATTTGCAATGAATCATGGGCACGAAATGGGTGTAATTGTTTGAGAATTACGAAGAGATGAATATGTAGTGAATGTGAAAATTTATAACCACAAAGGGAAAAAATACAATAAATTGTGCGAATATATATATATATATATATGTCGTACCTAGTAGCCAGAACGCACTTCTCAGCCTACTATGCAAGGCCCGATTTGCCTAATAAGCCTAGTTTTTATGAATTAATGTTTTTTCGACTACCTAACCTACCTAACCTAACCTAACCTAACTTTTTCGGCTACCTACCTAACTAACCTAACCTATAAGATAAGTTAGGTTTAGGTTAGGTAGGGTTGGTTAGGTTCGGTCATATAACTACGTTAATTTTAACTCCAATAAAAAAAAATAACCTCATACATAATGAAATAGGTAGCTTTATCATTTCATAAGAAAAAAAATAGGGAAATATATTAATTCATGAAAACTTGGCTTATTAAGCAAATCGGGCCTTGCATAGTAGGCTGAGAAGTGTGTTCTGGCTAATAGGTACGACATATATATATATATATATATATATATATATATATATATATATATATATATATATATATATATATATAAAATTGAGCATCTCGTTGTCAGAAAATGTCCATATCTAATGCTCTCTCCAAACTCTCAGGGATAGAGGACAGGCAATTTATCAAATTCTGAAAGGTAGCGAGGCTATTATCGCTGAGGGCTAAGTATCGCTTAAAACCCGAGATAAATATCTCTCGCTGAAAAGCACCAGGAAACCATTTTATTGCGCTGAGCTCCATCCTCGCTGAAGTGGGTTAAGAGTCCTCAGCTGCCTTCGCGAAGGACGTCTTTGTATGTACACAATATTCACCACCCTGCGGATCTATTTTGGTGTACACTCTTATTCTCCTGGTGGAGTATGATCCGTCNCCAGGCACGGAGCCCCAGGCAGGAAACACCAGACACGGAGCCCCAGGCACGGAGCCCCAGGCAGGAACACCAGGCACGGAGCCCCAGGCACGGAGCCCCTGGCAGGAACGCGGTGCACGATTCACTTCCCTGCTTGATATTCCGGAGAGTGGAGGACGTCCCTTCAAGACAACTAGAGCCTCAGTGTCTTGTGCCTGGGTTCTGGGCTTCATAATGGGGGCTTCTGTGTTGGACATTCCCTGCTCATTCCTCACAGTGGATCGAATACCGAGTCTAACTCGCTAAGGGAGAGAATTCTGGTGGGAGTTGAGATTCCGGAAGCGTCGTGGTGTAGGCTGCTGGAGGGTTCCAGGGTTCGAACTTCGTGCTGGATTTGTTTGAACATGTTTTCTTAAACCTAGCAGATGCCTCAGAGTCAGGCAACTGTTGTGGGTTGCATTCTTGGGAAGGTCTGTCGTTGGACTAGGGAAGGACCTCGACATTGAAAAACCTGATTTAATAAGATTTCAGTCGAGAAGATAAATAAATGATAACAGTAGTGGACACCCTGCGCACATCGAAGGCTAGAAAGGCGGGATGCAAGAGCCACTGCTCGATCCTGTAGGTGAGTACAATTAGGGAAGTACACACACTACACACACACACACACACACACACACACACACACACACACACACACACACACACACACACACACACACACACACACACACACACACTATATAAGCCAACAATATATGTCCAGTGTGAATCCAACATGAAGCTATCATTCCTCTCCCAAGCACACAAAAATAATCCAAAGTTCTTCCCCTGTCGCGGAGACCAGCTCCTCCGTTCCTGTTATTACACACTACTACCGACTTTGCGCAGATCCGGACAGCCTGGAGAAGAATGGGAACGTCCCCTTTTTCCTAAGATATTTTATGTTCACGTGGAGAATGGAATCCTCGGGTATAATACCGACTAATGGAGCTCCCTCCAGCTCACTTCCGTGGCGACACGTGTCTTCAAACTTTTATCTTTATTTCAAATAATTGGAAGTGGTTGAGAAAAATGTTTAACAAATGTGGGAGAACTGGTCGACTAGAGCGTGGAGGACTGAGAGAAAGAGAACAAGAGATGAGCGTGGAGGGCTGAGTGAAGGTAGTCACGTGTCAGTGAGAGATTAAAATGAGAAGGAACACAAGAGAAAATTAGAGGCTTAGAGGGACGGTGTAACTCTGAGAGAGCCAAGACTTCATCCACTCCTCACACCTCATTCACCCAACTGTTTACCAATGAGAGTAGGCCTCGTTGTGTTAGGTTGGTTTATGTTCTTACTCATGTACTGTAAAGCTTCTTAGTTATACGCTTTTCAATATTAATTTAATGTTATACATCTTATCAAATAGTAGTTCCGTCTGTGTGTGTGTGTGTGTGTGTGTGTGTGTGTGTGTGTGTGTGTGTGTCTGTGTGTGTGTGTGTGTATGTGTCTGTGTGTGTGTGTATGTGTCTGTGTGTGTGTGTGTGTGTCTGTGTGTGTGTGCATTCGAGCATTTGTATGCATATATATTCGATAAACAAGAAACTATATTGGCTTAAAGTGAAGTTCAACGTAGAAATGTTGGAGCAGCAAGCAATTCATCAGAAATCTCCCTCTTCCCTTCCACATACCTGCTTACCTCCCCCCCCCCATCTCCCATCCCCCCACCCCAAACAACCTTCCCGCTCCCCTTCCCCTACTCTGCTCAGATGAATATTTCATATTTTCATCAGACAACTAAATTGGTATGATAACTTGACTGCCCATCTTAAGCAGACGCTCTAACTAATGCTTTTAAAGTATTAGACCTTTCCTGATAGCCAGCTTAATGGGGGCTGCTTATTCAGCCATCAGCCACCTAGTAGATGGTCTGAATATGACGTGGTCTGATTGTAAGCTCCAGCATAGAGTAATGATTTTTTTCCTTTTAAGTATTTTCGGGAGTTACAACTTTTTTATAATTGTTATTAAATAGTTTCTCAACGTTGGCAGGTTGCCACTTAATTAAGGGACTGAAACATTATGAAAACTCTACCCATTTTTGTATGTTGGAGGTACTTCAGCCGAGTGACAGCAAGGTATATCAGTGTAATTTTGGAAAAATGTGCGCGCGTGCGTAAGTGTGAACGCGCGCGCGCGTTTCAAGGAAATATTTATCTACAATATACGTTCTTAATGTAAAAATGTAAGGAAATGGTGAGAATTTGCAATACTACAATATTTTATATATTATCTGAAGTATGCTATGAACATTGAGATCTGTGGATTGCTGACCTTGAGCAGGAGAGATTCCGATGAGCGGCGAAGACATGTTGTGTGTGACGTGAAGGTAATATGTGAGCGTGATGGGGATGTATGGACGTGATGGAGGTGTACGGACGTGAAGAAGATGTACGGACGTGATGGAGATGTACGAACGTGATGGAGATGTACGGACGTGATGAAGATAACGTTTGGACGTGGAGATGAGTGGACGTGGAGAAGACGAAAGCAGAACTGGTCCTGCTGTGACGTACACACAGACAGGAGATGACACCATGCATGATCTGCCATGAAATGCGACTGAAGTAACAATACAAAAATATTTTTCTTGTGACATCCTATTACGTACTGGATGGTAGGTAAAACAAAAAAAAACACGACTGTAGAAATAAACAAAATAAGGGTATTCAAAGCCTCAGGCACACTTATCCCCAAGGCTGAACCGGGTTTGCATAAATCATTATCACACAAGCTTTACTTCTGTCCAGCGAACCAGTGGTAGTGGCTGAAGCGTATCCCAGGATATAACAAATGAAATTTGATGAAAGTCTTCAAAAGGGCGAAAATTATTGCCCCACTTGTCACCTGCTCACGCACTGGGCTCTACTCCAGCTCATGAATAGCTAAAAATGTACACCAGAAAGTGCTGTAAACACGGCGATATTTTTGCAGGCCGGAGTGATACAGGGAACGTTCGGGGCAAACAGAGACAAACGAGAGATGCTTCTCTTGCATACAAGTGGCTCACGCCAAGCAAACTATCATCTGTATCATTTAATGCCAAATCCACTGCGTTGATATGATTCGCTCGGTGCATGATGGCCAGATCTACCTGAAATTAAACTTTGTATTCGATACATAATCACAGCAGACCAAAGAATTTATTGTACATGAATTGCATGATGCATGAAAGAGACTGAATTGCAAAAGGTGAAGAGATACCACACCATAAGTTATCTGGGGTATGTCTTGGGTGCGCGAAACTGCGCGAAATATACCCCTGGGCGCCTTGCATCTTGAGAAATGTTAGCTTTTCTTATGAGGTGACACATAGATGTCTTGAAAGTCAAGGGCAGCTGGAACCTCGTACTCCAATAGAAGACAATTTTAGCAAATTTGTATGTGCACGTTCCTGTTTTCCTTTTACCTACTAGAAAGTTATTCTTGTATGGAGTTACGATTGCACGTGAGGCGAATATAAAGCCATGACTGCATATGAGACAAGTATAAAGCCATGACTGCACATGTGACTAGTATAAAGCCATGACTGCATATGAGACAAGTATAAAGCCATGACTGCACATGTGACTAGTATAAAGCCATGACTGCACATGTGACTAGTATAAAGCCAAGGCCACCAGAGACAAACCTGGATATTTTCACTGTTACTGAATGAACGACAACTCTCCTGCCATAAGCCGCGTTCTCTCGTTATGTTAATAACCGAGACGCAGAGCTTCTCTCCGGTGTAGCGCTCTCTTGAGCACAACATGTTCCCTATGAATATATAATAGTGATATAAGACTTTAGCGCTGAAGATGAAGCGAAAAAACTCAACTTTCATTTAATGATTCTGTTATATCATTCACATATATACGAAGATGAGCTAAATTTCAAGCTTAGAGTCCCTTGGGTAGAATTTCCTTTTAAGAAATGTGTAGGAAGAGAAGCTTAGTGTAATAAATGGCAGTAATCTTCATATTTACAAGCGGGTGCATCACTCTGGTCTACATCTTCACCTCCTATTGTTATTTAAAAAAAATAGGGGGCGGGGATCCGATACAAATATTGCACAATAGCGATCTAAAAATCATCATCTCTGTGTACATGCAGGAAGAGTTTCCCTAAATACTGAAGTATGTTCATGACTAAATTATACTTCCCGATATACCACCAGTAAGTTATTGGGATATTCCAGCCCTTTCTCACAATCGTTTCCAACGTCAAGAAACTGTCGTGCTAAGGTGCCCTTATCCTAACCTAACAGAGGACCCAAGAACTGAAAACGGGACAGTATGTTTATTTTGAATGCCGCTACCATTT
The DNA here is from genome assembly GCA_020271785.1 of Procambarus virginalis. Lineage (NCBI taxonomy): Eukaryota > Metazoa > Arthropoda > Malacostraca > Decapoda > Cambaridae > Procambarus > Procambarus virginalis. The sequence continues at coordinate 14,732,238 of WNGS01169217.1, forward strand.
TCAAGTACGACAGGTTTTTGGCTATAGGTAACCTATACGTCAAAAGGCTATGGTTAAGCTTTGGCTCTTTCGCCCCGCCTCTCAACTCTTAACTTGTCTCGACTGTCAATAAACTGTATACACGCGTGTGTGTGTGTGTGTCCATCTGTGCATGTGTGTGTGTATGTGTGCGCGCTCACACGTGCGAATGTGTGTGTGCTAGGGAAGTATTAGATGCTGATTGATAAAAGCTTCACAACACCGCTATGAAAACTTTTGGGCTTGAATGATAAGAATCACACAAAATATATTGCAGGAATTTTTGGAAATTCATATTCCAGTTAAACTCTCGTCAAAATTAAAAGAATAAGTATTTTTCACAGAATAAATTCTGTCTGTCTGTCTGTCTGTCTCTCTCTCTCTCTCTCTCTCTCTCTCTCTCTCTCTCTCTCTCTCTCTCTCTCTCTCTCTCTCTCTCTCTCTCTCTCTCTCTCTCTCTGTCCACTTTCTTCAATCATAAAGTGATCTATCTTCTCTGCCTCGAATTGTTGAATCTATTATCAGAACTCCAAGAAATTCCGGTGCTTGTGCAATCTTTTTCAGAGGTTTATTAAATCTCAGACTGCAGACTGTGTAAAAGAAAATAGATTTATCCAAAGAATCTTTTGATGAGATTTAAAACTCCAAAATATATTTTAATTTCTGGTATACAGTTTAAGACTTTATATAATTAAGCACGGTCTAGATAAGAATATGACAGAGCATAATTAATGTCTTCTGTTTAATATTACAAGCACACACACACACACGCACATGCACACTTTGGGGGACAGTGGACAACGCGCGGGACTAGTAATTCTGTGGCACGGGATCGATTCCCGGACCAGGCAGAAACAAATGGGCAAAATTTCTTTCACCTTGAATGCCCCTGCTACCTAGCAGTAAATAGGTACCTGGAAGTTAGACAGCTGTTACGGAGCTGCTTCCTGGGGATGTGTGTGAGAAAAACAAAAAATAGTTAGTAGTTGATTGACAGCCTACAATTATTTGTTATTTGACATAAATAAAATGTGTTTATTTGATTCACTGTTTTTTGTGGATGTAATTTTATAGATCCAACTTGATGTTTTTCATATTGGATCACGCGAGCGAGAGGGATTTTTTTTGCATATTATTTAAAAGAAAATTAAAACTTCTGGCGCTTGTAATTCGAATAAATTATTTAATCACCATGGAAACGTCATTTCTATCGACGGGATGTGAAGCGTGAATCACCATGGAAACGTTACTTTATCCCCAGGGTACGAAGCGTGACTCATCCGAGACCACTCTAAAACAATGCCTCACACTACCACACAAATACCCTAAATTCCCTTCCACTGTAGATTAAAAATGATTAACAATCTCTTGAAACGATAACAAAGCTTTAACTTCCCCCGCAATATGCTAAAATAAAGCTCAACTCTCACAAGCTTAAAAAGAGAAAGGTGGTACACAAACATCTCATAAAGTGCCAGAGATAAGCCCAAACATAACGTCAGCCGTTTTAATTAGGATTAACTACCACCCTGTCTTAATAAAAACGCCGTTCTAGGAGGGTGGCCTCTCGTGTCTCAGCCATGGATCATAAATATCGGTAAAGTATTACAAACCACCAGCAGGCGATTTCCTGGAGGCTCCAGCGAGGTACACAAGATGTGTGTGTGTGTGAGGAGCAGCCTGGAGGAATATTGTTTGAGGAGAATTAGAGAGACAGGGAAGGGGAAGGGAGTACTACCAGGAGAGAGTGCCAAGCCATTACGACTGTATAGCACTTGGAAGGGATTAGGATAAGGATTTGGGATGAAACGGGGTAGAAGGAATAGAGAGGGAGAGGGGAGAGAGAAGAGGATTGGTTAAATGGATGGAAATTGGGTGAAGAAAAAGAGGCTGAGAGCAAGAGGGAAAGGCGAAGCGAGAGAGAGAGACAAGAAAGAGAAGATAAGGGCAAATGAGGAGGGCATAAGAGGGGGAAAAAGGAAGAAGCGTAATGAGAGAGAAATAGACAGATGGAAAAGACTAAGAATGGAAGAGACTTAGAGGAAGGTGGAGATAAAGAAGAAAGTAGATTGTAGCAGTAAATGTACATGAGATAGAAAGGCTACAGAAAATGTCGCAGAGGACTTGGAAACCAGCAAGACAAGGAGATAGACTTGACAGTCAGAAGAACATGAGCAGTCAGTGACGACAGATTTCATGGAAGACAAATACGCAGACTTATTCCAAGACGAACGAGCGCCTCGTATGCCATGGGCGCTCACATATACAGAGATAAAGAGATATACAAATAGACAAAAGAATCGATAAACATACACTGATTAGTCGCAAGGCTAGACAGATATACCACTAGGCTATACAACTGACAGGTGATGACAGAAATAGGAACAATGGAACAGAAGGCCGGAAATTTCTTATCCCATTAAGAAATTTCCATTATGAAATGTCTTGGCATGGGCAAAGAGGTAAATAAGACGTAGTAAAAGTACTTTAGCCAGTTGATTACAGCCTTTTTCCTTATATATACAGAAATGACTTTTCCAAATGCAATTGAATGGATCATTTTGATCATTTTCATAATAATTCAAGCCTCTCTGGTATAAAAATTTACGATTTGAGATATCGGGATGTAAATCTTACATCTGTCTTACCATCTATAAAATGTTAAATCAATTCATCTTCACTTGACGAGAGAAAACAGTTTGTGTATGTGTTTGTATATGTGTTGGTGTTTGTGTGTGTATTTATTTGTATGTTCTCCCGCGAGCATTTCGCTCACTTATATGTACATGTACGATGAGCTTCAGCTCCTGTGTCTCGCCTACCAGAAACACCAACTGCCGGATGTACAAATAATCAGCATAAGCAACCGAAGCATCATTAATATTAAGACACGAGAGATGCACTAGGAAAGTAACAGGGCGTGATTGAGGCCGAAAGTATCAGCTGCAGCAGAGGCATTTGATGAGCATTAACATAAATGTGCAACAGTCAGTAGAAACAAGCATGCAGCGGAAGCAAGAAGCAGGAGGAGCGCTCAGCAGCAGCAGCAGCAGTAGCAGAGTTCCTAAAACAAAAGAATATTCGCCTGAGCTCCTCCAGTACAATACTGGCATCTTTCCAAGCACTCATTTTGCTTCTCGTTAGAAACCTAATGACCATAGCGTTACTGTTCTCACTACCCAAGTATACATATGGATCTTAGTCCACTATACTCCCATCAGACCACCATCAACATCAAGCATGATCAGAGCAGATATTGCAATAAAATAGTGGACATATTACAACATTTTGCACACATTTATCCCTCTGTAAATCGAACGAATCTTTAGCACATTGGCGGAAACCAACTCTCATAATTTATACCAATTCTTCAAATACAGGTATACAGTGTGTACATTTCCAGGATCAAACCACCCTTAGCACAACCATCTTCACCCCCTCCCCCCACCTATCCTCCACCACAACCGAAAGCTTTCCCAAACTAATCATCACACCACAAAGTCATCACCCCCCCCTCAATAACACCATACAAAGGTTTCACCCAAAACCACCATACTAAGCCTTCACCTACCACCACATACACCATAACCACCTGAAGCGTTCACCCACCACTACCACCTCAAAAGATAACCTACCACCAAAATCAACCACCACCGAGACGAATATCACAATAGAGGAGTCTGCCTCAATGTCTTCCATTTTTCTTCAAGTTGTGCAGCATCTTGTAGACGTTCATAGTCGGGCCGGAGACGGACCTGTCATCTTGCTCGACACCCGTCTAGCGGGCCGGACGCTCTGACAGGCCTCCGACGCTCGCATTGTGCAGCTGATGGGTAAGTTTTATCGAGGGGGGGGGGGACTAATGCACGTTGCATGGCGCTGGGTGCAGGTCTAGGATAATCCATTCAAGGACTCTGGGGGTGATAAGTTCCTTGACACACAACATTTCTTTTATAACCTTAAATGTAATTTGGAGAAGTGAATGGAATTAGTTTTTCTTCTATAAAGTATATGGTATTTGTCCTCGAGAAACCTCTACACATAAGAACCTCTACATTTAGCATGAGTACATAAGACAATGTGTACATAGAGAAGCAGCTCATATTTGCGATGATATATATATATATATATATATACATATATATATATATATATATATATATATATATATATATATATATATATATATATATTACCGAAAAAGTAAGATTAATAATTCTAACACGAATTTTCTCAATATTTCTGATGTTTCTTTTCACTGTTGATGGTAATTGAAAAATCAATTATCCAAAATTCATTTTTTTATTTCTAGTCTGACGCGACACTTGAACGCGTTTCGGAATAACTTATTACATTTTCAAAGACTTTTAGTTTACACACACACAACTATAACCTGCAAACACTAAACAGAGTTCTTACTTATGCTATGATTTAAACAGCTTTCATTTTATTTTATACCCACATTTTGGGAGAGGTGATATGTCTACAGGAAAGACTGATATATATGTAGCAACACTGGAAAACTTTACCTTAGTTTAATAACTAATTAATTTTATTAATAACTTAATTAATTTATTCAAAACTAAAACAAAATCTAAGAAATGGTAATCCCTGACTTATATCACTTCCTACTCTCACGGTAGGTAGGGTGGGTTGGTGGAGGGATTGGGGATGAGACTTCAAATTATTTAGAAGATAAACACATCAAAGAATTATTCCAAGATTTTCAAAATGTTGAAATAAACATGGAAAAGATTTGACTCCGTGTCGTAAATAAATATGGCATTCATAAGTTAAGCTTAATTTTACGGAAAGACACATCTATTTTTTTCTGTCCAGTGCATATATTTGATTACGAAAATCTCTGACTATATTGATGCTTAGAATTTGGGTGATTAAAGGAAAACGTTTCCTTTTGTCGGTGACTAAAGAAAGGTGCGGGAGGTCACTATCGCTACATTGACCTGAGAGGTCACCGACGTGCCCTGAGTGCCACCAGCAGGACCCTGAAACATTGATTGCTGCCCGGGTGGAAATCAAGAGCAGGAACCAGCAGCACACAAGCGCACGATAAACACACACAACAAAATAATAGAAATGATAGAAATAATGTGCGTCGGAAGCTCTTGCCTAAGATAGGAGAGAGTTACCCCAAAAAGCTGGGGACTAGGAGCAGACGCTCAGTTCTCGTATTATTAGGTGAATACATACAAATATGCGTGCGCTCACAAAGGTGATGTGAATAGTGTGATGTAGGAGAGACCAGGAGTAATCAATACGGGGTCTAGACACATCAATAAAGGAAACGGCATCTATTTTTTTAATAGGCTTAAGCATCTATGAAATGTGCTGAGATCTGTTTTAAGGCAAACACAATGGCAGGCAATTTGTCTCGCATTCAGAGGAATAGTGCATGTCAAGGATCCCTTTGCAGATCCTTATATAACTTGTCAACCCCATACATTCATCTATTAGATCCTCTGGTGATAATAGGAGA
>WNGS01169217.1:14764398-14820811 GCA_020271785.1 Procambarus virginalis
GTCAAGCTGATTTGTTACAAAAATGACCCTCTATAATGGCTGGAGATGTCTGGTGAAGCGAATACCCTCGAGATACAGCGAAGTAAATTACAGTAATATCGGCGTTTGATAAGTTTGGGGAAGTGGAATTGTGTGTGTGTGTGTGTGTGTGTGTGTGTGTGTGTGTGTGTGTGTGTGTGTGTGTGTGTGTGTGTGTGTGTGTGTGGTGTGTGTGTCAGTGTGTCAGGTCTTGGTACAGGAGGGTACAGGGTATTCTGACAAAGGTGAAGTGCGAATGATACCATTATTATTATTCTCAATCATTTTCATCACCTATGTCCATTTGCTTCCGTTTCCCCCACTTCTTCTTCTTCTTCTTCTTGTATCGTTATGTTCTCTTTGTAACGTGCCATTTTCTTTATTTGTGACTGCCTGTAAAAGTCCCTTTATGACCATTATCCTGCGTTTAATCAGGGCTAGGCGTGACGAACCCTCCGTGTCAGCCATTCCTTTTATGGCTCGGTCTCCTACCTTAATGGCCTTTAATAATCCATATCACTCTTTTATTAAACCTTTCGATCTTCTTTCTTCTCGTCATTCTTTTTTTTAATTTACCTTTCACTTCCTTCTCGCTGATGGAGTGAGAGATTCTTCTCGTGTAAATCGTGAAGAAACGCAGGCGATTTCATACACTACGAGGCAGAGGATTAGTAGTAGAAGTAGGCATCCTGTATTACACACAGAAATCACAATAGCGTGATGTATCAATGAACAAATGAGGGAATTGTGTAAAACCTTGGTTTGTGTCTCGGAGAGGCTGCAGGATCCAAGTAAGTCCAGTAGAACTTCTGGTTTCAACTCTTTTTGACCATGTCGTAGCTCAGTCGATTAAGGCAGCGTCTGGGATGATCTCGGACGTAGGTTCGAATCCTCGTCACGGCCCTTGTGGATTTGTTGAGGCAACTTGCAATGTCGGGAGATTATGGAGTTGCTCTCTAGTTGCCGAGGCTGGAGTGTCCTCTCCAGGGCGTGAAGCCAGGGTAGGTCGATGTGGAGGAGAAGCTGTTACCCATGCAGCAGCCTCCCCCCTTCTCTCAACGGTGCTGGAATTAGAACGCATTTAATAAGGTGAAGGTAATGAAATTCAATATTACAGGGCATTATATGAGACGTGTTAAGCATGGGGCACGAAAGGGGGATTACTGGCGAATGTTTGTGTGTGATATAAGAAGCTTAGTTCACGTATTATGCACTCTATTCCTATCCTGTGGGGGGTTAGTAGATAAGGTTACGGAGGCGCACAATAGGTTCAGACAATGAACCCCAAATTTTGTTTAGCTAAATAAGTTACAGCACTGATGAGTTAGTTACTTAGTATAACATGTAAATAAATAATTTTGATAACCAGAATGAGAGAGCCCCAGAGACTGAGAAAGCATGATTGATCCTAAGAGAGGGAGTGTTAAACAGCAAATGGGGAGGTGTAAGGAGTTTGAAGACCAACACTGTGTAAAGTAAAAAATTTATGTCAACACTTATACAAGAATATGGAGAGGATAACCAATTTAGAAGACGTGGAGGAATAACGAGGCATTTCAAGAAGCTTCATTAACGAGAACTTCGAAGACAAATAAGAACTGCGTGAGGTAGAAGAACGCCTTAGTTTCAGAAAAAATAGATTACAATGCGTTCATTTGAGGAAGAGAAAGGGAAGTTTCCCTCTGGTGAGTCACTGAACATGTTGAAGGTCGCCTACAAACCTTTCTTTGTTGAGCCCAAGAAGGCCATGACCAAGTTTATAATGAAGTTAAAAGGTCACGTCGCTCTTGGTTGTATTCAGAAAGTTGCAATGGCATGAAAAAAAATCAGTTAAATTTCGTCAACTAAGGAATCGCTTTGGCTACAATTGTCTCTTGACTATTGTCAGGGAAATAAATATCTTGTCAGCCGCGAGATGTTTATCTACAATTTCTAGCACTTGGGGTAACTTACTAACTTTTGTTACACACCTCCCGAGAAGCAGCCCGTAGCAGCTGTCTAACTCCTAGGTACCTGTTTACTGCTAGGTAACAGGGGCATCAGGGTGAAAGAAACATTTTGTCCATTTGTCTCAACCTCCACCAGGGTTCGAACCCGGAACCTCAGGACTAGAAATCCTAACCGCTGTCCACCCAGCTGTGGATCACATCATTCTTACACAACGCCTAGGACTGATGTCCTACAACCTTCTAATGAATCCACACTTTAGCAAGAACATATGAAAAGAGATAAACGTATATCTTAACTCCAAATAGCCAATAGTCGACATAAAAACTCGTTATACATGAAGCAGTCAACCACTTATCCATAATAATCTGCCATCACCAACTTCAAAACCTTAATTATAGTTGAGAATGCAGATCAACTTTGCAAAGGGACATATGCTCTGTAAAAGACGAGCCACTTCTACTGATCGGTAGCCTCACTTTCTGCAGGTCATGGTTCGATCCTCCGATGTTCCAAGTGGTTGGGCATCAGCCGTAACCCAGCTCCGATCCTGTCCTCGTATCCCATTCATGTGGAATACAGTCATAGTGGCTTAGTGCCTTCTCGTAATTTCACATTCCGCTCGCTAAAAAGCTGACGAAACTGAAATAACGAAGAGAATTACTGGCTTCGTTCCCTCCTGTTATCCATGCTTATTGGAGCCATTTCTCGTAACTTCTTGAAGACGAAAATAGCAAGAAATGTTGCCATTGCTGAGACGCGTGTTCGTGTGTTGTCTTGTCTTGCTTGCATGTTGATCTTACTTATGTGTGGCTGTTGCTTGTATTACGTGTGCTTCTTGCGTAGTGTGTGTTGTGTGCTTTTGTGTTTTGCTGTTTTTGTGTTTTGCTGTTTTTATGTTTTGCTGTTTTTATGTTTTGCTGTTTTTATGTTTTGCTGTTTTTGTGTTTTGCTGTTTTTGTGTTTTGCTGTTTTTGTGTTTTGCTGTTTTTGTGTTTTGCTGTTTTATGTTTTGCTGTTTTTGTGTTTTGCTGTTTTTGTGTTTTGCTGTTTTTATGTTTTGCATGTGTTGCTGTTTGTTGTTAGTCATGTGTGATCTGTGTGTTGCTCTTGTGTTTCTGTGGCTTGTGTTGCCGAACTATTACCTCGTCTTAATATCGTGGGCATCTATCTTGAGGTTATCTTGAGATGATTTCGGAGATTAGTGTCCCCGCTAATTTTTTTTTCACACAAACATTATTTTCAATTTACTGGGAATAGTTTCCACATGAATAGTAGAATGTAATACCTGGATATGTGTTTATTATATATTTCCTAAATGTTCATTGTTCTCGTAATCTTTTCGTACTTCTCATTCTATTTATTCCCTCTTATTTATTCATGCCTTGAAAATTATAATGGTAAAAATGCTTTATTACATTTTATTTTGTCTTGCTCGCCTTTATTATCTAATTAATGTTGTTTTCTTTTTGGTAGTTATATTACCATTATACTATTAAATCTGATTCAAGTAATAAAACGTTCAACGACAATTGTCACACATCAACAAATAAATCCCCATCAAAACGAGATGTGTAAATATATGAGCGATAATAAGCTCTATCAAAAGCGACGACGACAAAGTCCTTGACGCCAAGTGCATGTAAATGACTCACACTGTTTTGGTGCGGCGGTGTGAGTTACTCATGAATGTAAACACATGCATGAGTCATTGTGAGGGGTCATGAATGGAGAGATGCGTGTGTTATTGTAAGGGGTCATGAATGGTGAGATCCGTGTGCTGATGTGACGGGTCATGATGGTGAGATGCATGAACCAATAATGAGAATATGTCTGGAAATAGCCTGCAGATTGTATCAATTGTTAGTGAGAAGTAAACCATACAACCAGTCAATGGAAAACCGAATGATTAGGTTCGGTTCGGGGCAGTTTAGTACATCATTTTTATGACGTTGTTACTTTTTTTATTAATATATGAGGTGCATCTGTATTAGTGCAGCTACCCTAGACTATATGAAGTGGAGTACAGTGTGCCAAAAAAGCTAACTAGGTGATGTTAAAAAATCCTCATCACACAGGATGGTTAGTCATACAGAGGCATGTGATAAGCAGTCTGCACTGGCAGACTCCGGATGTATTTTGAGGATATCATCAACACAAGATTGAATAAGGTAGCAGTGGTAATAAAAGGGTTGTGACAACTCGAAAGGGTAGCGTGAACTCCACGCACATAACCTCCTCAATCACTTTAACAAATTCACTCACCCCACAGCCTCTTGAATACACGAGCTCAGCATCTTACCTATAATCATCTAACACACACACACACTTTACACTCTCACACACACTACTCACACTAACACATCCTTCACTTAATCTCTCACTTAAGGCTTCTATACCGTAGCACATACTATGAGAATGATACAACATCTTAAGTTATGGACAAGTCTAGAGTGTACAGCATCCATACCCGGGAGATATCTTCTGTACGACCATGAGGCCAGGCTTAACTACAGAGAGAGAGCGGACATGTGGAAAATGTAACGAGACTATTCTCAATCGACTTGAGAATGGTCCAGGACGGACCGAGACGTCGTCGTCCCTTCACCTTCTAGTGTGTGGTCTGGTCAACATAATTTAGCCACGTTATTGTGACTCTTCGTCTGCGTAACGAGACTACTCGAAATTCTCAACGAAAATTTTCCCGGCATTTGTCATGCAGGATCCTGATATGTTCACAGGTCTAAGAGACCCAACTGGACCGACAGAGCTGCATGACAGACATTTGGGAATAAAATTGATACCAGAAGATGGAAATGAGTAGAGAAAAAGACTGTTAAGGCTCACGGTAAATAATAGACAACTGAACACATTATACTGCCTGCCTCATGGTATAGTGCTGAACTGACTGGAAAGTGGGAGGTACCACAGTGTTGTCTAACACACCCTGCACTCAACACACACACACACACCCCACGCATAACACACCCTAAACACAACACGCCCAAATTACCCAGCACAACGCACCCCTACACACCCACAACACAACACCCTGCACTCAAAACCTGCACACATATAAACTTTTCTAGTGGTATCCTCCCATCATTATTTTTCACACGCACAAATGCACGCGCTTCACTGTGCCATAAATCCCTGGCTTTATGGCACAGTATACTCCCAATCCCTCCCCGCCCCCCCCCCCTTCTTGAATCCTCCTCTCCTCTTCCTCCTCCTCTTCCATTCGTCCTTCCCCCTCCTGGGATAGACGGTCCTCCTACCTCCCAGGGGCTTGCATAGAGGCTAGTTAGGTTTTCTAACCTCCGAGTTTCTCGTCTGTGGTGAAACCTTATTATAATTTATGATAATTGAATAATTCTAGCACAGACGTTGGGGGTGTGGGCGAGGTGAAAGGAAAGGTGGAGGGATATGCTGGTACTGGCTGGGTGAGGATGGTGGGTGGATAGGTGGTCTGGACCATACAGTGGACGTCAGTGAGGTCGCTGGGGACTATACCATCCCCCAACACTGACAAACAACGAACAGTTGAGACATTACACACATGGCACTCAGAGCTCGTAAATTCATCTCGTGATGGCACTGCAACAGCTGACTAGTGTCGCGAGATCGGCATACAACTTGGTGTATTATTCGAGCTCTCACGTCTCTCTCTAGCATCGTCCTTGGATGTACGAGAGGTCCACATATTATCCCCCTCATCTCGAGGGAGGATAAACCCAAAACAAATATCCAAGTCAAGAAAAAAGGAATTTCTACGCAAAAGAGAGAGAAAGGTTACTGTGGAGGTTAGTTGGCAGGCAATGTTGCTACTGGCTCCGGCCACCAGATGCCGGGATTAATGTGCTGCACTTGATAATGACAGATTTATGGCCTCCCACACCCCCCTTCCACCCCCCTCCCCTGAAGGTCTTGTTTTCCTGCCGGCGTGGTCTTATCGCTCCTGATAACGATAGCGAGTTGCACAGTCACGTACAACCGGGCCACAAGCTCATTTTGGACAATTCGAAAGCCATTTTTTTTGGGGGGGGGGCTGCATATATCAATGAAGATGTAATTAGGCATTGCAACTGTTTTTCTTAACTTTCGATCACAATATAACGATAAACTGATCTGAGAATTGATGTTAAGGTCATCACTCATCAAAAAATATGAAATTAAACCTCAATGAAGAACAATACCTACACACTCAACCATGAATAAATTAAAAGTTGAGAATGCTCCATGATGCTCAAGACACTTTTCAAGGTTGATAATGCTCCAGGCTGATGCTTTAAGGAACATTACGCTCCAGTAATGTTCCAAACAGACATCAACAATGAGAACCCTCTAATAATGCTGCAAGAGCACCCCTTCAATATTTTTAATGCTGGACTGATGCTCCACACTGCCTTTCAAGGTTGGAAGGGTCAAATAATACTCCATGCAGACTCTTCGTGATTGACACTGCTCTAATAATGCTCCAATAATGCTTCAATAATGCTCCTGGTGGTGCAGCTGGGGTTGAAAATAACAAGAAAACAAACCTCTTGCACGTGCCTATTTTTCATAAAAATAGGCAGAGTAATTTATAGTGGACGGATTGAAAGAATTCACACGCGAAACGCAAGAATTTAAACCAAATAATTATCCACATTCGGTTACGGTTGTAGGGGCCCTTTTCGAACCGCAGGCGGCAGTGTAATTTTAAAATCGTGTACTCTATGTCCATTAAAATCTCACAATGTTACCTGTTGCCTAGCAGTAAATAGGTACCTGGGAGTTAGTCAGCTGTCACAGGCTGCTTCCTGGGGCGTGTGTGGTGTGGGAAAAAATAAGTTAGTAAAAGTTGATTGACAGTTGAGAGGCGGGCCGAAAGAGCAGAGCTCAACCCCCGCAAGCACAACTAGGTGAATACAATCCTTTACTCGCCAAACTATACACACACACTGTACCTTACGTACAATGCACCCTACGTACAATACACCCTACGTACAATGTAGGGTGCAATACACTTTGCGTACGTACAATACACTTTACAGTGCACTTTATAATACAATACGTACAGTACACTTTGCAGTACACTTTATAATACACTACGTTCAGTAAACTTTATAATACACTACGTACAATTTAACTTAAGCATGCTACAATCACTATACATACAACCCACCAAACACTCCCTATACCTTGCTTAAAACACTGTTTTTCTCCTTTTAGCACCAAAAATGTGCATTCTAACTCCCAAAAGAATTTTTTGTTCGATATCAAACCAGGTTTACTACCTAGAAATGATAGTATGAATTGTATATTTGAACTAGTTTCGTGAATTAGGGTTTGCCAAGCATGCTATCTCCTGTATCCAGCAGTGCTACCGTGTGGAAAACGCCTCTTCCAGATGATTAAAATGATTAACTTCCAGATTACTAACTCCCCCCCTTTCCACATGATAGGATTGGAGGGGGTCTAATCCTATCATCTGGCCAGGGTGTCAGATGGAAGACGACGCAGTTACACATGCTTAAAACCCCGTGCTGATGCATTTATTTAATTTTTGCAACGTCCTTCCTGATGTTTTTTCTCATGCGTCTGTTTCTCTCTCTCTCTCAGTCCTTACCCATCTCCCACCTTTCAACTACTGGTCCATCAGCCTGTGTGTGTGTGTGACCTCATTGCTCGCTGCAACGTGTCGTTCGTTCACTGACCATATGGACCAATCAGGGTCTTTCACCACCTCCGCACTGCAGCTGCCACTCGACTGTTTAGCCTTCAGCAGGTACATTACTCCCTCAGGTTGCATAATTATGGGATAAATTATCATCACACCCAGAATCATTATACCCCCATTAGGGTTAGATTATCACTATGTTTTGATGTATTTGCTTTACAGATATAGGGGTTCATGCCATAGTTAGTGTTTTTTTTTCGCTCGAGCTTGTCATAAATGAACACTAACACAAATAATGAGCATTTGAGGCTTGAGGAGAAATTTCATGAGGTAGACTATTAAGACCAAGTTAACAACTTACAGTACTGGATCAGGGGAAACTATTTACGACTCGTCCACCATCCAATGATGGGTCTGGAATTAGTGTTATTAAAGGAGAACGAAGTTGGTTTGTTTTTTTTGTTGAATTGTGCCACCTTTGTTTAAACAACGTATAGGTGGGATATGGTTATACGCAAGGTACTTATCTATTACGAACTAGAAAATGAGACTTAGACCACAGTGATTGCCTAAGTAACTCCACACGTAACACCCCACAAAGTCATATACACACAATCAGCACTTCAGAGATGCTAGTTCACCAAGCATGACGTGTGTGAGATCACACTTCAAGGAGCTGTATTACACAATACTAATTAGATTCATTACTCAACAACTTATTAACGCTGCCATCAGACACAAGTCAGTGATGACAATACAGTAATTAACCGCGTAGCACAATAATTCAAGAACACTAGTTGTTCCTTGGACTTCTCACCCAGTTGCTCCAGTGTTTAATGATGATGGGCCGTGACGTGTATCGCAGGTGAGAACTGTAGCAGATGGCTTACCGTAGAAGAGGTAGTAGCAGAGTCGCCATAATGGAGAAGGTGAAAGTGGAGAAGAGAAAGGAACCTCCTGGCAACGTCGTCAGAACTCAGAGCTAAAATCACGAATGTCAAGTAATCTAGTGTTGTCGTCCCCGAGTTGAGCGGCTGGCTACGCCTGGTCGTGTACTGACAATACACTGTACTGGGAAGAACACTGAAATAGAAAATACTGTTGTTGACCAAACCACACACTAGAAAGTGAAGGGACGACGACGTTTCGGTTTGTCCAGGACCATTCTCAAGTCGATTGTGAGAATGGTCCAGGACCAGGATCAGAATCGACGTGAGAATGGTCCAGGACGGACCGAAACGTCGTCGTCCCTTCACTTTCTAGTGTGTGGTTTGGTCAACATATTTCAGCCACGTTATTGTGACTCCTCGTCTGCAGAATGCTGGTACTGGTGGGCAATGGACAGTCTTTTACCAGGACCAGTCATGCCAAAGCATTTATTTGGAAGATATTCTTGAGTGGCTCTCATTAGATGCACCTCAGCATGAAGAATAAGCAGGAAAGACCTAGATTTTGAATGAGCTACGTTTTTGGAAGGACTTAGTTTGAAGAAGACCCAGTTTGTGGTGGATCCAGTTTATACGGGAGACCTAGTTTGTAGCGGGACATAGTTTGTAAGATCTAGCTTATTGGAGATCTAGTTAGTAGGGACCCCAGATTGTGCGAGGGGTACCCAGTTTTATATGTTGTGAGGTAAGGGGAATATAAGATGCCGTATACGACTGTTGTGGGGGATCAAGGGAGGACCAAGTTTGTGTGTCAATACCTGTGTGTATTGGGAAGGACGTCCAAGCATACTGATAGCATCCAGAATGTGAAATTTCAAGCAGTATTTATTAACACATTTGCTTCTGCGAGAAAAAGATAACAAGGATTTCCTAAGATTTAAATACTTGGTAACATTAAGACATATCTTGCGAAACCAAAATATTATGTGTGGTTGAAGATTCTTGGTAAATGAGAAATGAGAACGAGAAATGAGAATAGTCCCTACAGTAAATGTTAAAAGTGCAACTGATAATTAAATTGAATTTAAAAGAGTTTAATATAATGCAATAAATTAAAATATATAAATATTAAATAATGTTACAGGACTTATGGGCTCCAATCCATTCAGGGTAAGATCACTGGGCACCGCTGAGAGTCTGATTAAGATCACACACAGAAATCACAATAGCGTAATGCATCAAATGATGCATCACATGTCGTAGCTCAGTCGATTAAGGCAGCGTCTGGGATGCTCTCGGACGATGGTTCGAATCCTCGTCACGGCCCTTGTGGATTTGTTCATTTGATTAAGATCCTTTGTACTCTCTCTAATCCTTTTCTGCTCTACCGCTCTCAGGATGAGTATGAGACACACAATAAACTAACACACTCCAGCGGCGGCAATCCACTTATTTAGCTACGGTGCACCCACCTGTGATTGTAAACGTGGTTGTAAATCAACTGGAATTTCATGTTCTGAGGAAAATATGGCGTTGAATAATCTAACCGATCAAAGTACCTGGCTTGTTTCTTGTTGGCTAAAATATACGTAAACAAACTGTCATAACCATATACAGTCACCAAAACCTCAAGAAAAACACAATTACCTCAAACACGAACACAAACAATAAAATAACTATCAACTCCGCAATAACCATGACCAACTCTGCTGGCACTTCTATCACAATCACCATTACTCTGAACAAGGCTAACTAACCATCAACCAGAACCACCTTCCCCACCAGGCAACAAGGCACCACCCCCTGATTCCCTCCCTCCCTCCCTCCCCCACTGACATTAAACAGAGATCGACTGGAATTAAAATCATCATATTCTTAGCATATACGGCAGTGCGCTAATATATGCAGGGTTAAGACTGCTCATCAGCAAACCACATCTCATCAACAAACTACGACGCCTCACCGGGCATTCACAACCATGCACAGTGGTAGCATATTCGCCCACCGCTTCGCAAGCGATTTGGTCTGGGTTCGTGTCCTCGATGGGGAGCATTGATTATTCGCCAATCCTTAACTGTACGCATCTGTTCACCCAACAGTGATTGGGAAATTGGTTCTTAGACGATTGGAGGGTCGTATTCAGAGGAAAACAATTGGGTAAGGCTTACCATAAGCTATGGGAAGGGAAAGATTTTTCCATGCTAACAGGAGACAGAAGTCGTCTGTTCCTAAACTCACCGGTTTGTAAAGAAAAAAAAATCCAGATCAACCCCTCCACACACGACCATCACTAGGCAAAAATCCCCCATAACCACAACAAAATCCTTGACATCTCCCAAAAGTACCACAACCACCCCAAGTCAGACATCACTAAAACTACTTACCCCGACCCCAACCACCAGCACCACCACAGCAACAGCCTCAACCACCTACAACACGACATCTCATATCACTACTAACACTTCTACTGAAGACACCCCAGCAGCGGATATAAATGTTTTCACAACCATCGCATTACCACCACCACCACCATCACCACTAAAGCTACCACAAACAAGACTAAACTTTATGCTTCTCTAACTCCACCACTGACATTTCCCCAGAAAGTTTCTCCCCTGTCTGTAGCTTTAACTGTTCCACTGAGATATCGCACAGAAAAGCTCTTGCTGTAGCTAACCTGGCATTTATTTTGTGAATTTTTATTTCCCCAATGTTCTTGCTTAATTTAGATGTTCTTATTGCAATAGGTATCTATATTCTCTACACCATCAGTGTTTACTTGGTTTCAAATATTTGTTTTTCATTATATCTTTAATAATGTTTAACTAGTAGCATGATGCTTGTGTCTTGTGCAACTCTGCTCAGCTGTCTTGGAGTCACGCAGCTCCTCAACTGACATCAAGCTGCAGAAATGTGTTATATTTATGTTAAGATATCTTAATGTTTGTAATATGGGTGACATTAGGCTTTGTGGTTGTGCATTTGCGTCTGGCCAAACAGAATGGCTCCCGATTCAGCTCTTATATTACTTACCCTTTCTCTCTCACTTAGGATGGACGGTAGAGCGACGGTCGCGCTTCATACAGGTCGGCGTTCAATCCCCGACCGTCCAAGAGGTTAGCCACCATTCCTTCCCCCCCCCCCCCCCGTCCCATCGCAAACCCTTATGTTGACCCTTTCCAAGTGCTATATACCCGGAATGGCTTTCAGCTGATAATTCCCTTCTCTACGTCAGATTTGGAGGTAATCGAACACTTCCTGCAAAAAGTAACTTCGTTATCATCCTCGAACAGTAAGCTGGACTGAAATCTACTGCCGTACATATTGCAATACCCGTAGGTACGTTTATGAAACCAATTTGTATGTTGCCGTATGTCTAACTGAAGTAAGTTGTAGTGCGGTGAAAGTTTAAGATGTAGGTCACTAGCTAGTTCTAAGCTTAGTGCACGTCCGTAATAATCGCCTTATTAGTTGGTTGTAAGTTCTTTGAGGGGGTTTCTTGATATCCTCGTGCCTTTCAGTTTATGTTTTTTATAAAAACCTAATTATTAATTATCCTTTTAAATAATGAATTGGGACCCCATTGTTCCCAATATTCACCTACCCCATTTTCTGTCCACATTCTCCTCTTTCCCATCCTCCTCCTTCCCCCATCTTCCACTAATTCCCAACCCCCTTTTAATCCCCCACTTTTTTATTAATTTTAGATTAGTTTAATTTAGCTTAATCACTTAATCCTTCCCCAACCATCACTAAACGCTCCATTCCTCCATTCCCTACTCCCCAATTCCCCTCTTCCCCCCAAACATGCTTCAAATCTGCTATAATTCACAAGCGAATTCTTAAATTCATTACAACTCAAAAGGGGAAGGGAGCTATCAGGGGAAAGCGTCAAGCCATTACGACTATATAGCCCTTGGAAGGGGTCAGGATAAGGATTTGGGATGGGACGGGGGGAAGGAATGGTGCCCAACCACTTGGACGGTCGGGGATAGAACGCCGACCTGCATGAAGCGAGACCGTCACTCTACCGTCCAGCCCAATATATATATATTGGAGACAAATATATAAAACATATATTTTATATATTTGTCCCCACTGAGATTTCGTCCCCAGTGAAAAATATTCATCCATGCTGTGATATTTTTGTTTTCAGGGACACCACCAATTTTCGAAGTAAATTATAATTATCATAAGGAATACAGCAGTACATGAACAAGATGAAAAAGTGGGTCCCCTGTCGCATCCTACTAAGGCAGTGTCGTCGCAGCGTCGTTGTATTACGTATGGCATTGGCTCCAGATCATTAGTGCAGTCAGTGAGAGTGACACTCATTAGCAGAGAGATTGTATCCAAGTTTAGCCTCGAATTTGGTAATGTTCGTGATAATGCGAGGTGTTGTATGCGACTATTGTTGGAAGGGGGGGGGTCAGGGTTATACAAGGTGTTGTATACGACTGTTGTGGGAGTGTCAGGGTTATACAAGGTGTTGTATACGACTGTTGTGGGGGTGTCAGGGTTATACAAGGTGTTGTATACGACTGTTGTGGGAGAGTCAGGGTTATACAAGATGCATACGGCTCTTGTGGGGGGGTCAGGGTTATACAACGTGTTGTATACGACTCCTGTGGGGGGTCATGGTTATACAACGTGTTGTATACGACTGTTGTGGGGTCAGGATTGTACAATGCGATGAGTCAAGCTCTTAGAGAACAATCTTGACACTTTATGTAGCACTGGCCTGTCACTCTGACAGACCGTAATATTGTCGAACTCATGAAGCTAGAGTGACTCTCTCTACTCTGTGGTTACCTCTAATTGATGCAACTTCGAACTTAATCCACTGACACACACACACACACACACACACACACACACACACACACACACACACACACACACACACACACACACACACACACACACACACACACACACACACATGGTGTTAGGCAATACACTGGCCCTGAGCCGCCCTGTGTCCTGCTACATTATTGAATGTCCAGTCATTAGACCCGTGAGACCTGCCGGTATGAAGCTTTGCAATTATCCACTCCCACCTTCTCGACAACATCCTCATAATGCCTCCAAAGTTAGCCAACACAGGCTACTGATTACATGTCCCCTGTATGATTGAACATCCTGCATCATGGGGATTTTTTTTAGTAGATTTTTTATGTCTGGTCTGCGTCAAGCTAAAGCGCTTGACGCAAATTATGTAACTGTTCGTATTGTCTTGGGGGCAGCTGCATAAATGCACATTGAACTAAATATGATATTAACAAGAATGTGGGTGATGATCTTACCTAACACAACACCCGGTAGAACAAGTCGTACACTGATGCATCACTTAATGCACGTTTTTTCAATTGTTGTAACTTGTTAGATATGATAGGTTAGGTTGTTTTAGTATGGATTAGGTTAAGCTAGGTTTGACTAGGGTAGGACTTACGATTATGAATGGTTAGGAAGGGTTTGGTTGGTAAAGGTTAGGTTGAGATCAGGTAAATAAGTTAGGTTATTGCTAGGCTAGAATGAGAAAGAAAAGGCATGTTTGGTTCGCTTGGTTTGGCTGGGTTGCGTTTGGTTGTTTTAAAAATAGAAAATATATAGTTGGCAAAGTCTTTTGTACGAAATGGTGGTGTGTTTAATACGTGACCTCGGCAAATTAAAAGATAGTATATGGGAGTACGTGGAAGTACATCTTCGTGGGGGGACTAAATAACAAAGGGTGTTTTACAATATTAATGCGGTTATTAACTGCGGTTTGGTTAGCAGAAGATCCCCCCCCTTCCCCACTCAGATTGAGTTAATAATATGTGATTGATATTTTCTTTACACGTTAACCTGCTTCTAGGTTCTTTGATTTGTACTCATACACTCACGAAGTACACAAGATCCAACAAATGTCAGAGTTAACACACGGGTCCAAGTCTGGGCCGGTTAATGTACATAGCAAACGAGGCTCGTGTTGGTTTGCTTGGTATAAAGTAACACTCCTTTGCTCTATTGAGCTCACGTATGAAGCTTTACATCGGTCCTTCTTGGCTCCCAGGAAACGTTATTTATTTATGCGCTTTACTTAAGCTTTATTATTATAGTTGTTTCGGCCACATTATCTCTCTCAATTTCCCCCTCCCAGCTAAGAGAGGATGTAGAGAGCCTCTATCCCTCCTGTCAATCAAAACTTACAAAATGTTCCCAAAAGAAACTCCTCTACTCCAGGTAATTACCGAGATAAAGTTACCTCTATCACAGGCAGGTATAGAGAAGATATTCTCCCCTCTTCCCTTTCTTGAATAAGTAGTGTTGGCTACTGGAAGAGAACAAATAATGAGTTTTCCTAACTTAGACAAGCTACGGGAGGGCCAAGGGAGGGAGGAAGGGTGGGAGAGGAAAGACAAAGTAAAGGAGAGAGAGACAAAGACGAGATATAAGGGTGGAGGCACAAAGAGGGACGAGTAGGAGACGGCAGGAGAAGGAGATAAAGAGGGGGATATAGGGACGTAGGGTATAGAGGGAGGGGAATGAAAGTTAGAGAAAGTATTCTATAGAGTATAACTATTATATTAGAGGACTGAGAGAAAGGAATTATTTTACTTCAGTGAAGTCTGATGCTTCTTCCACAGACGTCTCATTAGGTCTAAATAAGCCTAATAAATGGCACAATTAGATTGTTTACTGGAACAGCTATTGATTTACTGTTCGAAAATATTTTTGTATTTGCAGGTAAATACCATGAGGGTGGTACCTAAGCCACCTCTCCAAGGTTGTGAGCGACTAAGACACATCTCTCCCAGGCTGTGAGTGTCCTCGGACACACATCTCCCAGGCTGTGACCGACTTCAGACACACCTCGCCCAGGATGTGACCGACTTCGGACACACCTCTCCCAGGCTGTGACCGACTTCAGACACACCTCTTCCAGGCTGTGACCGACTTCAGACACACCTCGCCCAGGATGTGACCGACTTCGGACACACCTCTCCCAGGCTGTGACCGACTTCAGACACACCTCGCCCAGGCTGTGACCGACTTCAGACACACCTCTTCCAGGCTGTGACCGACTTCAGACACACCTCGCCCAGGATGTGACCGACTTCGGACACACCTCTCCCAGGCTGTGACCGACTTCAGACACACCTCGCCCAGGCTGTGACCGACTTCAGACACACCTCGCCCAGGCTGTGACCGATTTCGGACACACCTCTCCCAGGCTGTGGCCGACTTCAGACATACCTCGCCCAGGCTGTGAGCGACTAGGAAACATCTCTCCCAGGCTGTGAGCGACTTCGGACACACCTCTCCCAGACTGTGGCCGACTTCGGACACACCTTTCTCAGGCTGTGGCCGACTAGGACACACCTCTCCCAGACTGTAACCGACTTCGGACACACCTCTCCCAGGCTGTGAGCGACTAGAACACACCCCTCGCAGGTTAGGAATAACCTCGAGCACATCTCTCCAAGCTGTGGTCGAACTGTATGCATGCATGTGATTTTGTGTGTATTGCAGGGTGGAAGAAGCGCACACATTTACAAGGCAATCCTGTGTATGAGAAGCTGGTGAATGAGCAGTGGTCAGTAGCCTAGAGAGGTCGTTTTAAACTACGCAACACTTGATTGAAGACTATGTATTATAAAGAAACAATTCATGGATATTTCAGAGAGATGTCTCCACCTCGGGTCCCATAAATGAAAGGGCTTAAATATAAGGAAAGCATGAAGGAAATAGATGCCATGTAAAAAAAATACAGTGGATATGACTGAGACTTACAAGATCTTTAGTGGAATAAATTGGGAAATGTGGATGAGATGTTCAGTAGGAGCAATGGTAGAACGAGAATCCCTAAGCTTAAAAGAGAATACAAGATGCTACAGGGATGATCGGAAACAATTTCTTAGTATGAGGGCAGTAAAAAAGGTGGTAGGAATTGGAATAAAATTCTGTTCAAGCCATTTCAAATCAATTTTAAAAGCAAATTTAAATGAAAACAGCCGAGTATGAGGTCGTTGTATAAGTTGGGCTCTAGTGTTAAAGGTCAGGGGCCACATTCACGAAACAGTTACGCAAGCACTTACGAAAATGTTCATCCTTTCTTAATCTTTGGCGGCTTTGTTTACAGTTATTAAACAGTTAATGAGCTCGGAAGCACCAGGAGGCTGTTTATAACAATAACAACAATTAATTTAGAGGTTTTCATGCTCGTAAACAATTTAATAAATGTAAACAAAACCGTCAAAGATTGAGGAAAGATGTACACGTTCGTAAGTACTTGCATAACTGCTAAGTGAATCTGGCCCCCTGGTATCTCAGCGATGAGGCTCGACACTTCAAGCCCAACTCTGCAAGCACCACTCAGTGAATAAACACGTGTTTCAGAGTGCAGTTGCAATTTCGCGTGCGTGGCATATTTTATTTTTATGAACGTTATTTTTTTATAAACTTGTGTAGCCGATGTAAACATACCCTTGGTGGGGGGTCGGGAGTCTATGCATACGAGTATACGCTCTGCGATATACACACACCTGCTGCTCTGTCAACAAACCTGTCCGCTTACGCACTCACCGACCCATAACTAGAAAAACCCCGGTAACGTATTCACCATTTTTTGTTTGTCTTACATTTACGAACAGTCCCCCTCCCCTCTCTCTCTCCTTTGCTACTCCCTCTCATTTTTCTTTTCTCTCTACTCTCCTTTCTCTTTCTCTTCCAACTCTTTCATTCTCCTCCCCCTCTCCCAGTTGTGTGTATGTATATATATATATATATATATATATATATATATATATATATATATATATATATATATATATATATATATATATATATATATATAGGTTGATACAAAAATAATACAAAAAGTGCTTAGAGGTTATGGATCTCTTGAAAAACACAACAATGGGAAACATTGATGAATGTCACAGACAGGTTCGATCACTGTTGCAAATCAAACACTTCTTCGAATTCCTCTGAAGTTGGACTAGTGCCCAAGACGCAACAGGCATTTCCTCTCTGAATAGCAACACTGAGGCGCTGGAACAAGATTTTTTTGCTCTCTGGTCTTTTGTAGCGCTGATCAATTTGTCCCCCAATTCCTTCAGGAACTTCATTGCACATTTTCCCCGCGAACCGAGGGTCTCCGAGCCGATCGGAACAAAGCTGTAGCAGTGTGCCAGACCTCTGTACTTAATAATTTTCTGCGATTACCTGAAAGAAGCAGCACCACCGCTTTCACGTGTGTGGTAGTGGAGGTATACATTTACATGTGCGAGAGGCTGGAGAAACACGCAAGCCATAAATCGCTAAGAACTCTAGATGACCCAACCAGGATTCGAACCCGTGACGTCCAGGATCAGCCATAAACGTATACGGTACCGTGACCACCGCATTAAATGATGGTCAAAACGTGTTGTATACGATTGTTGTGAGGGTCAGTGTTATACAAGGTGTTATGTACGACTGTAACACAATGCAATAAAATTGATAATAATAATAACAAAAAGGGGGTGGTAGAAGAAAATATTAAAATGTTCAGTGAGAATCCACAAGGCCTTGTCTGAATACTCCTTATTTTCTTCTTCGAGGCTGTGGGTCCCAACAATTACACCAGAAGTTGTATCTCTCTTTTTCTTATAATAGAGAGAAATGCATCATGAATGTAATAGAGCAAAATTTACATAAGTAACAAGAATGAAACTTTCAGAAGGTTTTCGAGAAAAGAAGAACCTTAATGCTTCCACTCATAATTAAACATTCCTTTGATATATTAATTCACAGTTCATTACACCACTGATTAATTTATACGTAAAAATGTTGAATCATAATTCGAATTTTTGTACCAGCACAGATTTCAGCAACAAAAATTCGGTATTCATTAGATTCTAATTTAAAACCTCGTTGACTTTTTGGTTAAGAGAAATCTCGTCCTGAAATATTCATAATTTTTTTAATTTATTGATATCATGGGGTTAGTAGTAATTCCAAACTGGAAGTCTTTGGCTTCACAAACATTTAGTTTGAATATATATAAAATTAAGTGAATCACCAAAAGAGTAAGATATTCACATCATCTCGTAGGAATTTTCATAATTAACAGTGTTTAGTCTGGTAAAATTACATGAACCTTTATTTGGAAGAACAAATAAATGACGACAACTGTTTATTTAGACGTAAGAGCTCGTTATATTTATGCTTTCTCTCCCATGTGAGTGAGAAACCCACATGGGAGAGAATGTAGATATCGAGCAATCAACTTTTCCTGTTTAATTGTTCGAATGTACGGATTACCACATGCATTGATATCATGTTAATCTCTCTCTCTCTCTCTCTCTCTCTCTCTCTCTCTCTCTCTCTCTCTCTCTCTCTCTCTCTCTCTCTCTCTCTCTCTCTCTCTCTCTCTCTCTCTTCTCACACCACACACACACACAGGTTGTACGGGTGAGAGGCGGGACCAAAGAGCTGGAGTTAAAACCCCGTAAGCACAATTAGGTGGTTACATTCGCGGTCGAGTGGACAGTGCTTGGAGTTTGCAGTCCCAAGGTACGGCCCGATTCCCGGCCGAAGCAGGAACAAATGGGCAGAGTTTTTCCACCTGATGCCTCTGTTCACCTAGCATTAAATAGGTACCTGGGAGTTAGACAGCTTCTGTGCGCTGCATCCTGGCGATGTGTGCGTGAAAGAAATATATGTAGTATATATATTGATATGATACAGGAGCATTAAGTCGGAAGCAAGTACAATAGACAACCGACAATAAGAAAAGGCGGGGTCCAAGAGCTAACAGCTCGAACCTGCAGGCACAAACAGTAACTACACTCGCATTGCAATCCTATACATACATACATATATACTCCCATCAGCATAAAAGTTTGTGGATTACTTAAATATAATTTTATCTGGAGGCATAACAAACGAGGCCATTGGCACGGATGGCTCGTAAACATCCACGGGGAGGGTATAAAGTTTGATTTATCTTGCGTTATAGCTCTATTAGAGAATAATTTGTGCCGCTCTAACTTTCAAGCTATCCCATGCATTTTTATAATCTCATCAACAAACTTCTGGACTCCAAATGTGAGATATTTTGAGAAACGTGGCAACACAATGATTTCTTGTGACCTGTCAGAGGCGAATGGAGTAAAATCGAGCATTGGAACAAAAATAGTAGGTTTCTTATATTCAGAACATGTGGACAAGCATTACTGGATTTCCTGTATATAAGAAAACATGGACAACCGTCCATTACACACACACACATATATATACTATATAATATATATATATATATATATATATATTATATATATATATATATATATGTTGTACCTAGTAGCCAGAACGTAGTTCTTGGCCTACTATGCAAGGCCCGATTTGCGTAATAAGCCAAGTTTTCCAGAATTTCAATATTTTTCAATTTTTTTCTTATGAATATTCGCCTTCAGCCTGAAGTCTCCAAAGGAATTTGTTGACTTACTGCGGGGAACACGGGCCACATGGATAAGAGCCTCGTTGGACGTAGAATCACTGTTTACCAACTTACCTGTGGATGAAACAATCGGGATGATAGCGGACAGAGTGTATCGTGATCCGGCCTGTATTCCTCTTGACATACCAGAAAGCATCCTAAGGAAACTACTCCAAGCTTGTACTAAAGAGGCACCCTTCTTGAGCCCGGATGGGCACATGTATAAGCAAGTAGATGGGGTCACCATGGGTTCTCCCCTAAGTGTCCTGTTTGCGAACTTCTACATGGGTACCATCGAGCAAAAGGTCTTAGTCGACATGAACTTGAAACCGGCCACATACTGCAGGTATGTTGACATTTTTACACAGGTACCTGATGTCAGACATATGCAGGAGCTGAAGGAGACATTTGAGCAGAATTCTGTGTTGCGTTTCACTTACGAGATGGAGAAGGATGGGAAGCTGCCCTTTCTGGATGTAACAGTCATGGAAAGGAGCGGAGGTTTCCACACTGCAGTCTACACTAAGGAAACAAACATAGGAATGTGCCTAAATGCCAACAGTGACTGCCTAGACAGGTACAAGAGGAGTGTTGTTAACGCTTATGTCGACCGTGCTCTCAGCCACAGCTCAGGATGGAAGCAAGTCGATGAAGAACTCTGTAGGGTAATACAGGTCCTAGTCAACAACGGCTTCTCCAATGGTTTCGTTGAAGACATCATAAGAAGGAAGGTGAAACGCCATGCAACCTCTGAAGAGACAACTAACACAACACCTATACCCCCTATTAGACTATTTTACAGGAACTTCTTTTCTACAGCTCACAAAACGGAGGAAAGGGTCCTGAAAGATATTGTTAATAGAAACGTTATCCCTACAGACAAAAATCAGAAGATACAACTGACGATTTACTATAAAACCAAAAAAACGGCCAGTCTACTCATGAGAAACTCTCCATACACAAAGCAGAACGCTTTAAAAGAGACCAACGTCGTCTATGCCTTCAAATGCCCACTTGGGGACTGTAAGCCTCAAAGAACTCAGTGTATATAGGCAAGACAACAACATCTCTTTCCAGGCGATTAACGATGCATAAGCAACAGGGCTCCATTAAGGAACATATAATCTCTTCCAACAACCAGACAATCACCAGAGAAATCTTAGCAAACAACACAGAAATCATCGATAGATACAGCGATAGCAGGTGGCTTGACATCTGCGAGGCACTACACATCAAGAAGTCAACACCAGCAATCAACAGCCAATTAATGCACAACTATATTCTACTCACTTCAAGACTCCGCTCCAATATCGAAGCATCAAGAAATATGGGCCAATAGGCCCTCTGCAGTTACTTCCATTCTTACCTTCAATTTACCTAATTAATACCCAATGTTTCGTGTTCTATCCTGTGTTGAAAGTTTTATTCACCTCATCCAAAACTGTTGTAACATATCACCTCACCCAAAATGCGGGTATAATATATATATATATATATATATATATATATTATATATATATATATATATATATATATATATATATTTAAAATAAAAAAATAAATACATATGTAATACTAACATACGTAGAACAAATTAGATATCATATACCTTTGTTTAGCTTAAACAATTATTTTGTTATGACAATTGATATCTTAATGGATGTTTAGTAAGATAATAGTAATTTATGTCTGGGAAAGCGTCACCTGTTGCACAAGCCTTTGTTCACACAGAACTACGTGTTGGAAATAGATCAACGACATTTATGAAGTGGACTTCAGTCAAATTATTTGAAATGAATAGAACGATCCGCATTTCGTTACATGTGAAGTATAATGAAAATTACTAGTTAGTTACTGTCGCAAGGTTGCAACAGCACAATCCTCTATTATCTAGATTGTAAGCGATATTTTAATAACATTCGCGTTCTTTGTTCTCTCTCTCTTTCTCTCCCTCTGTGCCTGTCTCTCGTCCAATTGATTATCCAAACTCTTTTTGAAGTGGGAAACGATTTATGGAACATTTTAATTATCTATGTTATTGACCTCGCCGTCTAACAGCTTATTTTTTCTTAACCCCCAATGTGCTGACCTCCTGGAATAGTCCATCTTCTATGGTGTAACCTCTTCCAATGGTTTACCGTCCGGTATAGTCAAGACTTTTGGACAATTCTAAACTACGAGAATGCTGGACCTTCCTGGCTTGATCTATCTGCTATGGTGTAATATTATAGACTTTTCTATGGTGTAATATTATTATAGACGGAATATTAAAGACTTATAATATTCCGAGAGGAATATTCCGAGAGGAATATTATATGTCTGAATGAGGAATATAATATGTCTTGGCAATATAGGAATTGCCTAGACATTTGGAATAGTTTTATCTAGTTCAAACATTCTGGCTGTCTGGTCTGGGAGATTGGAAAATAATATTTGTATTTGCAATTTCCATGAAGGAAAAATTAGTTTGTTTTTTACGCTTTAGAACGTTAGTTGTTTATTACAGATAATTCTTCAGATTTTGAAATGCTTGCTAGACATTTATTTGTGCCTTCGGTATCGAGTTCCAGCTCAGTGACTCCACCTTCCCTGCCGCCGATTGTCTAATTGTTCCGGATCTATGTTTCTATCACATTTACTTTTAAAGTTATGAAAGAGTTGGTGTTCAACCTATTCATTTGGTTCAATGCATTTTCCTACTGTTCTTACATTAAAAAATACTTTCCAACATTTCCACGGTTCGTCTGCTTCTCCAGCATGAATCTATTCCGACTTATTGTGTAGCTATCCCCTCCTTCCTATCCACACCCTCCTCCTCTCTATTTTTCACCCTCTCATACTTTTTAATTCCCTTTCCTTACTTTTCTCTTTCCCTCTCTTCCTGAAATCCCCCCTTCTCCTTCCCTCTCCCAACAATCCCCACTCTCCTTATCCTTCTTCTTCCATGTCATCCCTACTCTCTCTCTCTTTCTCTCTCTCTCTCTCTCTCTCTCTCTCTCTCTCTCTCTCTCTCTCTCTCTCTCTCTCTCTCTCTCTCTCTCTCTCTCTCTCGCCCCTTTCCCTTTTTCTATGTCTGTGTTTCTCTGATTATTTTTTTATTAACAAATTAGGTACATCTGCATATGTGCAGCTGCCCTACACTGCATGAAGGGGAGTACAGTGTGTTAAAAAGCTAGCTACGTGATGTTAAAAAAATCCCCATCACATAGGATGGTTGGTCATTCAGAGGCATGTGACAAGTAGTCTGCACTGGCAGACTCCGGGTGCATTATGAGGATATCATCCTCAACACAAGAGTGAATAAGGCAGCAGTGATACTAAAAGTCCCCATCTCGCAGGATGGTTAACTATACACGGCCATATGTTCAGTAACCTGCTCTGGCAAAATTTGGGTGCAATATGAGGATATCTTAAAAAAAAACAGGTACCGCATGCCAACGGGTCTGAATGGTCTAATAACTGGGCATTTGGTGATGTAATGTAGGAGATCATGCCCCAGTTCCTGCTCACAGAGTTTGCACCTGGAGTGCTCATGATTATTTTTTTTATTATTAATACATTAGGTACATCTGCATTAGTGCAGCTACCCTAGACTATATGAAGTGGAGTACAGTGTGTCAAAAAGCTAACTACGTGATGCTAAACAATCCCCATCACACAGGATGGTTAGTCATACAGAGGCACGTGATAGGCAGTCTGCACTGGTAGACACCGGAAGCATTTTGAGGATATCATCAACACAAGATTGAATAAGGTAGCAGTGGTAATAAAAGTCCCCATCTCGCAGGATGGTTAGTCATACAGGGCTATATGTTTAGTAGCCTGCACTGGCAAATTTTGGGTACACTGTGAGGATATCTTCAAGAATACGAGAGTGAATAAAGTAATGCAAAGCTCCAGGTACCTCGTGCCAACTGGTCTGAAAGGTCTAATAACTGGGCATTCAGTGATGTAGTGTGGGAGATCGTGCCGTAGTTCCTGCTCACAGAGTTTGCAACTGGAGTGCTCAGGATTGGGAGACCCGTCAACTGCAGCCACCTGCCACAGGTAACGGTAACCCAACCTGATCCTTGCAACCACTGTGTCGCGCAGTTTAGTGGACGTTTTGTGCTGCGCACAGATATAGGTTTCAGATCTGAACAAATCATACCTTTTTATACTAGTGTTTTCAGGTCGTTGGAAGTCAGTAATTTCTTTCCTATCAGATCGGAGTGTTTGGCCAATACAGTTTTGACAGCAGAGATTATTTTTTTTATTATTTCTTAGGTACATCTGCATTAGTGCAGCTACTCTAGACTATATGAATTGGTACAGTGTGTCCAAAAAGAGCTAACTAGTTATGCTAGCAGAGATTTTTTTTTTTTTTTTTTTATTAATTCCTTAGGTACATCTGCATTAGTGCAGCTACCCTAGACTATATGAAGTGGAGTACAGTGTGTCAAAAAGCTAACTAGTTGATGCTAGAAAATCCCCATCACACAGGATGGTTAGTCATACAGAGGCATGTGATAAGCAGTCTGCACTGGCAGATTCCGGATGCATTTTGAGGATATCATCAACACAAGATTGAATAAGGTAGCAGTGGTAATAAAGGTCCCCATCTCGCAGGATGGTTAGTCATACAGGGCCATATGTTTAGTAGCCTGCACTGGCAAATTTTGGGTACACTGTGAGGATATCTTCAAGAATACGAGAGTGAATAAAGTAATTGCAAAGCTCCAGGTACCTCATGCCAACTGGTCTGAAAGGTCTAATAACTGGGCATTCAGTGATGTAGTGCGGGAGATCGTGCCGTAGTTCCTGCTCACAGAGTTTGCAACTGGAGTGCTCAGGATTGGGAGATCCGTCACCTGCAGCCACCTGCCACAGGTAACGGTAACCCAACCTGATCCTTGCAACCACTGTGTCGCACAGTCTAGTGGACGTTTTGTGCTGCCCATAGATGTAGGTTTCAGATCTGAACAAATCATAGCTTTTTATACTAGTACTTTCAGGTCGTTGGGAGTCAGTAAGTTCTTTCCTATCAGATCTGAATGTTTGGATCAATACAGTTTTGACAGCAGAGATGGGGATACCTAGATCTAAGTCAACTTCAAACTTGTTACACGCTAATTTGGCTGCAATGTCTGTTTCATTATGATGGGTTATATTTATGTGTGAAGGTATCCATACAAAGGAAATTCGAGACCCTTTACTCTGTGCATCAATTAGGTCATTTATAATTGGGAGTATGAGGTTCTTGCTATCGATCTTCCAAGAGAAGTTTTCGATTGCTTGAAGAGCAGACTTTGAATCACAGAATATTATTCCTCCTCCAATGTTTTTTAATGTACTGGTAGCTAAGTGTAATGCTGCTAGTTCTGCTTGTGTGGAGGTCAGCCAGTTGTTTAACCTGACACTGACAGTCTTTGTGCAAATATTATTTCTATAAAACCTACATGCTGCTGCAGTCCGTCCAGTAGAGGATTGGACTGAGCCGTCGGTGTAGACACAGTGCTCGTGAGATCTTAAACCCTCGATGGAGGAGGCAATTGTTTCAAGAGTGACAGCTTTGAGAAGAGCAAGATTCTCATTATCTTTCTTGGTGACAGGTGTGTATGATACTTGAATGGTGGGGTACAGATAAAGAGGAATATCAGAGATAGGTAGATTGCACTTAAAAGGGATGTTAAGTATGAGGAGATTGTAAGCATTGTTCCTCAGCCATTTATCATAAAAGGAGTGAGTTGGTATATCGGCACCGGTCAATAGGGTGTTAACAGCACTAAATAATTTGTCTCTGAGCAATGCAGGAGATGTAGGGTCTCTCATGACTTTAAGGCAAAAGGTGGTGTTGACTTGCATTATTCTCTCTTGTATGGTTGGAAGCTTCAGTTCTTCCCGCATGTTGATGATTCTTGTGCATCTTGGGGCACCAAGAATTATCCTCATGGCCTCATTCTGTACTACTTCAAGTTTCTCCAACACAGAGGAGGGGAAATTAATTAGGTGCAGAGCATTATAATCAACGAGAGATCTAACAAACATCATATAGAATAGTCTAGCATATTTAATATTGATACCAATATTCCTACCAGTAAGTGTTTTCAATGGTTTTAGTCTTTCTTTTACCTACAGAGTAGATCATTTACAATGTCACTGTTAATACCAACTCCAAGGTATTTGTGCTGCCTACACGTTTCAATGTTCTGGTTGTTGACCTTGAAAGTTATAGGGACACGAGTATTCTCTCGGGGATGGAGAACTCTGGATTTAGTTATAGAGATAACAAGACCACATTCAATGCTTTTAGCAGCGAATGAATCAAGTAGAGCTTGCAGTCTAGTTTGGGAATTTGCAACAATGCATATATCATCGGCATAACAAATGACGGCTTCATCAGGTAGTGTGGGAATCAATTGTTAATTTATGCATCAGAACATTGAACAGTGTAGGACTTAGCACTCCACCCTGGGGTGTACCCAACTCAAAGCGTGCACAAAGTTTACTTTTGACCCCCTTGAAAAGGACTGAGGCGGTTCTGTTACTCAGGTAACCCCTGAGCCATGTCAACAGTCTTCCCTTAACTCCAAAAGAGGCTAGCTGTTCTAGGATTATTTCTCTGTTTGCTGTATCAAAGGCAGTTTGGAGATCAATAAATGCCGCCTGAGAGTTTGGTCCCTCTCTGATAAAATACTCAGCAAAGCAAGTTTGTGTGCTTCTTCCAGGGAGAAAACCATACAGGTTAGGGGCAAGGTGGGGCTTGATTTGAAACATTAGTCTGTCGAGAATAATTCTCTCAAGAACTTTACACATGCACGACGTCAGAGAAATGGGTCTAAATTTTTGTGAATTAGGCTTGGGTATGGGTATTATGAGTGCCTGTGTCCAGCGGTCAGGTAAGACACCCTGCCTTAGACTTTGATTAAACAATTCTAGCAGAGGGCTATTTGGCAGCTCAGCAAGTACTCTCATGGTGTTGTATGTGATGCCATCCTCTCCAGGAGAGGTAGCCTTACCTTTCTTGAGTGCATGTTTAATTTCAAAGGGGGTTATGCCATAGTTATNTGGAGCCACAACTCGGGAGCTCAGCGATGGAGCAAGAAAGTTTACACAACGCAAGATTTCCAGCAAGTTTCAGAATACTTGACAAACTACCTCGTGTCTCGTCGTGTGCCAAGACCGGTCTGCCAGACACGTCACATTATGACATATCTGCCAGACTTGTCAATTATGACATATCTGCCACACGCCGTCACTTATGACATATCTGCCAGACATGTCACATTATGACATCTGCCAGACACGTCACTTTATGACATATCTGCCAGACAATTTCACATTATGACATATCTACCAGATATGTCACATTCAGAGTATGATGATAAAATTATTGATAACACTACTACTACTACTCATATTATCATACGACTACCACAATTACAAAACTGCTACCTTCACAACTACAAGTTTAACGACTACTAATGCTACTGCCTCTACTACTGATATATATATATATATATATATATATATATATATATTATATATATATTATATATATATATATATATATATATATATATAACCTTCCCTCCATGAGGAGATATATTTAGGATATACACTTTAAGAAGTAATGAATTAGGGATTTCTTAAAGAAGCTCTCTCTTGATGAGTTTACACGGAGTATACTCCACTCCCTCCAGCTCATATCTGAACACATAAATACAGCCCACAGAATGAATGGGACGGCAGCGCACCTGGAGAATTTATTACACGTTATGAATGGGGAAGATCAGCTGGTGAAGAGCTTACTGTGTGCTTAAATTATGAATGGATGAACTAGGTAAGAACAAAAATCAGCTACATAGGGTAAACCGTGGATCGCAGTAAATGTGTCATAGAGAAGCTAACCAAATATTATTATTGGACGAAAGTACATACGTACACGCTCATAATCATTTATGAAATAAATATGGTT
This sequence comes from Procambarus virginalis, assembly GCA_020271785.1. Taxonomy (NCBI): domain Eukaryota; kingdom Metazoa; phylum Arthropoda; class Malacostraca; order Decapoda; family Cambaridae; genus Procambarus; species Procambarus virginalis. Next base: position 14,792,337 of record WNGS01169217.1, read on the forward strand.
GAATCTCTGAATAGTTATGATACCACAAACTCTATGGTGAGAGAAACGTCAACAAAAATGCTAGCTTCGTATGCTCTTATGATTAAGAATATATATATATATATATATATATATATATATATATATATATATATATATATATATATATATATATATATATATATATATATATATATAGTTTTAAGAAAAAAGTAAATGGTGTGATAATCCAGTACTGTCATTGATTCACATAATAAATGTATATTGACGTTAGAGATGTGGACATACGACGCCTCTCACTGTGTATCGAATAATTATTAAGTTTAAATTTTGAAATGATTCGATTCATTATTCTTTCAAATCAGGGAGAAACCCCGAGGTTATTTAGACTGAGGATTAATATGGTCATTGTGAGGTTAGGATTAATGAAGTCGCTGTGAGGAAAGGATTAGTGTGCTTGTAGGATTAGTGAAGTCGTTTTGAGAAGATTAGTGTGCTTGTAGGATTAGTGTAGTCATTGTGAGGAGAGAATTAGTGTGGTCATTGTGAGGAGAGAATTAGTGTGGTCGTTGTGAGGAGAGGATTAGTGTTCTCATTGTGAGGAAAATGTGAAACGAATGAGGTAAGGGAGGTGGAAGGAGATGGTTGGGAGTGGAAGAAGGAGAAGAGATAGGTGGAAGAGAGAGAGGGGCAGGCAGCCTGCGTCTTCCTTAGCAGGTCTGGCAGGGAGCCGCTCCCCGGGCGCCATCAAAGCCTCGCGGAGATTAGTGGACGGGTGTTCAGAGGCAGCGGAAAAGGGAACGGATTCAGCAAAGGAGGAAGGGGAGAATAACCAACGAATAGAAGGGAAAGGCCATGAATAGGGGAGAGGGGCGAGTAAAGGGGGAAAAGGGTAACGAATGGGGAAGAGAGGCAACGGAAAACACGAGAAAACACAGACAACGGATATGGGATAGAAGTAAAGTTTATTTTTTTGTATACCAATATCATGAACATGGTGTTTGAGACTGTGACTGTGTCAACGAACAATTTCCCATGAACTTGGTTAAGCAGGTATATTATTGTTTTCATACCGAAAGCCTGTACGCCAGTTTCAATTATCTCGTTATCGTCTGAGGTGACGAGGTCAATATATTTTGTGGTCTCTTCGAATTGAGAAGTATACATAAGCAGGGTGTATACATGAGCAGGATGTATACAGGCGCCGAGTGCAATCTTTAAGATAACTGGGTGGTAAACCCTGATTTAGGAGAAATAAGAATTAGAACTCAATATCAAAGAGATCAAGAATAGGGGAGAACGCAAGAGAAGGCTTTTAAAAGTGTAGTGAGGGAATCGGGGGTGTGCCTTCGTGTCATTCAGTGGCTGTCTGAGTAATTCCCTTGGTCAACCGGTTCCCAACCGGTGGATTGTTACCCCCAAGGAAGCAGTGAAATGTATTCAGCAAGTGGTGATTATTTAGGCTAGAACATTTTAAAGAATCTACACACCTGTACAATTCTTAACTTTTTGTGTTTACCAGTATGTCTAGTTTCCTGGTAAATAGGGATGTGAATTCAGAAAGGTTAGGAACTGCTAGATCACTATTACTCACTGCCGGCCACCGCCGCTTGGTCTATTGAATAGATCCCCCCAACCCTTTTGGTTGCTTGAAAGGACCCCCTCCCTCCCCCTTTGGTCGCTTGAATGGACGCCACCGTAGACTACCTGATCAAATGCACAGACCACCTTTTTGAATGCACAGACCACTTTGTCGAATGCACAGACCACTTTGGATCAAATGCACAGACCACCTTTGTCGAATGCACAGACCACCTTGTCGAATTCATAAACTTCTAGGTGCTAACAATGACGTTGAGAAACATATGACGATAGATTTTATTGATAAAAGCTTTCCTGCAAGTTAGATTTGATTAGGTCCCTGGCAGGAGATACGACATCTAAGAGTAAGTCTAATTTCCACTTGGTCTTTTTTATGTTAAAATGATAATCAACAAGGTTTTTCTCTGATAATCAAGTAATGAAGGTAATCAAGGTAAACGAATAAGTTTTTTCTGACTGGCTGATATAATCAACCTGGTATTTCCCTGACTTGCTGGTAATCAACTAGGTGTTTTTGGCTGAAAAATGAATTTTTATGACAACGTAACTACGAGCTCATTGTAACCGGGTTATTGTTATTGCGGTGCCTGAGAAAGTGTTAATTAATCGCGCCAAGTGGAGAGTTCTGTATGCCTCTTTCCGGGAAAGGATAGACACGTACACTCCTGAAAGCGTCCACATGTCTGTAACTGGTATAATTATTCTTCAAATTCTATTATTCTAATAATGTTAAATGGTTTTCTAATTTTAGTCATAACGCTTTAATTGTGAGCTTCAAGTATGTTAGTACTGTGTACCTGTTCACCGCACTTATAACTGTAATGTTTTGAATAATTTGAGAATTAAGCTCATAAATTTTCATTCATTTGCAATATTGGGACTCGAGGAAGCAGGAGGGCAAGAATAAAATGATAACTGCTGGAGGGAGGTGATAACATGGTATGAGGGTGGAGGTGGTAGATAATATAATGATTGGAGAGAAAAGGAGGTAACATGATGACGGGAGGGTGGAGGAGATAACATGATGACTGAAGGGTGGACGTGATAGGATTTAAAACGGAATATTAAAGTAAACGAAAATAACAAGGCTCTAAATATGAATTGTGAAAAAGCTTCAATTGATTAACTCCAGAAAGGGATTAATGAAAAGGTTGAAACAGTAAATTTTAACCAAAATTAAGTTCTTCCCTAGCTCCCTAAAAAAAATAACGGACTCCTCAAATGCAACATGTGCAGTACACCTAAATATATTTTCATTTCTAGATAATCTTTAGTTAAAGTGTTTGTAGATCTTTAAAAAAAAGAGATAAAAAATTAAGATTTCAGTCAGCAGATTTTCTGTACCTTCCACGAATCCTCTTCTCGTACCCTTTTTCTTGCCAGTTCAAGATATTGATTACTGATCAACTTAGCGTTCCTTAAATCTGGATCAATAGTGCAGTCACAAACTTTAAGAGAGTTATGTATGGATTCAGAACCTCCAGAGTCACGAAACGGCAGACCTAAGCACCACCTGAGGTAAAGACCTGAAGCTTCTATTTACTTTTTAAACTTGTGAGAAACAGGCCCGTCTATCTTCAGTGCAAGAGTGGCAAAACTCTATTGAGAACTTCTAACATACAATCTGGACACGTAAGACCAGGCAGCTCTACCCACGGACACATCAGGAAATTTTTTTATCGGTGTTAAGAGTTGTGGACATGTGTACTGAGTTAAAAGTGAAATGAACTCTTACACATCAGATGTAGATGTGACAGATCGCAAGAGGGTCCAGAACCTGTAGACCAGTCGACAGAAAGCTGAGAGACAGATTCAAAGTGATGAAGCTCACTCCCTCCCACCGGCAAGCACTACAAGTTGAGTTCTACTAGGTGAGGACTTCCAGACCTCAATAAACCTAGGCCTAACTCTCCAAGTGCTAGGCCGCTTCCAGCGCCGCAGGAAATTGGAAACGAGTTCGCTCCGGAGGAAGATGAGAATCCAGCCGAGACCAATTTTTGACAGCAATCATTTTTTATTTTAAAAAATGAAGAATAAAGGAAAACAAAAACATATACATTTAAAAAAAATGTATACGGTGTGCTTAATTTTGGACGTTTCTTATTTGACTGGGAAATTGTGGTCGTAAAGCAGTTTATGGTGATATATTCTGCGAATGTGTTTGGAATATTCAACCCAAGAATTGTGATTCTTGTCTGAAGCTTTTTGCTCGATTCGTCGTCTGGTCGACCGTCTGTGTGTCTGGTTCTTCCGCTTTATTTCTATGGGTCTAACTTTGAGTCTCTCTCTCTCTCTCTCTCTCTCTCTCTCTCTCTCTCTCTCTCTCTCTCTCTCTCTCTCTCTCTCTCTCTCTCTCTCTCTCTCTCTCGCTCTCTGCGCTTCGGCGCCGAATTTTCCCCGGGATCTTCGCTAGAAAACTCAATTTCGAGATATCGATTTTGAAATGAACTGTAAATTCAATAAACTTCGCAGAGTTCCTTTACATCGTTTTGAGATGAGATTTTGTAATATCCTACAGTCAGCATTAAGATGGAGAGAAGATATTCATGAGGTGAGGATAAAGAAGGAAAATTATTTAAAACTTCTGTTTGGTCTAACCTGTTATCGTTATATATATAATATATATATATATATATATATATATATATATATATATATATATATAATATATATATATATATATGTGTATGTGTGTGTGTGTGTGTGTGTATATCGAGGCAACTATAAACTCTAGAGCAGCCATAGAGCAGCCAGCTTCTTTTCCAACAAGTCACTGAGGCTATCCAGGGGAAAAACGCCAACAGAACTGTGTTTAGTTTACCAAGCATTTTTGTAACCAATCAGTGGTGTACAGTATAGCATGCGTGCACACTTGAGACAAAAGTGTAGCGGGTATTAGTGTTGGAATGCAAAATAAAAATACATTCGCGTAGCTCCAAAATAGTTCCATTGAAAGTTATTAACATTATTTTCGAAGGCTGACGGGTCACATTAGAGCTATTAGTAAAAATAAAATAAAAGACTGAGGTTCGCATGCATATAAGAAAAAATAAACGTCTTGATTGTGATGAGATATTTGCAAGACTTAGAATGCAAGAAAGTGTCTCATTAACATGCAAACGCTGGAGTTATTTTAGGAGCCTGAAAAGCTGGTAGTTTTGAACCAGTATTTAAGAAATGGGCCACATTACTTGCTCCCAGCTATCATCCCATTGCCGTAGCTGATGCGAGCTACATAAAAAAAATTGCATTAATTTTCATTTGTATTTAATTCGCGGGACATTATAAATATTTTAGTGAGCTTTGGATCACTGTACTGGAGGTTGGGGGTTGGGGGAGGGGGACAAATATCCCGTGCCGGAGTACTGCCCCAACATGGAAGGTTGTGTTCAGGCTTTATCCCGGGTCCTTAAGCTCGTGGGAGACTTGTGAGACACAAATATATTTCCTCCTCTCCTCCTACAAAGAGCTGTAAGGAGTGAATGCATTTCTTTCACGCTGTGAAAGAAATCTATACCCCTAGCTGTGGTATAGATTGGATGTGTGTGCACTCGCCTATTTGTTCCAGTAAGTTTGAGTTTCAGCACATGGAACCCAACCTTTCCCACGAGCAGTTGTTTACTGCAATGATTCACGTTTTGTTATATATTCTTTTGAAATTGTAGATTGAGGAAACGATTGAGGAAACATTCTCAATCGACTTGAGAATGGTCCAGGACGGACCGAAACGTCGTCGTCCCTTCACATTCTAGTGTGTGGTCTGGTCATCATACTTTAGCGACGTTATTGTGACTCATCGCCTGCATTGAGGAAACAGCTTCCTCCTCGTGTGGTTAATTACACGTTCTACAATATTTGTGGTTGTTGATTGAGGGGCGACGATGATCAAAAGATCGGATGCTCCCCGCCTGCCCCTATAATGGGAAAATGCAAAGAGGGATGGAATCCCTCTACAATACCTTTGTTCAATAAGTTCCTCCCACGAACTCTTGTTGTATTATTAATATGTGTAAAAATTATCTTCATTTCCACCTTGTCAATTCCCAAATAATTTTATATTGCCACAAAGTCTTTTCCTTCTAGCGGAGCTTGGTTAAGCCTGCTTGGTGTCCCACTGCACGTTGTTCTGGAACAAGCCTCGTTTCTGTAAAGTTGTATGTTTTAATTATTTGCTAATATGTTTTCCAAGGTGAGAATTCGTCGCTGGAGATGTATTCTTTCGGACTGGTGTCATGTTGAGGTTCAGGAGATTAATGACTTCCTGACGACTGTTCTAATGCTCGTTCAGTTTACATTATGCCACTTATGTTATCCAATATGTGTGTGTGTGTGTGTGTGTGTGTGTGTGTGTGTGTGTGTGTGTGTGTGTGTGTGTGTGTGTGTGTGTTTGTGTGTGTATGTGTGTTTATTTGTGGTTGCAAGATCGAGCTGTGAGCTCTTAAACCCCGAATCTCTAACCGTCGGTTGTTTCATATTCTTAATCAAGACCTATTTTACTCTTATCATTTGTTACATTTTTTTTGTTACGGACCAGGCAGAAACAAATGGGCAAAGATTCTTTCACCCTCAATGCCCCTGTTACCTAGGAGTAAATAGGTACCTGGGAGTTAGACAGCTGTTACGGAGCTGCTTCGTGTGGGTGTACGTGTGTGTGAAAAATATAGTTACTAGTTACTAACAGTTGATTGACAGTTGAGAGGCTGATCGAAAGAGCAAACTCAACCCCCGCAAGCACAACCAGGTGAATACAACTAGGTGAATACACACACACCCAGGAAGTACCCGTAACAGCTGTCTAACTCCTCGGCACCTATTTACTGTTAGGTAAAGAAGCATCAGGGTGAAAGAAACTCTGCCCATTTGTCTGCCGGCGCCGGGAATCGAACCCCATGCCTCAGGATTACGAGTCCCGCGCGCTGTCCACTCAGCTACCGGACCCCTATATATATGTGTGTGTGTGTGTGTGTGTGTGTGTGTGTGTGATTAATTTTATTTATGCACCAAATTATTTATATTCAGCCAATTAATAATATAGTCCCCGAATGATTTCTCAAGAAACGAGCCTTTTAGCTTTCCTTCTCTGGGAATGAGCACACACATTATTAACGCGGATACATACACGTAACGCTGGACCCAAAATAGGCGACGACATATCTACAAATAACGCAAGATAAAAGTTCTCCCCCCCCCCCCTCCCAAGCCCGGTTAAGTTTCCCCAAGCTCGGTTAACCTCCCTCATGCCCGGTTAAGTTTCCCCAAGCCACGTTAACCTGGCTTATGGGGAGGTTTATATTCCCCCCCCCCAACCAGTTTAACCTTCCCTCCCTAGACTCCGTGGGGAAAATTTCCTGCCCTGACTTTGAGAGTTGCTGACATCCCCAGATTCTGGCGTCTTTTTGATCACACTTGAATGGTTCACAATCGGCCCATCAACCGGCAGACTCGGGTTTTAGCCATGATATGGCGAAATTTGCATGAACCGGACTCCCGCTGCGAGAAGAGCTGAAATCCGGTCCAGTTTGGGTTTAGTCCGGCCGTGCATTACGATTAATCCGGACCAGTTAGTTCATTTCTTGGTCTAGTTTTCGGTTAATCGAGGTAAGTTTCTCTCTATACTAGATATTTATAACCCTATAAATTTAGGGCTATTATATAGCTCTTATGGAGAGAGGGAAAGGTGCGTCCGACCACTTGTACCTTCGTGGATCGAACGTCGACCCAGCAGGAAGTGAGGCCGTCGTTCTACCGAACTGTCAAAGCAGTTGGGGAAGTAGACGAGTTTGGCTGAATACCATGTCGGTGTGCATAACCATGTGTGACAAGGTGAACAGTCGAACTTTGTTGTGGAAGTCTAATATAAGGGACAACGTTGATTGCATAATGCAGTATATTGATTCTTCCAGAGTAATGACCATAAAACTGAATAATGCCTATAATAAAATCTAATAAGGCTATAAAGTAGGCTGATAGCACTGCGGAAGAGTATAATACGATAACGATGTATTAACTGCATAATAGGTTGTAACGATTAGATAAAGAAATCGTGAAGTAATTTGATTGTAATTGTGACCTTAAATACAAAATTCCCAAATTGCATGATATGACTTGAAAGCGAGTTGAACAGTTTCATCCTTGAGGATATATCCATATTTGCGAGCATCTATGAACTCTGGTTAATTATCTGAGCACCTGATCAAATGTTAAAGAGTTTAATTTCAAATTTCGTAAATATTTTTTAGGCTCAAAAGCTACAGTGAAGTATGATCCAGAACCCAGTTCAAGGGTTTTATACGTGTCAGGTACAGGGCGTCCTGACCTTTACCTGACTGGTGCTAGGTAAGTTTGACTCCCAGGGTAGGGTAGATAAAAGTAGGTTAAGTCTGTACTCCGAGGGTAGGGTAGGTAACAGTAGGGTAAGTTTTAATAGGAAGGCAAAGAAGGAATGGAAAATAAGTATGATTTAAACAGAACCAGCATATCCTTGTTTATGATTCATAAAACTTTTGGATTTTGTCTTAAGCTTCAAAATCGTAGTTTTACCTGTTGGCCTTCAGTACTTCAGTGAAAGTTTCGTGATAATTAGGTGTGAGTCTCGCGGCGTACAAATAGCTTTTATGGAGGAGAATGTTCATAAAATATAGCTGCTTTTTTTTTACCTCTCAAGAAGAATACATTTTGAACGATTAAAATTATAGAGGGCAAAGCAAAAACTAAGACTACCCGTAAGCCTAACCTGTGTTTGCCCTTTGTTGTTGTTGTTTTAGTTTCAGCTACTCTGAACAAAAAGTTTCAAGTAGCACGGGCTATGGTGATCCCGTAGTGGACTTACCTGGCACAGGAGCGGGGCTGTAACTGCTTCTTTGACCTATATACGCAATCTTAGGCGTAACTTAGTATTAGTATGTACAAAGCTACGCTTAAGAAATGTTAAGCACATTTGTTCAATTATTTTTCGGGAGCCCTATAAAATCAATGTGACTAAACGTGGACATATTTTCGGGTACATAAATCAGTACTGTGAACCTTTCAGCCACAGTCAGACCAGGTAATGTTATATTTGCACGACTAGGTTGATGGAATGACTATTACCGAATAAAATAAAATTTCTAAATATAACAACAATATTAGCTCTCATATTCACTGACCAAAATATAAGTTGAGAGAGTGTCTCTGATTTCTCTCAGACGTGTAATAAATTAAGTGTGAAAAGAAAGCCAGCGCCTCTAAAGAGAGCAGTTCTTCAGTATCCTTATCTGGTAAGCCTGTTGGGCTGAGAGAAGGGAGGGACTACTCCTCTTCCGCGAAGCTGAAGCGCTTACGGTAGGAGATTACAGGCCCATTAGTGCTAAGGGAACAGCTCAGGCTCCACTCTTTCCTCTCCACTTAGGACCACTCAGTTTTAAATGTAGGTTAATCGAGGAAAATCCATTCTCCATCCACGAAGGATGGAGTCAGGTCTTTCTCACCATTTTCTTTATGTCCGAAATTACTTTGCTTAGACCACCTCTGTGTGTGTAGGAATGTCAAGGAAGAGCGGCCAACTGCTCACAGTGATTATCAACAAGTCTAAATTACCAGGAGCAACAACACAGAGTCCAAAGTGAATTCTGCCAGATTATTGGTTGTAGCTAATTCCTCTTCTGAGGCAGGGTTCGGTTCTCATTAATATTTGCATATGACTTAGTGCTATTATAGTATGGATCACGTTTAAGGGACAACAGATTTTTATATATTAGATAGAAGGAAATTACTGGTTCAACCACGAATATCTCACAATAATTAGTTCATAACTTCTTAAGAAATATATACATTCAGGAAAATGTTCTTGACGAAGCGTCACAGGTAAATCTACGTAGAGTATTCGTCCCTCAGACGATTCCCAAGTCACGTATTGATCCCCGGGTCAACGCCACTAAGTGACACGCGTCATCAATCACAGCTGCCAAACACCACAGCCGTGTGAATCCAAGGACAATTTCAGGAGCTCAATTGGATGCTCCGGACAAATGTGCATGCATATGAAGTCTGACAAGTGTTGTAAAATAAATCACATGCACGTTGACCAGACCACACACTAGAAGGTGAAGGGACGACGACGTTTCGGTCCGTCCTGGACCATTTCTCAAGTCGATCATTCTCACATTCGATTTGAGAATGGTCGAGGACGGACCGAAACGTCGTCGTCCCTTTACCTTCTAGTGTGTGGTCTGGTCAACATACTTCAGCCACGTTATTGTGACTCCTCGTCTGCATCACGTGCACGTGTTCGGGTCATATGACCGGCATTCATTAGGAACATAGTTCAGACAGCCAGACTCTTCTAGGCTCAACGGGATCTATCTTGAGGTTATCTTCAGATGATTTGGGGGCTTAGCGTCCCTGCAGCCCGGTCCTCGACCAGGCCTCGTTTTTGTTACGCACCCCCAGGAAGCAGTCCGTAGCAACTGTCTAACTCCTAGGTACCTATTTACTTCTAGGTAACAGGGGGCATCAGGGTGAAAGAAACTCTGCCCATTGACAATGTGAGACAATTCATTTGTAAAATTACTAAGTACTTATAGAAATCAGCTCCCTCTCACATTCACAAGCGCGCTTCTTCGCCGTCGTTGAATGGACCCACTGCAGAAGTCGACTAGCGGAGAAACCAAGCTGAATTTTCCGGGAGTTCCCTACTTCAGGACTGGCCGATGACTATTGAGCAGGAAACTCCACATCCGATGTACGCCAAATCCTCTTCTAGAGTAAATGCTGGCATTGGTATACGGCTCACACCTCGTAATTCGTTACCACCAACCAGAATGCAGGTACTACCGTAACTCAACATCTAATTGGCTCAATTATTAGTCCCAATGGCGTAATCGGGAGTATCCAGAGGGCAGCTAGTTCGATGCATGGGAGCAAGATCACCCCATTGGTCTGACTGCAGCCTTCTAAATACTGCCACCACCACTTGTAGCATCTAAAATGGCGAAGACTCACCCATGTCGATACAATGAGATGTGTAACCTGCATCATCTCGTGTAACCAGACGTCGTATGCCTTCACTCATACTCTATCTGAATTGCAAATAAGATTACCTATGCAGGGACACCCAACACAACTAGGGACCCCAACCTGGGAAAAGGAAAATCATGCTGCACAGTACACAGTAAGGCACAGTCATTTGCATCCACGGGTGTGCAAGACGAGCTGAGGGTCAACCATACTCTTACACTTAATAATAAAAATAATATGGTAAGAATATGATTAGACATGAGAGTTAACATTATTCCGTTAGCAGAATAAAGGCAACAATATATGCCAACGTGGCAAACACCCAAATATATTTTAGGAACGTTGGCAAAAAAGAGTTCTAACCTAAATCAGACCCACTCTTGGGTATGCAGTCTCAGTGGGGGAGCTCCACACCGGAAAATAGACTAAACATTACTGAAATATATTCAAAGATATAAAACAATGTATTTTTTCTCAGTTACGATGAAAGTCCGAGGGATCTGGACCGCCACACTGGAGAGAATGAACAATGAGGACATATGATAACGACATACAAGATTCCAACGGTAATAAATAAACAAATATGTAATGTGCATTGTCAGGAATAGCATACTGAAGGGGCATAATTGGAAATTTGAGAGAGAAATAGGATGTCAGAATGAACTTTAATCAAATAAAACTAAATACATTCGAGGAATTATTGGTTGAAGGAAACAGATAGTAGCATATGCAAATTAGACATGGAAATATAGATAAAAGCCTTGGCTTTGAAATACAAAATGATCGAAAACTGGGGTTTAGGAGCTGTTGAACAACTCTGCTATGGACATGTCTGCAAAACTGTCTGCTTGTGCGCGTGCCAGCTAGCCTTTCTGCTTGTGTGTATGCATGCCTGGAAGTCTGTTGCCCTGTTTACATGCATATCTGCAAGACTGTCTGCATATCTGCGCGTGTGCCTGCTACCCTGTCTGCTTGTCTGCGCGCGTGCCTGCTGCCCTGTCTGCTTGTCTGCGCGCGTGCTTGCTAGCCTGTCCCTAGAATAGGTAGGAGGAAGGTTAACCTAATTCCGACTCCTATTTCTGGCTGTGTCCGACCATTACTACCCCCCTGCCCTCACGAGTTTGATTTAATCCAATCAGGGTGTATCGAGTTATCATCAAGGATAATCAAACGACGGTCAGCTGTACGCTGCTCGCCTGCCATTCTCAGAAGCGAACTGAAGCGTCAAGCTGATTTGTTACAAAAATGACCCTCTATAATGGCTGGAGATGTCTGGTGAAGCGAATACCCTCGAGATACAGCGAAGTAAATTACAGTAATATCGGCGTTTGATAAGTTTGGGGAAGTGGAAGTGTGTGTGTGTGTGTGTGTGTGTGTGTGTGTGTGTGTGTGTGTGTGTGTGTGTGTGTGTGTGTGTGTGTGTGTGTGTGTGTGTCAGTGTGTCAGGTCTTGGTACAGGAGGGTACAGGGTATTCTGACAAAGGTGAAGTGCGAATGATACCATTATTATTATTCTCAATCATTTTCATCACCTATGTCCATTTGCTTCCGTTTCCCCCCACTTCTTCTTCTTCTTCTTCTTGTATCGTTATGTTCTCTTTGTAACGTGCCATTTTCTTTATTGTGACTGCCTGTAAAAGTCCCTTATGACCATTATCCTGCGTTTAATCAGGGCTAGGCGTGACGAACCCTCCGTGTCAGCCATTCCTTTTATGGCTCGGTCTCCTACCTTAATGGCCTTTAATAATCCATATCACTCTTTTATTAAACCTTTCGATCTTCTTTCTTCTCGTCATTCTTTTTTTTTAATTTACCTTTCACTTCCCTCTCGCTGATGGAGTGAGAGATTCTTCTCGTGTAAATCGTGAAGAAACGCAGGCGATTTCATACACTACGAGGCAGAGGATTAGTAGTAGAAGTAGGCATCCTGTATTACACACAGAAATCACAATAGCGTGATGTATCAATGAACAAATGAGGGAATTGTGTAAAACCTTGGTTTGTGTCTCGGAGAGGCTGCAGGATCCAAGTAAGTCCAGTAGAACTTCTGGTTTCAACTCTTTTTGACCATGTCGTAGCTCAGTCGATTAAGGCAGCGTCTGGGATGATCTCGGACGTAGGTTCGAATCTTCGTCACGGCCCTTGTGGATTTGTTGAGGCAACTTGCAATGTCGGGAGATTATGGAGTTGCTCTCTAGTTGCCGAGGCTGGAGTGTCCTCTCCAGGGCGTGAAGCCAGGGTAGGTCGATGTGGAGAAGCTGTTACCCATGCAGCAGCCTCCCCCCCTCTCTCAACGGTGCTGGAATTAGAACGCATTTAATAAGGTGAAGGTAATGAAATTCAATATTACAGGGCATTATATGAGACGTGTTAAGCATGGGGCACGAAAGGGGGATTACTGGCGAATGTTTGTGTGTGATATAAGAAGCTTAGTTCACGTATTATGCACTCTATTCCTATCCTGTGAGGGTTAGTAGATAAGGTTACGAAGGCGCACAATAGGTTCAGACAATGAACCCCAAATTTTGTTTAGCTAAATAAGTTACAGCACTGATGAGTTAGTTACTTAGTATAACATGTAAATAAATAATTTTGATAACCAGAATGAGAGAACCCAAGGGACTGAGAAAGCATGATTGATCCTAAGAGAGGGAGTGTTAAACAGCAAATGGGGAGGTGTAAGGAGTTTGAAGACCAACACTGTGTAAAGTGAAAAATATTTATGTCAACACTTATACAAGAATATGGAGAGGATAACCAATTTAGAAGACGTGGAGGAATAACGAGGCATTTCAAGAAGCTTCATTAACGAGAACTTCGAAGACAAATAAGAACTGCGTGAGGTAGAAGAACGCCTTAGTTTCAGAAAAAATAGATTACAATGCGTTCATTTGAGGAAGAGAAAGGGAAGTTTCCCTCTGGTGAGTCACTGAACATGTTGAAGGTCGCCTACAAACCTTTCTTTGTTGAGCCCAAGAAGGCCATGACCAAGTTTATAATGAAGTTAAAAGGTCACGTCGCTCTTGGTTGTATTCAGAAAGTTGCAATGGCATGGAAAAAAATCAGTTAAATTTCGTCAACTAAGGAATCGCTTTGGCTACAATTGTCTCTTGACTATTGTCAGGGAAATAAATATCTTGTCAGCCGCGAGATGTTTATCTACAATTTCTAGCACTTGGGGTAACTTAAAATACAAGTTATTGAGAAACAATTTGTTCCATGTTGTTTGTGTTGAGGATTTAATATACTGCACAAGAGGTTATCTTCTTGAGGTTATCATGAGAGGATTTCGAGGCTTAGCGTCCCCGCGGCCGGTCCTCGACCAGGCCTCCTTTTTGTTACACACCTCCCGAGAAGCAGCCCGTAGCAGCTGTCTAACTCCTAGGTACCTGTTTACTGCTAGGTAACAGGGGCATCAGGGTGAAAGAAACATTTTATCCATTTGTCTCAGCCTCCACCAGGGTTCGAACCCGGAACCTCAGGACTAGAAATCCTAACCGCTGTCCACCCAGCTGTGGATCACATCATTCTTACACAACGCCTAGGACTGATGTCCTACAACCTTCTAATGAATCCACACTTTAGCAAGAACATATGAAAAGAGATAAACGTATATCTTAACTCCAAATAGCCAATAGTCGACATAAAAACTCGTTATACATGAAGCAGTCAACCACTTATCCATAATAATCTGCCATCACCAACTTCAAAACCTTAATTATAGTTGAAAATGCAGATCAACTTTGCAAAGTGACATATGCTCTGTAAAAGACGAGCCACTTCGACTGGTCGGTAGCCTCACTTTCTGCAGGTCATGGTTTGATCCTCCGATGTTCCAAGTGGTTGGGCATCAGCCGTATCCCAGCTCCGATCCTGTCCTCGTATCCCATTCATGTGGAATACAGTCATAGTGGCTTAGTGCCTTCTCGTAATTTCACATTTCGCTCGCTAAAAAGCTGACGAAACTGAAATAACGAAGAGAATTACTGGCTTCGTTCCCTCCTGTTATCCATGCTTATTGGAGCCATTTCTCGTAACTTCTTGAAGACGAAAAGAGCAGGAAATGTTGCCATTGCTGAGACGCGTGTTCGTGTGTTGCACCTCCTTGTCTTGCTTGCATGTTGATCTCACTTATGTGTGGCTGTTGCTTGTATTACGTGTGCTTCTTGCGTAGTGTGTGTTGTGTGTTTTTGTGTTTTGCTGTTTTTGTGTTTTGCTGTTTTTGTGTTTGCTGTTTTTGTGTTTTGCTGTTTTTGTGTTTTGCTGTTTTTGTGTTTTGCTGTTTTTGTGTTTTGCAGTTTTTATGTTTTGCTGTTTTTATGTTTTGCTGTTTTTATGTTTTGCTGTTTTTGTGTTTTGCTGTTTTTATGTTTTGCATGTGTTGCTGTTTGTTGTTAGTCATGTGTGAGCTGTGTGTTGCTCTTGTGTTTCTGTGGCTTGTGTTGCCGAACTATTACCTCGTCTTAATATCGTGGGCATCTATCTTGAGGTTATCTTGAGATGATTTCGGAGATTAGTGTCCCCGCTAATTTTTTTTTCACACAAATATTATTTTCAATTTACTGGGAATAGTTTCCACTTGAATAGTATAATGTAATACCTGGATATGTGTTTATTATATATTTCCTAAATGTTCATTGTTCTCGTAATCTTTTCGTACTTCTCATTCTATTTATTCCCTCTTATTTATTCATGCCTTGAAAATTATAATGGTAAAAATGCTTTATTACATTTTATTTTGTCTTGCTCGCCTTTATTATCTAAATTATGTTGTTTTCTTTTTGGTAGTTATATTACCATTATACTATTAAATCTGATTTAAGTAATAAAACGTTCAACGACAATTGTCACACATCAACAAATATATCCCCATCAAAACGAGATGTGTAAATATATGAGCGATAATAAGCTCTATCAAAAGCGACGACGACAAAGTCCTTGACGCCAAGTGCATGTAAATGACTCACACTGTTTTGGTGCGGCGGTGTGAGTTACTCATGAATGTAAACACATGCATGAGTCATTGTGAGGGGTCATGAATGGAGAGATGCGTGTGTTATTGTAAGGGGTCATGAATGGTGAGATCCGTGTGCTGATGTGACGGGTCATGATGGTGAGATGCATGAACCAATAATGAGAATATGTCTGGAAATAGCCTGCAGATTGTATCAATTGTTAGTGAGAAGTAAACCATACAACCTATCAATGGAAAACCGAATGATTAGGTTCGGCTCGGGGCAGTTTAGTACATCATTTTTATGACGTTGTGACTTTTTTTTATTAATATATGAGGTACATCAGTATTAGTGCAGCTACCCTAGACTATATGAAGTGGAGTACAATGTGTCAAAAAAGCTAACTAACTACGTGATGCTAAAAAATCCCCATCACACAGGATGGTTAGTCATACAGAGGCATGTGATATGCAGTCTGCACTGGCAGACTCCGGATGCATTTTGAGGATATCATCAACACAAGATTGAATAAGGTAGCAGTGGTAATAAAAGGTTTGTGACAACTCGAAAGGGTAGCGTGAACTCCACGCACATAACCTCCTCAATCACTCTAACAAATTCACTCACCCCACAGCCTCTTGAATACACGCGCTCAGCATCTCACCTATAAACATCTAACACACACACACTTCACACTCTCACACACACTACTCACACTAACACATCCTTCACTTAATCTCTCACTTAAGGCTTCTATACCGTAGCACATACTATGAGAATGATACAACATCTTAAGTCATGGACAAGTCTAGAGTGTACAGCATCCATACCCGGGAGATATCTTCTGTACGACCATGAGGCCAGGCTTAACTACAGAGAGAGAGTTCGGACATGTGAAAAATGTAACGAGACTATTCTCAATCGACTTGAGAATGGTCCAGGACGGACCGAAACGTCGTCGTCCCTTCACCATCTAGTGTGTGGTCTGGTCAACATAATTTAGCCACGTTATTGTGACTCTTCGCCTGCGTAACGAGACTACTCGAAATTCTCAACGAAAATTTTCCCGGCATTTGTCATGCTGGAACCTGATATGTTCATAGGTCTAAGAGACCCAACTGGACCGACAGAGCTGCATGACAGACATTTGGGAATAAAATTGATACCAGAAGATGGAAATGAGTAGAGAAAAAGACTGTTAAAGCTCACGGTAAATAATAGACAACTGAAACATTATACTGCCTGCCTCATGGTATAGTGCTGAACTGACTGGAAAAGTGGGAGGTACCACAGTGTTGTCTAACACACCCTGCACTCAACACACACACACACACCCCACGCATAACACACCCTAAACACAACACGCCCAAATTACCCAGCACAACGCACCCCTACACACCCACAACACAACACCCTGCACTCAAAACCTGCACACATATAAACTTTTCTATAGTGGTATCCTCCCATCATTATGTTTTTCACACGCACAAATGCACGCGCTTCACTGTGCCATAAATCCCTGGCTTTATGGCACAGTATACTCCCAATCCCTCCCCGCCCCCCCCTCTCCTGAATCCTCCTTCTCCTCTTCCTCCTCCTCTTCCATTCGTCCTTCCCCCTCCTGGGATAGACGGTCCTCCTACCTCCCAGGGGCTTGCATAGAGGCTAGTTAGGTTTTCTAACCTCCGAGTTTCTCGTCTGTGGTGAAACCTTATTATAATTTATGATAATTGAATAATTCTAGCACAAGACGTTGGGGGTGTGGGCGAGGTGAAAGGAAAGGGTGGAGGGATATGCTGGTACTGGCTGGGTGAGGATGGTGGGTGGATAGGTGGTCTGGACCATACAGTGGACGTCAGTGAGGTCGCTGGGGACTATACCATCCCCAACCACTGACAAACAACGAACAGTTGAGACATTACACACATGGCACTCAGAGCTCGTAAATTCATCTCGTGATGGCACTGCAACAGCTGACTAGTGTCGCGAGATCGGCATACAACTTGGTGTATTATTCGAGCTCTCACGTCTCTCTCTAGCATCGTCCTTGGATGTACGAGAGGTTCACATATTATCCCCCCTCATCTCGAGGGAGGATAAACCCCCAAAACAAATATCCAAGTCAAGAAAAAAGGAATTTCTACGCAAAAGAGAGAGAAAGGTTACTGTGGAGGTTAGTTGGCAGGCAATGTTGCTACTGGCTCCGGCCACCAGATGCCGGGATTAATGTGCTGCACTTGATAATGACAGATTTATGGCCTCCCACACCCCCCTTCCACCCCCCTCCCCTGAAGGTCTTGTTTTCCTGCCGGCGTGGTCTTATCGCTCCTGATAACGATAGCGAGTTGCACAGTCACGTACAACCGGGCCACAAGCTCATTTTGGACAATTCGAAAGCCATTTTTTTGGGGGGGGGGCTGCATATATCAATGAAGATGTAATTAGGCATTGCAACTGTTTTTCTTAACTTTCGATCACAATATAACGATAAACTGATCTGAGAATTGAATGTTAAGGTCATCACTCATCAAAAAATATGAAATTAAACCTCAATGAAAAACAATACCTACACACTCAACCATGAATAAATTAAAAGTTGAGAATGCTCCACTGATGCTCAAGACTACCTTTCAAGGTTGATAATGCTCCAGGCTGATGCTTTAAGGAACATTACGCTCCAGTAATGTTCCAAACAGATCCATCAACAATGAGAACCCTCTAATAATGCTGCAAGAGCACCCCTTCAATATTTTTAATGCTGGACTGATGCTCCACACTGCCTTTCAAGGTTGGAAGGGTCAAATAATACTCCATGCAGACTCTTCGTGATTGACACTGCTCTAATAATGCTCCAATAATGCTTCAATAATGCTCCTGGTGGTGCAGCTGGGGTTGAAAATAACAAGAAAACAAACCTCTTGCACGTGCCTATTTTTCATAAAAATAGGCAGAGTAATTTATAGTGGACGGATTGAAAGAATTCACACGCGAAACGCAAGAATTAAAACAAATAATTATCCACATTTGGTTACGGTTGTAAGGGCCCTTTTCGAACCGCAGGCGGCGGTGTAAATTTTAAAATCGTGTACTCTCTGTCCATTAAAATCTCACATGTTACCTGTTGCCTAGCAGTAAATAGGTACCTGGGAGTTAGTCAGCTGTCACAGGCTGCTTCCTGGGGCGTGTGTGGTGTGGGAAAAAATAAGTTAGTAAAAGTTGATTGACAGTTGAGAGGCGGGCCGAAAGAGCAGAGCTCAACCCCCGCAAACACAACTAGGTGAATACAATCCTTTACTCGCCAACTATACACACACACTGTACCTTACGTACAATGCACCCTACGTACAATACACTCTACGTACAATACACCCTACGTATAATGTAGGGTGCAATACACTTTGCGTACGTACAATACACTAAACAGTGCACTTTATATACACTACGTACAGTCACTTTATAGTACACTTATATACACTACGTTCATACACTTTATAATACACTACGTACAGTACCTTTATAGTACACTTATAATACACTACGTTCAATACACTTTAAGTACATTTTATAATACACTACGTACAATTTAACTTAAGCATGCTACAATCACCATACCAACCACTTATTGGTGAGATGATTAAACACTCACCAAACACTCCCTATACTCTCACGTAAAACACTGGTTTTCTCCTTTTTGCACCAAAAATGTGCATTCTAACTCCCAAAAGAATTTTTGTTCGATATCAAACCAGGTTTTATTTCCTAGAAATGAATAGTATGAATTGTATATTTGAACTAGTTTCGTGAATTAGGGTTTGCCAAGCATGCTATCTCCTGTATCCAGCAGTGCTACCGTGTGGAAAACTCCTCTTCCAGATGATTAAAATGATTAACTTCCAGATTACGTAACCCCCCCCTTTCCAGATGATAGGATTGGAGGGGGTCTAATCCTATCATCTGGCCAGGGTGTCAGATGGAAGACGACGCAGTTATACATGCCTTAAAACCCCGTGTTGATGCATTTATTTAATTTTTTGCAACGTCCTTCCTGATGTTTTTTCTCATGCGTCTGTTCTCTCTCTCTCTCATCAGTCCTTACCCGTCTCCCACCTTTCAACTACTGGTCCATCAGCCTGTGTGTGTGTGTGACCTCATTGCTCGCTGCAACGTGTCGTTCGTTCACTGACCATATGGACCAATCAGGGTCTTTCACCACCTCCGCACTGCAGCTGCCACTCGACTGTTTAGCCTTCAGCAGGTACATTACTCCCTCAGGTTGCATAAATTATGGGATAAATTATCATCACACCCAGAATCATTATACCCCCATTAGGGTTAGATTATCACTATGTTTTGATGTATTTGCTTTACAGATATAGGGGTTCATGCCATAGTTAGTGGTTTTTTTTCGCTCGAGCTTGTCATAAATGAACACTAACACAAATAATGAGCATTTGAGGCTTGAGGAGAAATTTCATGAGGTAGACTATTAAGACCAAGTTAACAACTTACAGTACTGGATCAGGGGAAACTATTTACGACTCGTCCACCATCCAATGATGGGTCTGGAATTAGTGTTATTAAAGGAGAACGAAGTTGGTTTGTTTTTTTGTTGAATTGTGCCACCTTTGTTTTAACAACGTATAGGTGGGATATGGTTATACGCAAGTACTTATCTATTACGAACTAGAAAATGAGACTTAGACCACAGTGATTGCCTAAGTAACTCCACACGTAACACCCCACAAAGTCATATACACACAATCAGCACTTCAGAGATGCTAGTTCACCAAGCATGACGTGTGTGAGATCACACTTCAAGGAGCTGTATTACACAATACTAATTAGATTCATTACTCAACAACTTATTAACGCTGCCACAGACACAAGTCAGTGATGACAATACAGTAATTAACCGCGTAGCACAATAATTCAAGAACACTAGTTGTTCCTTGGACTTCTCACCCAGTTGCTCCAGTGTTTAATGATGATGGGCCGTGACGTGTATCGCAGGTGAGAACTGTAGCAGATGGCTTACCGTAGAAGAGGTAGTAGCAGAGTCGCCATAATGGAGAAGGTGAAAGTGGAGAAGAGAAAGGGAACCTCCTGGCAACGTCGTCAGAACTCAGAGCTAAATCACGAATGTCAAGTAATCTAGTGTTGTCGTCCCCGAGTTGAGCGGCTGGCTACGCCTGGTCGTGTACTGACAATACACTGTACTGGGAAGAACACTGAAATAGAAAATACTGTTGTTGACCAAACCACACACTAGAAAGTGAAGGGACGACGACGTTTCGGTTTGTCCAGGACCATTCTCAAGTCGATTGTGAGAATGGTCCAGGACCAGGATCAGAATCGACGTGAGAATGGTCCAGGACGGACCGAAACGTCGTCGTCCCTTCACTTTCTAGTGTGTGGTTTTGTCAACATATTTCAGCCACGTTATTGTGACTCCTCGTCTGCAGAATGCTGGTACTGGTGGGCAATGGACAGTCTTTTACCAGGACCAGTCATGCCAAAGCATTTATTTGGAAGATATTCTTGAGTGGCTCTCATTAGATGCACCTCAGCATGAAGAATAAGCAGGAAAGACCTAGATTTTGAATGAGCTACGTTTTTGGAAGGACTTAGTTTGAAGAAGACCCAGTTTGTGGTGGATCCAGTTTATACGGGAGACCTAGTTTGTAGCGGGACATAGTTTGTAAGATCTAGCTTATTGGAGATCTAGTTAGTAGGGACCCCAGATTGTGCGAGGGTACCCAGTTTTATATGTTGTGAGGTAAGGGAATATAAGATGCCGTATACGACTGTTGTGGGGGATCAAGGGAGGACCAAGTTTGTGTGTCAATACCTGTGTGTATTGGGAAGGACGTCCAAGCATACTGATAGCATCCAGAATGTGAAATTTCAAGCAGTATTTATTAACACATTTCTTCTGCGAGAAAAAGATAACAAGGATTTCCTAAGATTTAAATACTTGGTAACATTAAGACATATCTTGCGAAACCAAAATATTATGTGTGGTTGAAGATTCTGGTAAATGAGAAATGAGAACGAGAAATGAGAATAGTCCCTACAGTAAATGTTAAAGTGCAACTGATAATTAAATTGAATTAAAAGAGTTTAATATAATGCAATAAATTAAAATATATAAATATTAATAATGTTACAGGACTTATGGCTCCAATCCATTCAGGGTAAGATCACTGGGCACCGCTGAGAGTCTGATTAAGATCACACACAGAAATCACAATAGCGTAATGCATCAAATGATGATCACATGTCGTAGCTCTCAGATCGATGGCAGCGTCTGGGATGCTCTCGGACGATGGTTCGAATCCTCGTCACGGCCCTTGTGGATTTGTTCATTTGATTAAGATCCTTTGTACTCTCTCTATCCTTTTCTGCTCTACCGCTCTCAGGATGAGTATGAGACACACAATAAACTAACACACTCCAGCGGCGGCAATCCACTTATTTAGCTACGGTGCACCCACCTGTGATTGTAAACGTGGTTGTAAATCAACTGAATTTCATGTTCTGAGAAAATATGGCGTTGAATAATCTAACCGATCAAAGTACCTGGCTTGTTCTTGTTGGCTAAAATATACGTAAACAAACTGTCATAACCATATACAGTCACCAAACCTCAAGAAAACACAATTACCTCAAACACGAACACAAACAATAAAATACTATCAACTCCGCAATAACCATGACCAACTCTGCTGGCACTTCTATCACAATCACCATTACTCTGAACAAGGCTAAACCATCAACCAGAACCACCTTCCCCACCAGGCAACAAGGCACCACCCCCTGATTCCCTCCCTCCCTCCCTCCCCCACTGACATTAAACAGAGATCGACTGGAATTAAAATCATCATATTCTTAGCATATACGGCAGTGCGCTAATATATGCAGGGTTAAGACTGCTCATCAGCAAACCACATCTCATCAACAAATACGACGCCTCACCGGGCATTCACAACCATGCACAGTGGTAGCATATTCGCCCACCGCTTCGCAAGCGATTTGGTCTGGGTTCGTGTCCTCGATGGGAGCATTGATTATTCGCCAATCCTTAACTGTACGCATCTGTTCACCCAACAGTGATTGGGAAATGGTTCTTAGACGATTGGAGGGTCGTATTCAGAGGAAAACAATTGGGTAAGGCTTACCATAAGCTATTGGAAGGGAAAGATTTTCCATGCTAACAGGAGACAGAAGTCGTCTGTTCCTAAACTCACCGGTTGTAAAGAAAAAAATCCAGATCAACCCCTCCACACACGACCATCACTAGGCAAAAATCCCCCATAACCCACAACAAATCCTTGACATCTCCCAAAAGTACCACAACCACCCCAAGTCAGACATCACTAAAACTACTTACCCCGACCCAACCACCAGCACCACCACAGCAACAGCCTCAACCACCTACAACACGACATCTCATATCACTACTAACACTTCTACTGAAGACACCCCAGCAGCGGATATAAATGTTTCACAACCATCGCATTACCACCACCACCACCACCATCACCACTAAAGCTACACCAAACAAGACTAAAACTTTATGCTTCTCTAACTCCACCTGACATTTCCCCAAATTTCTCCCCTGTCTGTAGCTTAACTGTTCCACTGAGATATCGCACAGAAAGCTCTTGCTGTAGCTACCTGGCATTTATTTTGTGAATTTTTATTTCCCCAATGTTCTTGCTAATTTAGATGTTCTTATTGCAATAGGTATCTATATTCTCTACACCATCATGTTTNTTTTAATACGTATGTGTCCTCGTTATATCATGCGTGTATGCGTGTGTTAGAGAGAAATACATGTAATAGTAGACTTAATAGAGGAAAATTAGATTGGTAAGAAAGGTGGAGTCCAAGAGCTAATAGCTCGATTCTGCAGGCACAAATAGTCAATAAACATAATATATACACACACATTCCGAACACTGCCCAGGTCTACCACGAGGATCTGTGAATGTGTGAGTTAATGTGCATGGGTGCGTTCGTAGGTGAACGTTCTCGTGTATTTATGAAATATATAGTTTGAGTTGGTTCCATTACCGTCAAGATAAGTTTGTTTTTTTATTAAACTGTGCTTTTTCCATCCCTATCTCCACCTCTCTTTCTATCCTCCTGATGGTACAGGCTTCCCAACGAGCCAACCCGCTCAAAATAAATCACTTTTTAGAGCTGCTCGTTTCCATTAGTTAGAGGCGTCTCGTAAAGTTTTCAGTAAATATAAAACCTGTTAAATAAAGGAAGGAAAACTTGGGTAAGAAATACGAGGATGTGTTAAAATAGACAAGAAAGTGTTCAAGTATTTCATGTTTCATTTTCCTTCGTGGCAATATGTTATCATTTTATGAATATAGTGTGTGTGTGTGTGTGTGTGTGTGTGTGTGTGTGTGTGTGTGTGTGTGTGTGTGTGTGTACTCACCTAGTTGTACTCACCTAGTTGTGCTTGCGGGGGTTGAGCTCTGGCTCTTTGGTCCCGCCTCTCAACCGTCAATCAACAGGTGTACAGTTTCCTGAGCCTAATGGGCTCTATCATATCTACACTTGAAACTGTGTATGGAGTCAGCCTCCACCACATCGCTTCCTAATGCATTCCATTTGTCAACCACTCTGACACTAAAAAAGTTCTTTCTAATATCTCTGTGGCTCATTTGGGCACTCAGTTTCCACCTGTGTCCCCTAGTGCGTGTGCCCCTTGTGTTAAACAGCCTGTCTCTATCAACCCTGTCGATTCCCCTGAGAATCTTGAATGTGGTGATCATGTCCCCCCTAACTCTTCTGTCTTCCAACGAAGTGAGGTTTAATTCCTGCAGTCGCTCCTCGTAGCTCATACCTCTCAGCTCGGGTACTAGTCTGGTGGCAAACCTTTGAACCTTTTCCAGTTTAGTCTTATGCTTGACTAGATAGAGACTCCATGCTGGAGCCGCATACTCCAGGATTGGTCTGACATATGTGGTATATAATGTTCTGAAAGATTCCTTACAAGTTTCTAAAGGCCGTTCTTATGTTAGCCAACCTGGCATATGCTGCTGATGTTATCCTCTTGATGTGAGCTTCAGGGGACAGGTCTGGCGTGATATCAACCCCCAGGTCTTTCTCTCTGACTCTTGAAGTATTTCATCTCCCAAATGATACCTTGTATCTGGTCTCCTGCTTCCTACCCCTATCTTCATTACATTACATTTGCTTGGGTTAAACTCTAACAGCCATTTGTTCGACCATTCCTGCAGCTTGTCCAGGTCTTCTTGAAGTCTCAAGCTGTCCTCCTCTGTCTTAATCCTTCTCATAATTTTGGCGTCGTCAGCAAACATTGAGAGGAATGAGTCTATACCCTCTGGGAGATCATTTACGTATATCAGAAACAGGATAGGTCCAAGTACAGAGCCCTGGAGGACTCCACTGGTGACTTCACGCCAGTCTGAGGTCTCACCCCTCACTGTAACTCTCTGCTTCCTATTGCTTAGGTACTCCCTTATCCACTGGAGCGCCCTACCTGTTACTCCTGCCTGTTTCTCCAGCTTATGCAACCTTTCATGGGGTACTGTGTTAAAGGCTTTCCGACAGTCCAAAAAAATGCAGTCCGCCCACCCTTCTCTTTCTTGCTTAATTCTTGTCACCTGATCGTAGAATTCTATCAAGCCTGTAAGGCAAGATTTACCCTCCCTGAACCCATGTTGATGGGTTGTCACGAAGTCTCTTCTCTCTAGATGTGTTACTAGTTTTTTCTCACAATCTTCTCCATCACCTTGCATGGTATACAAGTTAAGGACACTGGCCTACAAGTTAAGGACACTGTGTGTGTGTGTGTGTGTGTTTGTGCGTGCATTCGAGGGAACGTTTAAGGTTATACCTAATTGAAAAAGAATATATTATTTTCTAACAATTGTAATTGTAATTATATATATATATATATATATATATATATATATATATATATATATATATAAATATAAATATATATATATATATATATATATATATATATATATATATATATATATATATATATTTATATATCATATATCATATGTATTATGTATCATATATCATATTCCTTCTTATGATGTCTAAGACATCATAGGAAGGAAGGTGAAACGCCATGCAAGCTCTGAAGAGACAACTAACACAATACCTTTACCCCCTATTAGACTATTTTACAGGAACTTCTTTTCCACAGCTCATAAAAGGGAGGAAAGGGTCCTGAAAGCTATTGTTGGTAGGAACGTTATCCCTACAGACAAAAATCAAAAGATACAATTTACGATTTACTATAAAACCAAAAAAACTGCCAACCTTCTCATGAGAAACTCTGCAGACACAAAGCAGAACGCTTTAAAAGAGACCAACGTCGTCTATGCCTTCAAATGCCTACTTGGGGACTGTAAGCCTCAAAGAACTCAGTATATAGGCAAGACAACAACATCTCTTTCCAGGCGATTAACGATGCATAAGCAACAGGGCTTCATTAAGGAACATATAATCTCTTCCCACAACAGACCATCCCCAGAGAAATCTTAACAAACAACACAGAAATCATCGATAGATACAGCGATAGCAGGCGGCTTGACATCTATGAGGCACTACACATCAAGAGGTCAACACCAGCAGTCAACAGCCAATTAATGCACAACTATATTCTACCCACTTCAAGACTCCGCACCAATATAGAAGCATCAAGAAATATGGGCCAATAGGCCCTTTGCAGTTACTTCCATTCTTCCCTTTAATTTACCCAATTTATACCCATTGTTTCGTGTTCTGTCTTGTGTTGAAAGTTTTGTTCGCCTCATCCAAAGTTGTTGTAACATATCACCTTACCCAAAATGCGGGTATATAAGATGAAAGCTGTTTAAATCATAGCATAAGTAATAACTCTGTTTAGTGTTTGCAGGTTATAGTTGTGTGTGTGTAAACTAAAGTCTTTGAAAATGTAATAAGTTATTACGAAACGCGTTCAAGTGTCGCGCCAGAATAAAAATTAATTTTGGAGAATTGATTTTTCAATTACCATCGACAGCGAAAAGAAACATAAGAAATATTGAGAAAATTCCTGTTAGAATTATTAATCTTACTTTTTCGGTCATATTTAATAATATATATATATATATATATATATATATATATATATATATATATATATATATATATAATTTATTGGCATACAAGAAGGTTGCAAGTCTTCTGGAGTTTCTCAGAGGCTTGGCTAGAGCGTAGCATCTGTGGATAGCGATGCTGATGCCCTAGAATGGTATGCTGGCCTCACATGGATCCTGTTGATTCATTAAACCTAATAATCTACTGGAGCTTTTGCCATACCGTATTGCATGCTTCAACATAACACAATCCCTCGTGTTTCTATTTCCCAGTTTTGTAGTTATTGACACTAAAATATATAAGTTAGTGAGCTAGCAGTATTTGCACTGTTTTTATAGGAAGGTGATATTGCTAGAATATATATATGGGTAATTACATCAAAATTATTACTTACGAGGTCTAGATGACGATCGTAAGCCAATGCGGATTGGTTTACGATCAATCGTCATTAACAATCTTATGCTTTTGATTGTTTACAAACCAATGATGCCTCAGTGACACTGTAATGAAAATGGGATTAGAGCGCACTTTACATCCTTGCTACACAGTTTCCCCGGCATGGTGCCTTCTAATGATCTCTAAACCCATTGATATACTGAGGCTTTATAGACCAGAACTCACGTTCCCGGACTCTCCAATATTTTCTCATAAATGCATCACGTTCTTGTGATTTGATTGTGCATGGAAATTCTAAACAAAATTGTTAAAATTCAACAGCCTTGTAGATCAGATTAGTCAACTATAAAGCAATTAATGAGTGGATTTTTCGAGGTCTCAAGGAACTGTGTTCCCACCGCTGATTCGCTTGACAGACGTTCCGTTATGTCCCAATAAATTTATAATGACATTTTCTTTTTTGATCTAATAGCATGAATGTCTAACGAGCTCACCCACAGACATTCAAATACACTGATATAAACACTCACAGGTATACTTAATCCGAAGAATATACACACGCAGGCATACGAAACCACAGATATACACGTATACACTGGCGTAACCACCGAGGATTAACACATACTGACATATCCATTGATATTCACAGGTAGTCACAGATCAGTATACACACACACACACACACACACACACACACACACACAGAGAGAGGAGAGAGAGAGAGAGATCGAGAGAGAAGAGAGAGAGAGGAATTGATATTTAAGTGATGTCATGGCTAAATGTAGCACCAAGACTGATTTGGTTCATTCAGATAGGCATTGACATTCATTCTTCATAATTTGAATCTACCTTTAGCTTTGTTGGTTAAAAGGCAATATCAAGACAGTTTTGATTATTGCCGACCACACACTAGAAGGTGAGGGACGACGACGTTTCGGTTCGTCCTGGACCATTCTCAAGTCGATTTGATGAGGAAGTAGAGACAGGCAACAATAGGCAAGAGAGAGAGCTGAGGAGTAAAGTAAGGTGTAGTAGAGGGGATAGTAGTAAAAATAAGCTCGCAGAGGGCCTATTGGCCCATACGAGGCAGCTCTTATTATAACCACCGAATAAGAAGGAGATAATAATAGGAATAAGAAGAGGATAGCAAGGGGGCGTAGGAGAAGACAATGAGCAGAAAAAAGCGAGAAGAGAGAAAGAAAAGAAAGAGAAAGAAAGATAAATGAAAGGGATAAGCTTATGTTAGGTCACGTTGTTAGAAAGATTTGAGCATTTGAGTATATACTGTGAAAGGGAAGAGTCCGCAGCAACAAAGCCAGGACTCAAGTTCATGTTGGGTACATTGTGTATTAGAGCAGATTCAACAAGACGGCGTCTGTGTAGAGTAGAGGCAAGAAAGATTATTTTGGAGGAAGACCATCAATG
>WNGS01169217.1:14831649-14842881 GCA_020271785.1 Procambarus virginalis
TATATATATATATATATATATATATATATATATATATATATAATATATATATATATATATATAAAATTCCCCAGCTGCTCTCTGATAAAAAAAAATGAGAAACGCGTCCCAGAACTTAAAAAAAAAATGTTCACAAGCAAATAAATTTTTGAGTGCATGAATATTACAATAATATAATTATTTATGAATCTGTAAAAAATTTCTCTCGTTAGGTTCTCATAAAAAAAAATATCAGAGCTGGTACATGATTTTTTAGTGTACAATAAAGACAATTGCGTAGTTTATGCATATGAGGCAAATTTTCCTCATATCCGTAAACAGAAAGGAACAATAGCTGCGCAGGCGTGACCTGTTCGCAACAACGGGGGAAAACGGTAGCAAATGGAGTGGAGGGAGAGGATCTACTGTTGTGATAGTGCCTGGTTCATACTGTTATTACTGCGTGGAGCGAGGCACGACCTGCGTGGGATGATTCGCTTTATGAGCATATATATATGGAGAGCGTGTATTACGTGAATGATAACTGGAAGCTGTTTGTGGAATTGTGTGTGTGTGTTGTGTGTGTGTGTGTGTGTGTGTGTGTGTGTGTGTGTGTGTGTGTGTGTGTGTGTGTGTGTGTGTGTGTGTGGTGCGTGATCTAGCGTTCATACGTCAATTTCCTTTAGAATCTAAGATTTGGTTTGTGTCACTTTAGAAAGCGGGTTCCATGCCTGGGCAGCATACTCAAAAGTAAGCCTCGCATCAAGTTGTAATTAGTGTTCGGAAGGCTGGTTTTCCACCCTTTTGCCCAGCAACCTTCTTCTTTCTCTCATTTTATTTGACAATCTGTCTCTCCAACTCACACGTAAGAGGACGACTTATTAAAAAGATAGCTTAGATTATATGAATTTGCATTATTTTTGTTGCCATTTGCACAGTAAAATCTTCTGTCATTCCTTGCATTTAGCCTGTCAAAGAACAGTAAGTGCAAGTTGATAGAGCAGTAGCAGTAACAGTGGGAAATGTTGAGGACGCATTAGAAGATATAGTACTATATTAGCAGCTACAGCAGCAATAGCTGAAGGAATACTGTATTTACATAATGTGTTTCCAATTGAACTATTTCTCCTGGTAGCAGTGTCAGTGGAGAATATAGCAAGAAAGCCTTCTGCTTTTTTTATGCAGATAATCTGCTCCTGCTGCTGTTGTAGAACCTCACTCTTTGGTCCCAGGTGATAACCTCGTATATTGACCGTATTTGGTACTCTTTACACATCACATATCCTCCATCTCTCCATTTTCCACTCATCTGGGTATTATGCTTTTAATCGCGCTCTCATTATTAAGTAACTAAACGCTTTGCAATATCATTACTCATTATCTCGTAGCTTCACCCTCTATTACGAAGCTCCGGGATTTTCATTTTCTAAGCCGGTTTTTCAGGCAGATCCCGCCCGGTCTAGTTGCTGTTTTCAGATATATATTTTTTGTTTTTGTTTTAACGATCGATTCTAATCTTTTTACTTACTGTTGCAACTGATATTTTTTTATTTCCAAGCTTCGCTCCACTATTTTTTTAATTATCTTATATCTCTTGTTTCAGAGATTTTAAGAACATTATTATTAACATTTTCAGTAAATCAGTATTATATACTATTATGAGTAGAATATTTTCAGAACATTTACCAATATATAATTGATTAATTACCATTTTTAGCGTTTTTTTTTACAATAAATACTATTATGATTATTATTTAAACATAATTTTAGTTTGAATTAACCATAAATGATCTTATTAATTATTAATTAATTGATATGATTAAGATTATCGTAAGGATAATTTGATGATCATTTTGAGAACAATCTCATCTTTGTCGATTTCCTGTGTGAATGATTAGCGTGTCATCATACAAATATGTTACAATTATTTCGAGTATCGTAATTAGTTTTGTCTTTTTTCTAAACACATAAGAGAGAAGCAAAGATAGAAAAAAAAGGATTGTGGAAAAGAAGAAATTTTACTCCTCACTGCCAAACTTTTCCAACCTTACGTCATCAGTGACTTTCATTAGACAGTTCAACTTTCGCCACACAGCTACCTTGCAATTATCAGACTTTGCATTAGAGCCAACTTCACCAGTACATTTCCAAGTACCTCTATCCTCCAACCCTGCCATTTCATTCCTTCCCATGATCAATGAAAAAGTATTATTTTTTAAAGCACGAAATCAATTACGAAGAATTCTCTGCAAATGAACGAAAGAGAAGTGGTATATGAAGATAAAAAGAAACATTAAGCAACGATCTGATGTAGAAAAATTTCAATATTTTTCAATGATTAATATACTTATTAGATGTTATCAAGAGTTTTGAACTTGGATTTTAGTATTAAAAAACATTTTGGTCTGAAATTATACGAAAAGTGATATCCAGGAAGAGTGTGAGGATGGAGCATTCGTAGCTAGGCAAGTGGGTGGTAAGGGGAGATGTTGGTCTAGTAACACACACACGCACGCGCGCGCACACACACACACACACACACACACACACACACACACACACACACACACACACACACCACACACACAAACACACACACACACACACACACACACACACACACACACACACACACACACACACACCACAGGCGCGAGTAGATGTTTTTCTTATTAATAATATTTAGATAAATTATACAAGATTCGACGAAGTGAAATTCAGATAACTCTTCTGAAGGAGAGTACTGCTTTGGACCAAACAACCAATCTGCGCTACTATCGACATCCTATAAATACTTAGCAAATAATACAAATTACAATACCAAATTAATAAACAGTAGAAAAATAAAAGTGCTCAAAATGTCACATAAACGGTCTATCCTGAAAGCAAACACCATTTGGTTATAAGATTTACATCCCTCAATATCTACACCGTGCCCCATTCCTCAATCCACTCTCCCTTGCCCACCAAAAATGAACAAAATCAGGCACTAAAGGTGCGATATCGGCATGCAGCGACAAGTAGACAGTGTGGGAAAAATACGTAGGTTAATTCTCTGCTGTTGACAGGAGGAGCAGCAAAATAAGAAACACGTTAGCATGCAATACTCATAATCATGACAGTTGTAATGCTTGTGTGAGAGTTGTTACGTAGTTGATTGTCTTGGTGGATTATATGAAGAAGACTGTTGTTTGGTTAAGACAGTAAGGATTTGTGTTGATGACAAAAGCTGTTAAATATGTAACAGTTTCCCTTGTATATATGATCTTTATATTGTTTAATATTTAATATACAATATAAGTTAAAAAACATATGTTCTCTCTTTCTCTCGTTGATGTGTGTGTGTATGTGTGTGTGTGTGTGTGTGTGTGTGTGTGTGTGTGTGTGTGTGTGTGTGTGTGTGTGTGTGTGTGTGTGTGTGTGTATTATTTTTAACAAAACAACATTTCTAGCGCTATCCACCACCGATTCAAACCCCGCAACTAACTACATCTTCCCTCTGAATCCTTCACAAACAGCACCTCCCATAACCCCCATTGATCTCTACCCCTCATGTCTACCAACTCCTACCACTCATCCCCCATTAATAAACACCACCTCTAACAACCAGCAACCGCTACCATCACCACAAGTAAAGCCTTCTACGACCGCAATCACAACCCAACCCACCAACACCCACCACCACAACCCCATACATCCTCTCCTGCTGAATAAGGGCAGTGAATACAGCGGCTCCATATCAGCACGAATTTTATTACCCAATCAACGTGCTCTTGAAGAATTTCCCTCGCTGGTGCTATTACCATAATATTGGTGTCGGGAGGACAGGGTTGATCAATATGTGGGAGCAGGGAGGTAGGCAGAGGTTATAAGCAGGCACCTCTACCATTACGGGCTCACCATAGCACGTGCTACTTGGAACTTGTTCTGAGTAGCTGAATCTATAACAATAACAACAACAACCTCTACCACAAGTTAACCTCCCTGATGCTGTTCTATCATCCCTGCCTCACATATTTCCCCTTCCTGTGTGCCTCAGCTCCTCTCTTCACATCAATATTCGTGTCATTTAACTCATTCTTCGCTATAGTCACATATCTCGTCCAATATACCACCTCCATTCCTCGTCCATCCATCCCAATCTCAGTATCACACTATTCACCTGTTCTGATTTGCCCTCTTCACTCTTACCGTATAATACAAAGAACTATAAATATCGACATATCATCAGTCTAACGGACCATATAAATTTTGATTCTTCACTTGACAGGATCATCACTTGACCCGGTGATCTCAGACCTGACAGAAAACCACAGGTCGTTCTCAATGTTATGCTGGTTTCTTGGCCAATCATGCAGTGCACACCATCACCATGATTGAGACTGCCAAAGGAAATGCAGAACCACGAACTACGTGACCTGGATCTGGCAGTGAGAGCTACTGACCGGAGATGTTAACAGCCAGAGTTAAAAATTGACAAATCAAGATCTGAAACACCATAATAAAGCATATCCACAAAAAGAGACTACAAGATTGGACTAGCTTCCGAAGCCAGCAGAACCACCATCCGAATCACCACCACCACTCCCAATCCTGCTGTCCCAGTTCCCACCAGCGTTCCAATCCCCACCACCATCACCCGACCCCACCATCAGCCTCCCAGACAGGAGATGAATCAGCTTCATCTGTGCTTGATGCCATCCCTGGCGACTCACTTGGACGATGCACTGCGATAAATCACCTGGGAGCGCTCTGTGCTGATGTCATGGGGCAGGCTTGTTAGAGAAACCTATTACCATATTGCTTGTGTGCGTATGTGTGTGTGTGTGTGTGTGTGTGTGTGTGTGTGTGTGTGTGTGTGTGTGTGTGTGTGTGTGTGTGTGTGTGTGTGTGTAAAAACAAAATTGATCGTTGATTCATTGACAGCTGAGAGGCGGGCCGAAAGTGCAGAGCTCAACCCCCGCAAGCACAACTAGTTAAACACAAGACAAAATTTGGGAAGATTCAGAGGTATGCCACTAGACTAGTTCCGGAACTGAGAGGTATGAGCTACGAGGAAAGGTTAAGAAAGCTGAACCTCACATCCCTGGAAAACAGAGGAGTAAGATGAGACATGATAACCACCTACAAAATTCTCAGGGGAATTGACAGGGATGACAAAGACAAACTCTTTAGCTCGGGTTGAACACGAACAAGGGGACACAGGTGGAAACTGAGTAGAGACATTAGAAAGAATTTTTTCAATGTCAGAGTAATTAACAGATGGAATGCTCCATTTGTTAGCCCCATTTGCTCCTGCCTCCACCACAGAGATGTGGTGGAGGCAGACTCCATACACAGTTTCAAATGTAGATTTGACAGAGCCAAGTAGGCTCAGGAATCTGTACACCAGTTGATTGACAGTTGAGAGGCGGGACCAACGAGCCAAAGCTCAACCCCCGCAAGCACAACTAGCTGAGTACTCACACACACACACACACACACACACACACACACACACACACACACACACACACACACACAGACCAGTCTCTCAGCATGGTAAATCTCGAGCCTTCTTGCCTCCTGTTCTCAAGATAGCATGAATAAGACTTCCTTAATGAGACCAACCGGACCCTTCACACGCCACTGACTCCCAGTGATGGCAAGATTCCCTCGGGGCAACTGAAGGTAAGGAGGTAAGAAGTTGATGGAGAGAGGGAGAGAGGAGGAACGGGAGAAACGGAGAGACAGAGAAAAGGAGTGGAGAAAAACACCGAGATCTAGTATCAGAAAACGACAGAGATAAACACGGCCAAAGATGGAGGATAAACACGGATAAACACGGTCAATACATACAGACAAACACAGTTTGATACGAATATTAAGACAAGGACATTAGTGCGGAGTGACATAAGAGAGCAGCCATAAACAGGGAGACGGGTGTTGAGAGAGTCAAGTGCCTTTATGATGACGTAAGATACAGAGATTTACGGTGAAAAGAAGAAATATTTCTCATTTTTATTTTACGATAAAATCAGAATAAATTGAATGATTGTGGAATTGGTTGAATGTGTAACCTACATGTTAATAACACCTTGTTTAAAAATGTGATTAAGAAGTAATTGAAGGAATTATCTTTAGATTTTCCTATTTAAGTAAACAAGTAAAGGCCTATTATAAGTATGTGAGTATCTTCCTACTCAAATACAGGATTGCGTACTCCTTTAAGTACCTGAAAACCTGCTCAGGTATTCGAGAACCAACTAACTTAAGTACTTCCCTACCCACCCACGGTCATACTCTCTCCCTTAGCGATTAAAGTCAGTTCCCACATTAAGAAGAAGAAGAAGGCATCCATCAGTCTCAGAAGACTGTCGTGTTGCGCTCTGGTTGTCGGTCTGGAGTGGCCTCTCCAGGGCGCAAAGCCAGGGTAGGTTGATACGGAGGAAAAGCAGTTACCCAGGCAGCAGGTCCTCTCTCTCCACGGCGCCGAATGTCCCGAATGGAAAGAGGAATGCCAATACGATCGGTTGCAGCGCCGTCACCGTCACACATTTCTACCTGAATTCCCACGTATTGTTATGAAAGCAGGAGTAAAGTAACACAGTATTAGATCAAGTAGCCCATGAAAAGCAATGGAGGGGCAAGCCATGGGGGACATTTCCTTCACTCACAGGCACTGTGATTGTGCCGTATCTATGTGATAGTGAGTTTTGATGATACACTGTTAGGTGCCCAGACGGTGTCTTGGGGTTATCTTGAGGTTATCGTGAGAGGATTTTGGGTCTTAGCGTCCCCACGGCCC
Source organism: Procambarus virginalis (assembly GCA_020271785.1). Taxonomy (NCBI): domain Eukaryota; kingdom Metazoa; phylum Arthropoda; class Malacostraca; order Decapoda; family Cambaridae; genus Procambarus; species Procambarus virginalis. The sequence goes on from WNGS01169217.1 coordinate 14,838,416, forward strand.
GGTCCTCGACCTGGCCACCACCCCCAGGAAGCAGCCCGTAGTAGCTGTCTAACTCCCAGATACCTATTAACTGGTACCTGGGAGTTAGACTAGGTAACAGGGGCATCAGAGTGAAAGAAACATTTTGTCCATTTGTCTCCGCCTCCACCGGTGATCGAACCCGGAACTTCAGGACTACGAATCCGAAGCGCTGTCTACTCAGCTGTCAGGCGCAGCTGTCAGGTGTCAGGTGTCATTATAAAACAGTCGCTAGTCAGAGAGCCGGCTGTTGATAGCGTCAAGGTGTGAGAGGAGAATCACCCCCGTGTTGTAATGAAACTAATTACCCGAATGAGCCCCGGGATGCAGCAGGAACCTCGCTTGTGTCAGAGTAGTAAATAAGAGAAATTAATTACCAAGTGGGAGAGGCAGACTCCATTCACAGATTTCAATGTAGATACGAGAGAACCCGACTGGCTCATTAACCTGTACAGCAAACAGCCTTGTTGACCAGACTGCCAACTGGGAGGTTTGGTCAGAAACTGGGGCTTTGGGATGACCCTCAGCTCTCGGGTCTCGCCTCTCAGTCCTCAATAGGGATGTGTATTTGCTCACCGAACAATTTTAGAGTTCTTACATCGTCTTTTGAAACCATGTGTGGAGTTTACCTGAGCTTATTCCCGCCTTCGACGTCTTTACTACCATGGTACTGACAAATCTATTTTTCATACTTCTATGGCTCGTCTGGGTAATCTGCTACTGTAATTGAATATTATGTTAATTACTTGTATATTTCATATGTCGTGATCATGTCTCTTTCTACTTTCTTTTCTCCAGTGAAGTGAAGCTCATATCGTTTAGTATCGTCTAGCTATATGGGTCTAGAGCTTCCAACCAAAATTCCAACTTAAGGATAGATTAAGGGAGAGGAAAGTGGACAATAATAAAATATTTCATTGAGCAGGCGTGTCATCACTGATTCACAATCCTCAAGACCACACTCACCCATCCTACGCCCAACACTACACCGACTCGGTTTCCACAAACTTTTAAATTCACAGCCTTACACCTTGCTGTGAAATATCATATTAGCTCAAGTGACTGAAACCAGATCTTCACAGCACTCCTCATCCCTGTAACTATCTTACCTAACACAACCATGCAGGAGCAGCAGCTGCAGCAGCAGGAGCAGCAGCTGCAGCAGCAGGAGCAGCAGCTGCAGCAGCAGGAGCAGCAGCTGCAGCAGCAGGAGCAGCAGCTGCAGCAGCAGGAGCAGCAGCTGCAGCAGCAGGAGCAGCAGCAGCAGCAGCTGCACAGGAGCAGCAGCAGCATCAGCAGGAGCAGCAGCTGCAGCAGCAGCAGCAGCAGCAGCAGGAACAGCAGAGCAGCAGCAGCAGTAGCAGCAGGAGCAGCAGCAGCCAGGTTCCTCTTGATTCGTGGGGCTCCCAACATTTAATTAAATAGAAAATAATATGTCCTTACTATGATTCATCCAGCCAAGTCTGGTATTTAGCGTGGCACGAATTTCGCATAATTTGCCATATCATGCAAATCGGGGGTATAGTGGGCCGTCTCCGACTCCTTTAGGCAATCCCACGAACAACCACTAGTCACAGTGCTGACTTTAGTGAGGCTATCCTCGAGCGTCTGGACTTCAGCCTAAACACAGGTATTCTTTGTTCTATAATCACCAATCCAATACATATAGAAGTAAAAACTAGAGCTTCATCTTAGATTATAATATAATTATGGTTCCCTCCTATCTCTTTGTGACGATTATAACATTAACTGCCTCTCCACCTTCACTTTTGATTTTCAAGCGAAGACCTCAAACCATTGGTTATATCGTAATACTCTCAGAGTGTAGCGAGAAGAGTTCCCCTCGTCCGTATTTCCATAACTCAGAAAATGGAAATACAAAAATTCTAATTCCGTGTGAGTTAAGTAACGATAAAGATATTAGGTTAAAAACACATTGAAAAACATCCGATTTATTCCAATTATGAATAAACATCAGGGTAGATTATTTCCGGACAAGAGTTCGCTCTGGAACCCTAATGAGGTTCTTGAATTGCTTGCTGGAATATTTTTAGAGGGGGAATTCTTTTGGCTGTGTAATTGAGCTGTGAAGAGGAATTCGCGGAGTCTGTAGGAGAGAGAGGAGAGGAGAGAGAGAGGAGAGGAGAGAGAGAGGAGAGAGAGGAGAGAGAGACACACACACCTCAGCAGCACCCTGAGGCGTTGACAAGAAAGATGAGCTCTGGACGGTCTTCGCTCCCTCTTGACCTGGGTGAGATGGTCAGAACGTGACGACGAATATAGCGGAAAGAGTAAAGAGGTGGGAAGGCAGAAGGAGAGCTACAGAGGAAGATAGAGCCAGATAGAGCAGTTGTGTATTAAAGGATGTTAAGGGTTACAATGTCGTCTCCACAATACTGTCAGATTTTGTGTGTGGAAATAGTCTCATGTCACTCTCCTGAGAATGAAATGGATTGACAAAACAGTAAATTAGTTGGTCATAATTGTAAAGTCCATTAGTATCAGCCAACATTAACATATATTAGATTTAATATATAGCTACCTTAAATGAGCATTATGTTAGACAAATTCTCGATTTATTCAAGGTTGAAATTGTTATTGACTTCTTAGAGAGTCACACTCGTCCAGCATCCATCCTTGTCTTCCTTATTTTCAATTCTTGTCTTTTTTTTGTCCATCTCTCTATACTCCTTTCAGCTCCCCAAATCTGTACACTTTAAAGTACAGAGCTTCACTTATCTTGAGGAATTTCGCAGATGCTTCAATTATCTCAAATTGCATAGGTGATTAGCCACGATGAAGGCGCGACCAGTATTCTGTAGCTGTTGAATCAGTATATACAGGTCGTCGTTCAATCCCCGACCACCCAAGTGGTTGGGCCCACCATTCCTTCCCCCCCCCCCCCCTCTCGTACCATCCCAGTGCTATATAGATCGTAATGGCTTGCGCTTTCCTCTTCCCTTCCTCTTCATATCGCATTCCTGTAGAAAGATCAGAAGTATGCCAGAGAGGCATTGCGAAAAAACGTGAAAAATGACACGACTTAAAAAAATACTTTATTATTTATCTGGCAAAACAAGTGAAACTCTGACATGAGACTAGGTCCACGGACGGAATGAAATGTAAACAGAAAGAGCCTATTCATCTGTTGATCGAAAGCTGCGTTGTGGGATGGTGATTGTTCATCAGCAAGTGTCATGGGAATCTCCACAAGACAGAAGTGGAACAAGGAACTGATGGTTGCAGAATTAGTCACTTCTATGCAGAAAGACTGCGCATAATTTCTTTGCAAATTTCCTCCCTATATTAACATGTATATACATATATATATATATATATATATATATATATATATATATATATATATATATATATATATATATATATTGCAAATTTAAAATATTATTATAAAGTATTACAAATTATCAGTACGAGCGTAGCCTATCTGTATATATTAAAATCTGTGAAGGTTTCCCTGCTGCCAAATTTTCCATGGAAGTGGCTGACTCCAGGGATAATCTAGAACTCATAACAGTTGTGTTTGACAGTGTCACCTTCCCCAATTTCACGACCAGATGGCCGACTCCCGCGTGCGTTCTACCGTGTAAATATCTCAACCGGCGCTGGCTTTGACACACCCGATGCGTCTCCCCTCCCTCCTTACCCCCCGACCCCGTCCATCCAGGGGCCCCTGGTCTTAGGGGACCCTCGTCCTTCTCCAGGGGGCCCTGGTCTTAGGGGACCCTCGTCCTGCCACTCCTCTTTCCATTACTTGTTCTTTATATACAAAAATGATGATTTTCCTCTGCCCAATTTTTTGGGAATGTATATATATATATTTCTTCTTTAATATACAGTGTGGTCCCGTGTAAAGGATTGTTAGTTATTCATGTATGACCAGAAATTGCTTAATAAAAAATACACAGTGCATAAATTCATCGTTTGCTAACTTCAACCAAGAAATGTATGTGTTGATTTCCATCAGTTAGTTGTCTTCACTAGTGAGAGTGGAACAATTTGTTTATTAGCGGCCAAATACCTCTGCTGTTCGGTATTAATATACATCTTTACTAACAAAAGCTTCCAAACTTTTCCAGAGGAGCGTATATATGGACGCGGAGGAGTACTTACACGAAAAAAATTATATGGAAGATCAACGTAGAAGAAACCAACCAGATGAGAAACTAAATAAAACAAACAATACCACGAATGAGAACAGGCAAACAAGGAGTTGGGTAGGTGAGCTTGAGCGCACCAGATCCAAACGAAAAGCAGAGAAGCAATTAGAAAGCTGTCATTAGCAAATGTTACTAATCCGTTACGAAGAAACCAATTCGTAGTGAAATCCGACTAAATAAGCATAGAGACTCTCGGGGGATGATTAGGAACAGATCGACTTTGATCATCCTGTTTCTTAAGAAACAGGATGAAACTCCTGGAGAACGGAA
>WNGS01169217.1:14859191-14869469 GCA_020271785.1 Procambarus virginalis
GGTCTTCAAACTTCCATTTGCGCTTTATTAGGAGTGCACACCCCCTCCCTGTCTCTGTGTCCTCTCTTTTCGTATCACCTGGTACCCTTCTGGAAAGGTTGCATCTGAGATCGTGTCATTAACTTTAGTTGCACAGGTTGCAACTATGTCCAGGATCTGCCTCACTCACTCTTTCTTTTTTCTCTTCTCTTTATTAGATACCCCATCAGCATTGGTGCACCAAACCTTGAGATTCTTCATGGAAACTCTTGTACCAGAGTTCTCCCTTTCTCTGGGGGTCTGGGGGATCTGGGGGGGTGTCTAGGGGGTGACTGAGGCAGGGGGATCTGGGGGTGTCTGGGGGATGACTGGGGGCGTGTGTACGTACCCGTGTTTGTGTGTTTGTCGTGTGTGTACGCACCCGTGTTTGTGTTGTGTATCTGTACTGATGTGTGTGTATCAATAATTTAATTTATTTACACATGAATATTCAGAGCGTGTTGAAAAGCAAATCAATTTGCAGCTACAGTGTGTGTGTGTCTGTGTGTGTGTGTGTGTGTGTGTGTGTGGTGTGTGTGTGTGTGTGTGTGTGTTGTGTGTGTGTGTGTGTGTGTGTGTGTGCATATATGTGTGTGTGCGTGCATGCGTGTGTGCGTGCATATGTGTGTGTGGGTTTGCATGCTTACTTATGTAATTATTTATGCCTTCAGGGCCGAGCGTTAGCTCTTGGACCCCGCCTTTCTACCCATCAGTTGTCGATTGTACTGACTCCCGATTCATTTTCATTTGTCATATTTACGTTATGCATTTCTCTCTCACACACACACACACACGCACGCACACACACACACACACACACACACCACACACACACACACACACACCACACACACACACACACACATACACACACGGGTTGGGTGTGTATATTCTCTTAGGTGAATATGGGCATCAAGTGAAATAAATTCTGGCCATTTCTTTCTAGCTGGATCAGGAATCGCACCCGGGTTCTTGGGATTACGACCCCTCGAGCGCTGGACAATTGTTGCCCCGAGTCACAGATGTACACCTGTACATTCCAGTAACAGTTGTACACCTGTACACTGCAACCACAACTGTAATTATTTGCATTAATTATGAATAAAGCTTTTAAATCTAATATCTAAGGATACTATATATGGAATTTTAATACACAAACATTCCCTACGCCTTCTCCTCTTACAAAATACATAAATCATATGAAAATTTAACTTGATAAAGCAACCACAGAGCAAAGGACCTCTACCACCACTGGCAAGGTGCAGAGGTGAGCACAATTGGTGAGGATATTAGAGAAAGGTAATGGATAGGATTATTTCCCAAGGGCATCGAGAGGAGACTAGATGCAATGACAATTAGAAATTAAGACATTATTCTTGATTACTTCTGATACCAGGAGGGTTTATTCCTCCTGAAAACTAACTTTATTTTAATGCGGAATTGTAAGTTATTTGGCAGACAGCTAATTGTACGGCAAAGCAAAAATAGAATCTCAGCTTTGTTGTTGGTGAAGTGGAATTTATTTATTGAGTGTAATTTTGCAAATGTAATTGTATCAGTGCTTGTTTATTAAAATATTTATTATTTGTGGAAAGGAAAACTAATACAAACCAATGAAATACACTGTCATTAAAAACGTGTGTAGAAAAACCATTAGTGCCAACCAATGTGTAAAATATATAACTACAAAATAGTTATATGTTTAACTGTCACACAGTGGCATTAATGAAAAAAAATAGAATAAGAAGCACAATATCAACTTTATCGCCCAGATCGTTAGTTTTTCTGGGATGAGAACAAATATTTATTCCGCACGACAAGAATAGGACAAGGGAGACCTTTTTTTAGCGGGTGGCAGCAACAGTTTGAGACACACAACAGCATGTGTGATGAGAGTCGTCACACAGTCGATAGAATTGACTAACATTCTGCATCAAGGAACAACAATGACACAATCACTGTGTGTGTGTGTGTGTGTGTGTGTGTGTGTGTGTGTGTGTGTGTGTGTGTGTAGACTCACCTAATTGTGCTTGCGGGGGTTGAGCTTTGTCTCTTTGGTTCCCTCCTCTCAACTGTCAATCAACTGGTGTACAGATTCCTGAGCCTACTGGGCTCTATCATATCTACATTTGAAACTGTGTATAGAGTAAACCTCCACAACATCACTGCTAGTGCATTCCACTTATTAACTACTCTGAACTGAACACACAAATTAACTACTCACACATTACTTGTGTGTGTGTATGTGGGGGAGGGGTATTGGTGTACTCATCTAGTTGTACTCAACTAGTTGTGCTTGCAGGGGTTGAGCTTTGGCTCTTTGATCCCGCCTCTCAACTGTCAATCAACTGGTGTACAGATTCTGGAGCCTACTGGGCTCTATCGAATCGACATTTGAAACTGTGTTTGGAGTCTGTCTCCACCACATCACTGGCTAATGACACTGAATTACTGTCTATTACTGAAATAAATACTGCCAAAAACAATTCTTTCTAATATCTGCGTGTATGTGTACTCACCTATTTGTACTCATCTATTTGTGCTTGCGGGGGTTGAGCTTTGGCTCTTTGGTCCCGTCTATCAACTGTCAATCAACTGGTGTACAGATTCCTGAGGCTACTGGGCTCTATCATATCTACATTTAAAACTGTGTATGGAGTCAGTCTCCACCACATCACTGTCTAATGCATTCCATCTGTTAACTACTCTGACACTGAAAAAATTCTTTCTAACGTCCCTGTGGCTCATGTGGGTATTCAATTTCCACCTGTGTCCCCTTGTTCGCGTACCACCAGTGTTGAATATTTATCCTTCTTTACCCGGTTGATTCCCCTTAGGATTTTGTAGGTTGTGATCATGTCACCCTTTACTCTTCTGTCTTCTAGGGTCGTAAGGTGCATTTCCCGCAGCCTTTCCTCGTAACTCATGCCTCTTAGTTCTGGGACAAGTCTAATGGCATATCTTTAGACTTTTTCCGGCTTCGTCTTGTGCTTGACAAGGTACGGGCTCCATGCTGGGGCCGCATACTCCAGGATTGGTCTTAAAAATGTGGTGTACAAGATTCTGAATGATTCCTTACACTGGTTCCTGAACGCTGTTCTGATGTTAGCCAGCCTCACATATGCCGCAGACGTTATTCTTTTTATGTCGGCTTTAGGAGACAGGTTTGGTGTCATATCAACTCCTAGATCTTTCTCTCTGTCCGTTTCATTAAGTACTTCATCTCCTATTCTGTATCCTGTGTCTGGCCTCCTGTTTCCACTGCCTAGTTTCATTACTTTGCATTTACTCGGCTTGAACTTCAACAGCCATTTGTTGGACCATTCACTCAGTTTGTCTAGGTCATCTTGTAGCCTCCTGCTATAATCCTCTGTTTCAATCCTCCTCATAATTTTTGCATCATCGGCAAACATTGAGAGAAACGATTCTATACTCTCTTTATATTAATTACAAATTATATATTACAAATTTTTATATTATTCTTTTATTAATTTTTATTCTTTTATTAATACTCTTTATATTAATTACAAATTATATATTACAAATTAATATTTCAACTCTATTCAATATAATATTGTAATATATATATTGGAATTTCCATTTAAATTACAATTAGTTTTCATAAAAAAATAGATATTGATGTCTTTAAAAGGTTCAATTAATTTTTACGTTTGTGAAATAGGTTTTTTACATTTCATTTTATTTAATTATTATTTTTGATATACACGTTGAAGAAGATTGTGCTTTGTGTATAGTTATATATTGCCTGTTCCTTAGTAGATAACTTATGGTATAAGTTTCATGCTTAGTTACTGTATATTGTGTGTACAGATTTACAAACTTCTAGTTTAATTTTCTAGCAGTTTTTGCATATTTGTGCAGATATTCATTTTAATAATTGAGTCTTTATCTTCAAGTTTTTAATATTTTTTTTAAGTATATATTTTTTATTGCAACATTTCTTTGTGATGCTGAGTGCTGCAGTCATTCGTATTGTAATGATGAAGTGTTATAAAGAAATCTTATTGCAACATGTGTTACTGTCTTCTTTGAATTTTATTAAATAATATATTTTTGTATAATGAGTTCCACTGGATGTTGTCGTTAGACACCGATTCGAATATAACTGGCATAATGGCCCCCTAATAACTCCTAAATACTTCAACTCCTAAATAGAATAATAATAATAATAATAATAATAATAATAATAATAATAATAATATAATCATATAACGATATTATTCATAAATTACATACGAATAAAAACTGGTAATAAATAAATAATTAAAATAAAATACACCGAAGCTTCGAAATTTATACCAATATTTTTAAGTTTGCCATATGCACGGCATTCAGTGAAGATATATTATCCTCTTTATTGAGAATTGAAAAAAAGTCCAATACCAAAATTCTAACAGGAAACACCCTTACGTTTCAAACGGCGTTGATATCTAATACTTTGTTACATTACTGATCTTGCATTTGACAACATAATAGGATGATACCGAGAATTTTTTTTAACTATGGGATATGATAATTCAAAGATGTCTTAATTATTCTAAGTAAATTACAGATCACACAGCCTTTGGCAGCTCCAAAGCTAATACTTCAAACGTAAAATATAAATTATCTGGATGAATTACAGACAAATTTTCAGATTGTATTGAATACAGTATAAGTATTAATAATCTTATTAAAACATAATAGTGTAAATTTATTTATATGGATGATAATACTTGATTAAGTATACTGTAGATTATTAAAATGTACACACATATTTATTTTTATGGAAATGTAAGCCTATCCTGGAGCTGCGACAGTGTCTCATATGCCTAAGTCTGCGCCACATTCATTTACATGCTCGTCCATACGAGAGATAAGTGCTCGCTGCAGTCAGCATGTGATTTATAAGGCTGCATAAATCTGTCAAGTGAGTATAATATGCTCTCTTTTATCAGCCCATTCCAAGTTGTAGTCTGCAATAGTGCTATAGGGCCAGTGGGCCCTTTTGAAAAACACAATTACCTTATCCGTTGGGACGTTTAGCTAAGGTACGGATTTGGTACATGCATCCACCCCTCTAATTAGTTTCCTAACATAATACTGTTTAAGCTAAGTAGAATATCGACTCGTACAGCGTCTATTGCGCTGTTTCGATGCCAGAAAATAGAAATATTCTGTGTTGTCTTTCAGAGCTGTAAGGCTTTCTTTGTACTTTGAAAGCTATTAAGTGCGGATTTGTAAAGGAGCATCGTGTTCTCTCACTCACGCGGAACGAATGTGACTACCTCAATGGTGCTCAAATTATGTTGACTGAAATTGCTGGAACTAATGCTCTCTTGTGTTTTATGTTGATGGAAAGAACACAGCTACACTGGCCAACCTGAGCTCCAGCTGCACTGAAAGTCATGACATTAATACTGTGCAAATTTTTAGGGATAATATGTTAATGTTTGCAACAAATTTAATTGCCCCTTGTTTATGGATTATATAATCAGTATTCATAATGTTGTGCCGACACAAAAAATTAACCCATAATTCTTCCTTTTTTCATATTTTTTTTTGAGGGGGGGTAGGGGGGAGAATTGCAAGTAAAGATAGCTTGTCCAGCCTTTGTCCGGCCCGGCTTTTATTTAATTAACCAAAAGTAACAGATCTCTCATTATATCAGCAATGAAACAAACGCTGCACTGATTGTGCCCAAATACAAAGGGAGCGGACGCAAAACAGGATCTTACAGACCTGGTGCATATGACAGAGAACTGCGTAACAACTAGGGATGAGTGTCGCAGAGATTCATCTTGTCTTCCTTTCTGTCCATTTACCTCCTCTCTTCCCTAACCCATTTTTTTCTCTCTACCATCCCCCCTAACCCATTTTTTTTCTCTGCCATCCCCCAAGGAAAAAATCTGCGTAATTATATAATTTACAAAAACTACAGAGGAAATTTAGATTGCACGAAATAGACATTTGAGGCATGATTAAATTCTAGAATTAGTCTCTCGTATTATACTTGACTTCTCTCTTTCGACTCTCAACTTGGGTTCCCTGGTTCTATTACCTGGCGAAACAGAAGTGATTGGTCACATTTCCTTTCACTCAATGCATAATTGACCTAGCAATAAATATCTACCCGGGAATTGGGCAACTGTTGTAGGTTTGCATCCTGGGGGAGTGGAGTAGTTCTGCCTTAGAGGGAGCTCACACGAGCCTAATGTATGCGTCCACAGGCCTTCTGTCTCTCGCAAAAACGAAATATTGAAGATATACAAGTGTAAAATATTGTAATGTTTATCTATATTATAACCATTAAAACTGTAATTCATCGACAATACTGCTCGCAGCATAACATTTTTTTATGTTTATATGATTTGTGGTTGATTATATTTCCAGTGAAATTGTGTGTGCAGTATTTTGTACAAGGACAGGTCTCTGGGTTACAGTCAGGAAGGTGATGCAGGTAATTGTTCCATACAAGAGGACCAATCACAGCACTGTTGGGCTCACCATATGTATGGCATGATTTTTGGAGAAAGATCCTTGATAACATCTGATTGATGCCTAAAGCAGTGCTAATATTCTTATACATCCTATTTACAGTAGAGAATCTTGGTACTTTCCTGGTTATCCTAATAAAGTTCTGGCGTTCTTATATATTCTCCATAGCTGAATTGCCTGTCACAAAGTAGTACACAATAAAGAACATTTCAATGATCTTGATAATCGATCCGTTCAGTCTTGAATTAAAGATCTATCAACTTCTGGAGGCATAGTAAAGCCAACTAAACATCTTATTCACCAACCAGAGAGAAAACTTTAGGTCTGTATTTACCCATGCACCCAAGATAACCGTGACTATAGAAAGAAATGTGTGATAACCCCCTATATTTTATTACCCCACAATGATTTATTGTGGTTCTCTGTAGATTTTCTTTCGTTTTCCAAACAACAATTAGTTTGCATGAAAGAGCGCAATAATATATGTGAATGCGATGATTAACGAAGATGCCGAAAAGAGCGTTACTGACGAGAAAGAGACAGGCAGACAGAGAGGTAGACAGCAACAGGAAAGAGATGAGATATGCAGGTAACCTGTCTGAATAGGTTGATGCTAAAATTCTCAGGCAATTACGACGGAAGCTATGAAATGCGAGCCAATTTGTACGTTCAGGAAATACGAGCCAATTTGTGTGTTCGCAAAAGCCCTGCTGACGACGGCAGTATTGGTGTTGATTATAGGGTTTGCGTGAATTCCGGTTTCTAATTATGCAACCACTTGTAGAGAACATACATTACAATTTGTATTATTTCCTGTATTATACAAGATATTTGTACCAAAAAATACGGTAAATTACACTGTTGGAAAAAGTTACGATCCTCGTTAAATTCATTTAAGTATGCATTATAGTTTCGTATACATATGCGTGCCTACATATGTATATGAATGTGCGGGTGATTGTCCACTAATATGCAGGAAGACGAATATTCGTGAATTTAGGATGCAAATATTCTGCGATGCAACCATGTCTAAAGCAAATGTTCGCGTGTGTGTGTGTTTCTATGTGCATGCTTTCTCTCCCTCTTTAAAGCTTATGCTGTTGCAGGTGCTGGAAAACTATACATATAATGTTTGTAAATAATTTGGTTTATTAGATGATGCTGTGAATCGTAACAATGGCCAGCTAGCAGCACAGGTTCTCTAGCATAAATGTCCAAACTGCATGTGCTGTATGAGGGCGAGTCGTACTGTATGGGGGAGAGTCGTATTGTATGGGGCAAGAGTCGTATTGTATGAGGGGGAGAGTCGTATTGTATGGGGGGAAGAGTCGTACCATTGCCTCTTCGTGTATCCTCAGGTACACCAAGATTAACTGATGTACACAACACGCATGGCAAACATGCCATGGCCGCACCCGCATGCACGTACACTTATTCACGCACAGGAAAGGCACACGCACGCTGGAACACGCACATCAAGCAGCCCACACGCAACACTGGACACGCACACACGTACGCACAACCCGCACGTATTAACAGCGCTGATGTATGCAGCTGGTCCAAGTAACTTGATGTTCATTTCTTTCTCTCAGAAGCCTGTTCCTGTGATTTACCAAACGTCTGGTATGAAGCAGTTTTGCCTAAGCATAGATACCTCGGGAACCAACTTAAATTATCATCGCCCATGCTCATTAGTCTGGAGGAAACGTGCAATAGAGACGGTGAAAGTAAGGTGAGACCGGAGCCACCGATATAATGACGCTGTGATCTGATGCATGACAATTGCGGTGCATTAACGCGAGAACAGGTTGACATCAAAGGTTTTTGTTCTTGTGTGAGTGGCCACAATGTTGCCATGATAACCACATTGCTGGACAGGTCTCTCGTTGGAATGGTTGTTAGAGCTAATCACGCGCCTCGCAGCTGTCGTGGAGTGTATGGTTGGCCCAAATTTGCTCTGTGGTGGTGATTAACGTGTCTGTTTCTCAGAGAAACGGTTTTACGTGCTTGAGCCCCTCTTCTGTGTTGAGTCACACAGCAGGTGACACGCCAGTCTTCTGTGTGGTTGTCACAACTGCACAATTGATCTGAATACTAAAACGGCATATAATAGAGACTCTTTACTAGGCTTTTGGTAACAGAGGATCTTGACATATTAACCTGTGAACGAAATTGGTCCTTTTTAAACTGATTTTTGTTGGATTATTTTATATCATTTGAAATTAACTCTTTTTGACTAGTACAGTTATCAACGGCGATGAGCTTGTGTAAGTATTAAGTCTCTTTACAGTTACTATACACTATTTCTAGGGTAATTTTCTTGTTTTTTTTTGCGTACACATTGAGCGTTTTTTTGTGTACACACACACACACACAGACACACACACACACACACACTACCACACACACACACACAACACACATCATACATATGATATATTATATATATATATATACTATAGTAATATATATTCTACATATATAATAGAGATAGTTCCAGCAACTCAATGTCGCGATCCAGAGAAGGAAATGCTTGCTGTATCTTGGGCACGCACCCCCACATCCGAAGACTGGATGAGGTCCTCGAACAGAAATATCTACTGCATTAATTACTGTTAAGAGTACCGTAATGTCCGTATCTGTTTCTCGTTTTCTTCCTCGAATTTACGTCGATCGCTTATGTCAATGGAATGATTAAGGTATAAAATGAAATACCTGTCATTGTACCTGTGCTCATTTGCCAACTTGTAATCATCCATATACCCGTACTCCAAAATATTCTATGAGTATACCATAGTTCACTTTGATGAACTACGCTTTACTATGAGAATAAGCATAGTTCCACAGGTTCCTCGCACCTGTGCCGTTATCAGAAAACAGGAATAAATACAAGTTAACACAATAAATGCCTTGGTCCTGAAATCAAACTGGTGTACATATATACACATACATCATTCTTACATACTCTTCTTCTTGAGTGGTTATCTTAGATGTTTTCGGGGCTTTAGTGTCTCCGCGGCCCGGTCCTCGACCAGGCCTCCACCCCCAGGAAGCAACCCGTGACAGCTGACTAACACCCAACTACATTCATATATACGTGCATTCATGTATAAATGAGTACACATTCTTTATGCATAAAGACATGCAAGTCCATGCCACTGTAGGAGCAAAAACGAGTGACATGTTGCTGTTGTCCTGCCCTTGTGTATGGTGACGGGTCGAGGTAATTAACCTCCACATCTGAGCAAGAGGCGTGGCCAGACAGCAGACAAATTGACATGTAAATTTTCCATTAACACAAACATCTGAGTGTTGCCGGTATGCGTAGGTGCATCCATTCTTATCTATATATACCACTGTTCATTTGTTCTAACCCCGCCCTCCTAGAATAAACATTACATTTGTATCTGTCAAATAGTAGACTTACGTTATTTGTCGGAAGTGAACGTTCCCTCCTACGTCTTCTCCGTCCTCCTCTCTCGTACATGTAGGAGAGAGGGGGACGGAGGACAAAGGAGATGGGGATGGTGAAGACCTCCTTTCGGAACTTCGTGGAGACCATGGAGAGAACAGCAGGGGAGGAAGGGATAGAGACCACGGGAGGGAACCTTTAATGTTAGACTGTGGGGCTGCTGGTTATTGTGAGCTCAGAGAGTGATGTTCGAAAATGAAACATTCAAAGAGGTGTGTTTGTGTGGACGGGGAGGGGGGTGTTCGTGGATGGTGTACCAGTTGTGCTTGCGGGGTTGAGCTCTGGCTCTT
>WNGS01169217.1:14909658-14928822 GCA_020271785.1 Procambarus virginalis
AACAAATGAACTAGTAACTGGAAGATTGAAGACACGGAGGCAGAAGGAAGGAGGAAGGGAGAGGAGGGAAAGGTGGGAGGGACGCAGGGATCTTGGTAATGACTCTCGTTAGAGGTCTCAAGGGATAATCATGGCCAGCTTAGCGGCTGACTTACTATGGGTGAAACATTTACGGTTTTTCACAGTTTCTCCTTTTCCCAAAAGATGATGTGTGTGTGTGTCATGGTGGGAAGGGAGGTGGTGGTGGAAGGAAGGTGAATGAAAAGGTGGTGATACGTATGGGATAGGGAAAAGAGAGCAATAAAGAGAGGAGTATTACGAACAGGGACAAGGAGGATGGAGGACTAGCAAAGTGAAGCGAATTATGGAGTGTTTTTATTTCAATATATATATATTAAAAGCCAAGCATAAAATCATAAGTAACAGAACATTAGGTCAGTCAAAGGGTAATCGACACGTACAGTGAACTCAGATTGCATTGTCTGTATGTCTCAACGTTTGCTGTTAGTTTTATACCAGTGTATTCTGCTGGCCATTTTATTCATTACAGATGGGAGGATTTAACTTAAACCTTGCAAAGTCATTACGTAGGACAAGAAGTATTTTCTTTAGATAGAAATAATCATAATCATGTGGACCAGTTGGCCTTTAAAAGTCGTTGGGGCAAGAACTGTGATTAGCTCTGAAATGCAACTGGAAAAACTCATCAGAGGAAATGGGGGTGGGGGGACCTTCACCTTGAGGCTTGTCACCCACTCAAGCCCACAACGTACGATGACCGTCTACCTGTCCCTACGTCGTTTTGCGCCTGTCCTGCTCTCCCTCCCTTTTGAACCTTTTTCTCAGTTTAATCATTATGCATCCTGTGATCCTCCCGTGGGACAATTTTTTCCCCACATTTATTTGTGCAACTTGTATAATACTTCCAAATAAATTATTTAAAGTTACTGACAAGGACGACTTCGTAAAGAAATAAGGGTTTCATACTAAAGTGAAGGGATTTCTCTAAAAGTATCTAGAATAAATACGATTTATTTGTAATTAATTTATAAGCAAATTTCTTAAATTATGACATTATTCCTGTGTTTATTTAAGTCACAAAAGAATGCATCCACAAGGTGTCTGAGGACGATCATTAATGTAGTTTTATTTCTATTGCGTCAGCGTGAGATGCCTTTGTGACGCAACTATTGCGTCAGCGTGAGATGCCTCTGTGACTCAACGTCGCTACTATTAATTTAACCTGAATGTTGACTCCATAACACAGATTGTAATTGAAATAGAGGCAGGATCAGGTATAACATTTGGAGTTTACGGCTCATACTCGGTGACGATATGGAAAAACGATTTACTGAGAATTATACAATATATATAAATGCAGTGTTTTCCAATTGTAAATTGATGTAAATATGATCTTTATATTGTATATTTTTAATAGAGAAGAAAAGTAATACATAGACGTTATTAGTAAGCAAAATTGAAGGCGATTGCATATAACTGAATTTCGTAATTTCGAATTTCGAATTTCGTTTCATTTGATAAGGCAATATAATCATAATGATATATTTTTTATTTTTAACCACACTGACCGTCAGTATAAAAATTAAGATGGGTATTTAAAATAATTTTACTCAATGTTACTGGCAAGAAAAATTTAAGGCGATTGTACCTAACTGAAGTTGGAAATATGGTCATTTGGTTGGAAAATATGACCAGAAAGGATAAGGAAGATTTCTCAATTTTTACTTAAACTGACCTCCTGTTTAACAAATTAAATGAATAATTAAAATATTTTCCTACCGTGTTTCCTGAATGCAACAAGATGACACTACTCATATATTGCAAAATCTTCTAATATATCTTATGCGAAGATAAAGAACAATCACTTCAGCTGGTCAGTAGAGTGATAGCTTCAATTTTTGCGATTGTCAAAGTAGTTGGGCATTGTTTTCTTACTCAGTCCTTAAATCCCACTTTGAGGTTACCTTGAGGTGTTTTGAACCAGGCTGTTGGACGCAACAGAGGTCGAAAGTTGACACTGAAGACGGGATGATGAAGAGCTTTATTGTATGTTGATGGTCATACTAAGAATGCAAAGTTTAACTAGCATGTTGTTACGATGTTGAAAATTGAGCAATTCAGAATTTTTAAGAGAGAATAGTGTATATATCGTGGTTGCCGGACAAGGAAGACTGAAGCAGTCTACACGAGGCATTGGTTAGCTCATATCTTTAGTTTGATCCACTCTATTGTGATGGCTTGCTGATCACCATAGCCATGGCTTCAGTACAGAGCGGAAAAACTTTCCCAACTCCACTGTGTCTGGCTTCAGATCGAGCTGGTTGGAACTTTTCCAATATATCTCTTTATTGGTAGACTCGTATGATAACATGTATTCCAGGTTATAACACACACTTGCATAAATACCATCCACTCCTTCCAAGGAATCACAGGAATATTCTGGTGTTATGGGACATAATTAGATGAAGCATGTTGACACACGTAGCAAACAAAACACAAATACCATTCCTGAACTAGCTTTATTATTATTATTATTATTATTATTATTATTATTATTATTATTATTATTATTTTTATTATTAAATAAATACAATATAAAGACCATATTTACATCAACTTACAGGGGGAAAATACTACATTTATATATATTTTATATAATTCTCAGTAAACAAGTTTTCCATATCATCACAGAGCATGAACCGTAAACCCCAAATGTTATACGTGATCCTGCCTCGCATAAACTTAAATATTCTGTCTACTGAGTAACCTGAACCAGCTGACCATTTCTGTGTCAGCATGTGAGAGAGAGAGAGAGAAAAAAGCATAGGCAGTGAGACAGTCGAGTAGATTAATATAGACACTCAGGAGAATATAATATTACCTTTAAGTTTCAGTATCTCTCTTACAGTGCAGCCATTGTTGGCATCCACTCATGATGGCTGGGGTATTTTTGAATAGACTCGAGACTCCTCGTTTTTAAATAATGTAAACTTGAAAACGAACTCGCTGGGAGCATCTCATTGTCGTGCATTTCTCAGAGGGCCAAGATGAAACCTACAATGCAAAAGTTATATTCAACAGCAAAAGTAATTCTTCACGTGCAATAGTTTTTAATTAAGAAAACATCCCAATGAATTTCAGAGTCGCTCTGTTTGCTCAATTACCAACTTTTTGTGTGTTTGTGTGCGAGTTCTTGCAAGAAGAAAACTGGTAATGAAAAAGGATGTATCAGTACAATTTGTTACGTAAAGATGCGTTAAATAGAGGGAGAGACAGAGAGAATAAATGTTGTGCGAATCATGTCGGGTTCATAGCATTAAATGTATGGAGGACCATGTGTTATCAGTGAGATGTACTCCATACACGCTATACATGCTCTACAAGCTATACAAAATTGTTCTTTACAGGATATACCATATATATATATATATATATATATATATATATATATATATATATATATATATATATATATATATATATATATATATATTCAACTTAAGAACACTTGCACACCAGGAGACTCGAACCCTAGCCAGCACAGAAGCCTTCCAGCAACTGGCATAACAGGTAACGCCTTAACCCACTGCACCACGCTCTTTTAAGGGTCTGAGCGTCGTGCAGTGGGTTAAGGCGTTACCTGTTATGCCAGTTGCTGGAAGGCTTCTGTGCTGGCTAGGGTTCGAGTCTCCTGGTGGGAAAGTGTTCTTAAGTTGAATATATATATATATATATATATATATATATATATATATATATATATATATATATATATATATATATATATATATATATAATATACTGGCAGCAGGTTTTCATTTGAACATTTTTCATTGAATATGACTGCATATTATGTATTGAATATTTTCTTGTTTAGGGCTCCTATCCCTCTGACTAGTGCTCTTGCATCTTGGTTTAATTGGAAGAGGATTTATCCAAATGTCATCTTGTTCTAGGTAAACTAAAAGAATAACTGTAATTTTTAATCAACACTTGGGCTGGATTTTCCTATATACTTAGAAATCTAAGTACAGCATATGCTAGACTATGTTTAACTAGATATGTAATAGTGAGTTCAATCCGTATCATATCATGCCGTCATGCACAATAATGCTGTATGCTGTCATGCACTATAGCTGTATGCAGTAATGCACAATACAGCTGTAAGCCGACATACACACTACAGCTAATTATAAAAGACAATTATGGTGGGCATTTCTAAAAACAAAAAAAAGGATCTCGAAGTATCTTTGAGTATACCTCAAAATATCTCTCAATGAGTTACCAATTATCTTTCTGAATCTCTTCCATTTACAATTAAAAAAAATAATTCCGAGTTGAACTCCGTCTTTTTTGCCACCACTGTGTTACAAATACAGCAGGAGACAAACTGACGTTGAAGAATGAGTTTCGGGTACGTACAAAAAACAGGTCTTGGAGTGGTGGGAGGGATCGTGTGAACGAGCCGGCCTATGTGGGAGAAAGGAGGCCTTTTATGCTCTTGTATGGGGCATCCCCCCAGAGGCTCGAGCAGCGTCACATAATGCCTGGTGATCCATCACTGTGGCTACTCCGCCGGAGAGAGAGAGAGGGAGAAAAAATAACCACCTGAAACGTATCGATCGTTCGCATGCCTTCATTCAGGTCGGGTCTTCTGTGGACCAGGACGGACAGGACCATTTTTCCGGGGACCAGGACGGACAGGACCATTTTACCGGGGACCAGGAGGACAGAACCATCCCACCGAGAACCAGAAGGACAGAACCAATTCCGCCATAGTAGTTTCGAAAGGAACTCGTAAATTTAGAATTCTTTTATGATGTCATCAGCGCTTATGTAACAGACGAGAACAGAAGGTGGCTGCTCTTAAGAGACGTCAGTAGTTTCACCCACTAACATGCTGAAGAAAGCAAACGTTGTTGCCAATTTTTCCATGACTCTCTTAAAAAAAAAAACACATTTGATAAGAGGCGCTGTTTCAATTTTCTTCTCCCGCTCTAAGCCATAAACCATTTCCAGAACACAAGGCGTCACATTGCCTCTCTAATCCTGTTTACTCACCTAATTGTGCTTGCGGGGGTTGAGCTTTGGCTCTTTGGTCCCGCCTCTCAACTGTCAATCAACTGGTGTACAGATTCTTGAGCCTACTGGGCTCTATCAAAGCTACATTGTGTGGAAGGGGGAGGGGGGGGGGACATTTTGCCTAGAGTAGTAACCATGTGTCACGATAAGTCTATTGTGTTAGAGTAACTGTTTTGTTCAGTTAGCGTACAGACTTCATCGAGCCGCTTCGTGAAAAATATTATTGGGGTTTCTGTGGGCAAGAAGTTTGCCACACAAGCCCCTGGAAGCCATATATTGAGAACATCCGTATTTAAAAAAAAAATAATGTCCCTTTTCGGCCATACGGAAAAACGGCCGAATCCAGACATTATTTTTAAAAGGACAGGTTGCCATCTTAGTGGGCCTGCTTGTGGTCTTTTGGGGCTTGTGGGTTTGCCACACAAGAAATACTGCGAGTGTGTGTATATACCATAACATTGAGCAATGACAATTAAATGTATGATGAATGTAAGCTTGATGTATGTAATTTTACCGCCAATTCGAAATTTTTAATCTGCTAGACCTACAAAATGAAATGAAAACCAAAATTGTTCGTTTAATAGATGAATCACAAATTACAAGTGCTGCTCAGCTTTCAATGAAACATGAAAAATATTGGTACAATAATTTGTTATGCAACTTGTAAATTTGATTTTATTTTTGTCCTAGAATTGGTTTTGATTGTCGGTTGTTTGGTCATTAATTTCCTTGAGTGATTGAGAAACATGACACAGGGATCACTGCTCTCCCGGCCCGATTCCCCAGCACACTATTCCACCCACCTAACCACTTGGGCTCGATGGTAGAGCGATGGTCTCGCTTCATGCCGGTCGGCGTTCAATCCCCGACCGTCTAAGTGGTTGGTCACCATTCCTTTTCGCCGTCCCATCCTAAATTCTAATCTTCCAAGTGTTATATAGGCGTAATAGCTTGGCGTTTTCCTCTGATATTTCCTTCCTTATATTCCACCACTGTCACTGTCCCACCACGCTATCCCACCACGCTGTCCCACCACACTATTCAAGCATAATACTTACAATTTATGTCCTAAAAGTTTCTGAAACCTGATAATGTAAATTTAGAATATAACATGTAATATTTATAATAAAACGAATAGACTTTTTAGAAAACATGAAAGAAAGTTGCATATCTTAAAGATATGTTTGTTTCGTTTGAAGCAAAACCTTAATTTATAATTTTTGTTTTATTTTACAAAGAGTTTTCAAAGTAAAAAAAAAACTTAATTATGATATACCAATTTTTTTTGCCTCTAGTTCTTGTCAGATACACAAACACCAAGAGATGGAGCTCACTTCTTGGTATACATACACTGAGAGTTTTCTTCAGTTCCGAATCATGTTCAGGAGACCGGGATACTTGCTGGTAGCTCAGTATGCTGTTGTGGTGCCTTAAAGACTCCTCCATAGGTTGATGGGCGTCGGGCCCAACTTTAAACCAAACACGATTCACGGGCACACTGCCGCCCGTCCTCGACAACAAAGGCCAAATGCTCGTTAATCCAGGCGCCAAGCCCGGTGTTTATGAATGAAAAATGGTTCACAGATGCCTCCCAACTGATGACGTTCGAACATTTCTCGAACAGTGCTTCAATGACAATCCCTGCTCGAATCGCGTATGCTGCGAATCGCGTACGAATTGCGATTCGTACTTACCCCACGTACTTCAAATACAAGTAATCGCCAACAGAACCTAAACATCTATCCCAACCTATGCCTCGCAATACATAGAACAATGAATAATAACATTAATTTATATGAAAACAAACTTATATTTAATACACAGTGCGTTAAAGTTGATCAATGTGTCTTGGGAGGGGGGGGGGGGGGAGTGAGAGTGTATACAAATCTCTAAATATTTATCGGAGAGGAGTAGACGGCTGCTGTTTTCACAAGCCTGGCCTGAAAATGGGCTAGTTGGTGGGTTCAACCTGTCCTCTTAAAAATAATGTCGCTTTTGGCCGTTTACCAGTAAGGCCAAAAGTGGACGTAATTTGAAAATGAAAAAAAAATGAAAATCAATTTGGGATTTTTTTTCAACAACAGTAAGTTAAGTGTCCTCTGATAGGTTAAGTGGGCAGGAAATTCTCATAAAGTTTCAAAACGTTATGAAAAACGTTAATTAATTAATTGAACGTTTCCTCTCCTAACCTTACCGAGTAAACCGGACGACTCAAACAGAAAATGGGACAGTACATCACTTTTGTGAGTCGATTTCATTTCAAATTACGTCCAAATTTGGCCATAGCGCGCATACGAGCCAAAAGTGACGCTATTTTTAAGAGGACGGGTTGGTTCACTGACCTCTGGCTACAGAGGGACATTTTGACAACCGGTTACTTTGACCGGTTGAGAACCCTTTCTGTAAATGAAGTTATTTTTTCATTTTAAAAGATAGTTTTATCATCATAAGCGCGCGTGACGTCGAAAGTGTCGAGAGAAAATCACTGTGGCAATAACTTAGCAGAATGACTTGATAAATTGTGAGCTTTATCGATTTGAGCTTAACTGACCCCCTAATAACATTATTGGTTCTTTGAGAGTTCACTTGAGGTTAAGGCTCTTCATTAACAACCACTAATTATGATATATCAATATATTTTCCATTAATATTTTGTCCTTATTATTGGTTTTCTTGCAAATTGTAAATGGACAAAAATCCAAGCACCTTTCTACCCATCGAAATGTACATAAATTGACTTCAAACTTAACTGACTTAAAATTGACTAAATTGACTTCATTATTCCTTTTTCAAGTTCCATTAAGAACTTAACCACACACTGGTGAACATGGCACTGGGGAAGCTGTACCCGGGATAATCAAACCTTCATCTCGCTTTTTTTTAAATTGTGTTTAAAAATTACACTGAAATTTTCCGAATAATTTGCTTTGAGTAATAATCTTGTGTACTATTAGCTCTCACCGCCTCATAGTTTGTAAGTGTTTCTCACACCCTCGTTACTCTTTACCTCACTAATAAGTATGGAAACACATTGTGCATTTATGGTCATATGACATTTCCTGTCCCATTCAAAGTGTCATACATCGATCTTTTTTTATCACGCCAACATAGCCACTGCTGAGTGGGTGTAGCCATATGTATTTTAAGAATTAAATTGTGAGACAGCGAAGGAGAAAGAGTGAAGGAGGGAGGGTTGGAGAGAGGATGAGAGATGAAGAAAGGGAGAGAGAGAGAAAGAGAGAGAGAGAGAGAGAGAGAGAGAGAGAGAGAGAGAGAGAGAGAGAGAGAGAGAGAGAGAGAGAGAATGAGAATGAATTACATGAACGGGTCCTCACAAACCGGGCTCGACGCACCGTCACTCTTGAAGGAAGCCCTAAATATTTCACCCCTCGCCTCCAACATTAACAAAGTGCACAAAAAGACACTAAATACGAGGGTGACACGCGGGTGATGAATGCTCCTGGATGATGATAATTGATCATTTCCCGCTGCCCGAGCCATGGTGTGTAGGCGCCCCCCGCCTGCAGCAGTTGCTGTTCTTGCTGCGGCTCTTGATGCTGATGCTGCATTATAGTTGCTGCTGTTATGCTGATGCAGTCCAGCTGCTGCTGCTGTTAAAGTTGCTGCACGAGCCGCAATTGTTGCCGTTGCTGCAGGAGCAGCTGCTGTTGCTGCAAAGACTGCTGCTAATACGTTCGTTGCAGATGTTGCTGTTTCTGCAGGAGCTCTATATATTGTTATTGCTGTCGCTGCAGAAGCTGCTCTGTTCCTGTTGTTACAGTAAGTTGCTGCTTGAGCTGCTTATGTTGCTATTACTGCAGGCGCTGCTGCTCTTGTGGTTGTTGCTACATGGGCTCCTGCTGTTATAACTGCAAGTATCTATATCTATTGCGTGCTTTATCTCCAATTATTGAATGACTCGTGCGAAATGGTGTTGCATTTTTCTTTCAATTTATGGACAGTTCAGTTCACTGAAGTCCCATTTTTGTATCGCTTGTGTTCCTCTGTGATTAACGACATTCCAGCTATTTTGTTCCCACAAGGGTTCCATAAGCTTGATATCTTCCTCTGCTCTGCCGTGGCTGTAAATATTACGTCACACCAGATGTCACACCACCTGACGTCATATCTGACTTCACAGATTATAGTTGATTTATCGTTGTGGGTGATTTATGGTGTCAGCGCCGCCACAGTTAAACTGTATACAATCTGCGAACGTAAACTAGCACTTGTGGCCGGTTGCCAGGATTTTAATTTTTTTTTCTTTTATTAATACATGAGGTACATCTGTATTAGTGCAGCTACCCTAGACTATATGAAGGACATTTATGTAACCACTTACGAACCCTGCATCTTTTCCCTAATCATGGCGGCTTTGTTTTAAAAATGTAACAATTTATGAGCTACGAAACATCACAACCAAAGTTATTAAAAGCAACTATTTCGGAGTTCAGAAACCGTTTAAAAATTCATGCAAATTCATCATGATTCAGGAACGCCATACAGGCTTCGTAAGTATTGCCGTAAATGCGTGATGAATCATGGAAATGACTTATTTAATCGAGAACAGAAAGCATTTGTAATACATGTTTCTGGTTCAGGGGAAAAAGGAATAAATGATTTATGAAATAAATTATGAATTCATATACATTAAGACTCGCGTTTTGAGATACCACTAATAGTCTAATGTTTAGAAATCTTCACTGGTCTGGTGTTTATATGCCATCACCGATGTTTAAGTATACTACTGGTAGTCTTATGCTTAGATATCATCACCAGACTGGAGTTTAGATACCACATGTAGTCTTATACTTAGATATCTTCCCTGGTCTAGTGTTCAGATAGCATCATCGGTCTGGTGTTCAGATACACCCTGAAATACAAACATCAAGACCACTGGCATGAACTTATTTCATAGTCCCAGGAAGATCCGGAACTTCGTAGCATCTCTCCTTCTTTCAGGACACGCTCCAGTTCTCGTCTCACCCTCCCAGTTCTCCTCGGCAATGACTCGCCAGCTGGGACGGAGGGTCTGGCTCGCCCCTTCCCCCCTCCTCCAGTACCGGGGACGTCCTGGGCACTATAAAACTCCAAATCCGTAATCTGGAGGATGGAATGTGCCTGGTCCTGCCTTATTCGTTTCCAAGGCAAGTCTCGACTCCATTCGTTGTTGAATTTGTATGCCTCGGGGAGCCGGTCGGCCGGACGGACAGCACGCTGGACTTGTGATCCTGTGGTCCTGAGTTCGATCCCAGGCGCCGGCGAGAAACAATGGGCAGAGTTTCTTTCACCCTATGCCCCTGTTATCTAGCAGTAAAATAGGTACCTGGGTGTTAGTCAGCGGTCACGGGCTGCTTCCTGGGGGTGGAGGCCTGGTCGAGGACCGGGCCGCGGGGACTCTAAAAGCCCCGAAATCATCTCAAGATAACCTCAAGATAACCTCGGTTACAGAGCGTCGAGGAATGTTGACAGTTGTTTTTTGTTTGTCACACTTGGGACGATCAGCCACAGGAGGATGGCGTCTCCAGTTATCACAGGAACAGGGTAACGTACCTGCTGATCTGAATTTGGAATTAGCATTTTCGTATTGCAGAAAAGGCTTGTGATCGTAACCTCTCCTTACTTCTCTGAAATGTTTATAATATAGCGAGATATTGATTAATACAAAACTGAAAACCAAATGTACATAGGTCCACTATGCAATAAACATGGTTGTAACACCAGGTACCACTGTAACCCTTGTTTAATACACTGGTGGTCTTAAGTATATTTCCTTATAAAACATAATCTTTATTTACAGTTGAGTGTAACCTGATAATACTGACTGTTAATTACACGGATGTAGGGGTCAATACTAGTCTCACACTGAACCAAGCGTGTTTTCAAAGAAATGCTTAGTCTCATATCTAAGGAGAACCGGCTGCCACAACCCTATTACATTCTTTACTACAAGAATATTATTATTTATAAGATACTTTTGATAATTACTAATTACTAATTACTGGATCGCCTGTCGTTTATGGGGAAAACGACTGCGACCTTTTTATAAGACTTTAGGCTTGAGGTTTATTTAGATTAGGTATTCAATCAAAGGTTTTAATAATTGCTACTGAGACCGGGGGAGTTCTCTTCTTTAGATGCAATTAATCACCAACAGTTATGTTAAACTATTTAATGATGGATAATTTGGGGATGTTCTAACAAGGAAGTTCAACATCCTTGATGACATAACACCTGAGATGGCAATGGGGATAGATGGGAATTAACAAGATTTTTATTTAATAGAAATTATGATATTCACCAAAAACTTCGAAGTTACTCCAATCCGGCTACTGGCGATGGCAAGTAATTTCTACATGTCCAATAATATCAGAGATATCACACACTGCCATTCGATCCTGGTTTCCTAACAGCTGGAGGTTCACCAGAATCCTCTACCTAGTCCGCGATGCCACAGATCTGCGTCCAAATAAGATACACACACGATTGATTGATAAAGATTAAGCCACCCAAGAGGTGGCACGGCCATGAATAGCCCGTAATATAAATACACAGACATATGCCCGGGGTATATATATATATACTCTAAAATGGCCCGGGCTAATGCAAGCTTGTAGTTTTAAGCTTGTTCCCAATGACGAGTTGATGGCTTGTAGTTGGCTCTTTGTATTGTCAGACAACTTGTTCGAGTGTTTGCTCACCCAAGTGAATCTTATCTGTCTCTTTATAGATCAGATAAATCATCACACTCAGTGTTTTATGGGAATTTCCAATTAAAACTGATTAATATCTTGATCATCACTTTTTATCAAACTATCTCTTTACTAATGACCGGTGAAAAGTACCACTCAGCTTATCATAGGGGAGGATGGGAGATCAAATACCATATACCTTTTTTCTTTTTTAAATATATAAATGTAGTACTTTCCCTTGTATATTGATGTATTTATGAAATCATATTGTATATATAAATACCGCTTACTTCGTCAGGTCGACCTTCCTGACCCCCACATTCTAACCAGGAAGTGGCGGAAAGAGGAGAATTAGAGCAGAGGTGAGAAAGGAAGAGGAGAAAGATATCAAGAGGGGGAGACAGAGAGAATGGATTTAAGGGGCATGAGGTGCAAGGAGTAACCCCTTAGGAACGTCAGTATTATCATGTTACATTCACCTGCATATATAGGTTATGTTTTATACAGGAACATACTCAAGAGCAACAGGATTCGTAACATATTTAGAATAGCGTGTGTTGCTCTTACGTGCAACAGATGGCGCTGTAGTTAAAAAAAAAGCATGTTTTTACCTGTAACAGGTGTGGCATGAACACTTAAACTCAAGAGCACCAGTGTATAAAACAAGGGTTACAGTGGTATCTGGCGTTACATTGTTACATTGCCTATTTTATTAATTCTGTCCTTATTCATATGCACACCGTATTCGCAGACAGTTGTTAAGGCGAGTTTATTACAAGTTTGCAAAACAACTTCTTAAGAATGGTTACTAAATACAATAGGAGGAAGCACTTGAGTATAAGTACTTGACTGCTTCCTCTAACGAAGCAATATAGTATTGCTTCCAACTGCAAGCACAAATTTTATGTAATTTTAGCTCATTACGGTGCGGCTACCATAAACAATTTTCTCCGTTAATGAAAGGCGTTGCATTTAATCATGTAATTATACCATTTGTCTACGACAACAATCCATTAGCAGGTAAATGTGGTGGCCTAGTGCTGAGCGTCTACTCGCGCGCGCACACAAGCGCCCTTGGTCTTTTTCGGTCTCTTTCAGTCTCGGTCACACTGTCGTTCTTGCTTCATGCAGGTCGGCGTTCAATCCCCGACCGTCCAGGTGGTTGAGCACCATTTCATCTCCCACGTCCCGTTCCAAATCCTTATCCTGACCCTTTTCAAGTGCTATATTGTCGTAATGGGTTAGCGCTTTCTCCCGATAATTCAAATGTCTCTGTTTCGCTCACACTGTTTCTTCTTCTGTATATCATTGATAGCAACATTCTTGCCCCTCTTTCTCTCGCTGAAAGAACACTCTTTTCTTTATATATATATATATATATATATATATATATATATATATATATATATATATATATATATATATATATATATATATATGCAATTGACGATCACAAAACACTGATCATTTTATGCGGAAAATCCACAGAGAAAAATGAAAGGAGGTAACGTTTCGACTTGGTTAAAGCCTTTGTCAAACCAGACTGACAAGAAGAGATGGGAATTGGGAGGATATATAGGCCGACACCTGACCAACCCAACCCTAGGGAAAGGAATTAACCAGAGACAGGTAAAGCTTAGCTTAGAATGGTCAAAGAGGATTAAGCGGTCAGAGAAAAAGGATGAAAGATTAAAGAAAAGCCTCATGAACATGCAATAAATGAATATATAAATATAAAATTATAATGAGACATTGTAAGCCTCTTTAACAATTACAGTTTTTTCTTAAACTGTTGTGCAATATTATAACTTAAAAATGGATCAAGTTTGTACATTCCAGTACTAACATTAAGAAGATTTGGACACTGACTGATTAGAGCAGACTCAATCAAATTCCGTTCCACGAAATCCCCACAATTTTTAATGCTTTTTGCACCATTCCAGTTAATATTGTGATCGCATAAATTCGTATGTAGATACAATGCATTAGACGTTTGGGCAGTTCTAATACTATAGACAACACACTGTCACAACACTGTCACAACATGCTTATTGTTAAGATTTCTCTGGTGATGGTTTGGTTGTGGGAAGAGATTATATGTTCCTTGATAGTTCCTTCCTTATATGTTCCTATCAAGGAACATATAATCTCTTCCCACAACCAAACCATCACCAGAGAAATCTTAACAAACAACACAGAAATCATTGATAGATACAGCGACAACAGGCGGCTTGACATCTGCGAGGCACTACACATCAAGAAGTCAACACCAGCAATCAACAGCCAATTAACGCACTACTATATTCTACCCACTTCAAGACTCCGCTCCAATATAGAAACATCAAGAAATACGGGCCAATAGGCCTTCTGCAGTTACAGATCTATTCTTCCCTTATACCCATTGTTTCGTGTTCTGTGTTTGTTCTCACCTCACCCCAAACCATTGTAACATGTCACCTCACCCAAATGCAGGTATTTAAACTCTGTTCAGTTATAGTTGTTCTGTGTGTGTGTAACTAAAGTCTTTGAAAATGTAATAAGTTTTACGAAACGCGCTCAAGTGTCGCGTCAGACTAAGAAATAAAGAATGAATTTTGGAGAATTGATTTTTAATTTACCGTCATCAGTAAAAACAAACATAAGGAAAATTGAGAAAATTCGTGTTAGAATTATTAATCTTACTTTTTCGGTCATATTTAATAACATATGTCTACAGGAAAGACTGCTACCAAAATATACTAATATATATATATATATATATATATATATATATATATATATATATAAACTTTTTTGTGTAATGACATTTTCAAATAAAGTTAAATATACGCACATACCAAAATAATAGGGGTGGTAGGAGAAGAAAATACCAAAGTGTTCAGTGAGGATCCACAAGGTCTTCTCTGAGTACTCTTTATTTTCTTCTCCGAGGCTATGGGTCCCTATAATATATATATATATATATATATATATATATATATATATATATATATATATATATATATATATATATATATATATATGTTCCCGTGTGTGCGAACAAGCTTGAATGGTCCCCAAGCATATATGCAACTGATAAATATATATATAAATAATCGTTCGTTACTAATTAATGGATGAAATATGATTACTAATTAATGGATGAAATATGATTCATTGTCATGCCTGTAGCTCATAGGTTACAAATTACTAAATTAACAGCTACTTCGTAGTTTGTAATTAATTACCTAACATAGCATTTATGGCCCTCCGTGGCACACCGCAATATACGCTAATAAATCATAGTAAATCATTAATGGATAAAGTTTGTTACTGCACAGGGCTTGACAATACTATAATTTATATACGAGAATTTGTGAGTTTTTCTTTGTTTGGTGTGTAGTACTGTTGGGTATGTGGCTGGGGTTTTGTTTACTGACTCCATCCTTCATGTATTATATATATTCAGCTTTACTGGAATGGAATAAATTTCAAGTTCGTGTCAGAATGTTATCTTTATATTTAACTGTGAGAAACGGTTTATAAGGAACTGCCCTCATCTTGGTGAAGCTGTCGACGCGTTCGTTAATTTGTCCTCGTTCTGTCACTCACTGTATACACATCTATTGTCTATTGTGAGTAAGACAAGACGTTCACCACAGTACTGACTACAACAGTTGTTCACGGAAACATGATACTCAGCTGTGAATGAAAAACACAATACAACACTAAGTGAATTCCAAGAATGAATGTTATTTGCATTCCGAAGTGAAAATGTCGGTTTGTCTATCCGAGGTTGGAGGCCAGACGCAACCTGTCCTTTTAAAATAACGTCGCTTTTGGCCGTTTACCAGTATGGCCGAATAAGGATGTAATTTGAAAATGAAAAAAAAAATTAAAATAAATTTGGGATTTTATTTTTCAACAACAGTAAGTTAAGGGTCCTCTGATAGGTTAGGTAGGCAGGAAATTCTCATAAAGTTTCAAAACATTATGAAAAACGTTAATGGAAAGTTTCCTCTTCTAAGCTTGCCGAGTAAGCCGGACGACTCAAACAGAAAACGGAACAGTACGTCACTTTTGTGAGTCGATTTCATTTCAAATTACGTCCAAATTTGGCCATAGCGCGAATACCAACGAAAAGTGACGTTATTTTTAAGAGGACGAGTTGCGGGGCAAGCTTCACCAGGTATTTTTCCCAGTAACTACTTTTGCGTGCCCAACATGGGCGGGTCAGGATTGGCATCAAAGAAGAGGGTGCCATGTAACACTGTGCCACAATGACCCCCATGAACAAATTTCTCAGTCGTTATGACAAGACTCTGATTTTTCTCTCGGTATCATAAAACTCTTCACGCTCATTACATCAAACAAAAAAAATCTAATCGTAACACTTTAAATACAATTTAATTTTGTTGTCCTTAGACTTTGAACTGTCTATTAATAGCCCTCCCCCCAAAAAATAAATAAGATGAACCATAATGAGTTAAAAATAGAAAAAGAGGTCATAATGTCTGAGGAAGCTGCATAATGCAGATGTACTTAAATGTGTTTGGTGGTCATCATTCATAAACCAAATGCGTGTGGAGTGTTGTTAAAGAGTTAATAGTGATACTGTAGGGGAGAGAGGAGAGAAGGAGGGAGAGAGGGAGGGAGGAAGAGAGAGGAAAATAGAAAAGGAGGCCGGCAGACAGACCTGGGCACCGCCTTGTACCCCTTGAAGTGAAACAAACACACACACACACACACACACACACACACACACACACACACACACACACACACACACACACACACCATAAGAATGCCGGAAATTTCATAGAGAATTTACATAAAAACATGGCAACTTTCAGCTACATAGACATACAAAAATGGTGTGTAAAGGAAAAAGACATGTCCAGTCTTCACATCTGCATAAAAAGAATGTGCTTTTCTTTTGTTTTATTTCTCCTACTCCCTCCTTCTCTCCCACTCTCTCCCTCCCCCTCTCCCTCTCTCTCTCCCAATCTTCCTCACACTCTCCATCTATCTCTCCAATTTAGTAAGGTAAACTTGATGAAAGAAATATAAATGCAAAACATACAAATATTAAAGGTACTGAGATTGTTATGCAAGACTCGCGAGATTACATCGGAGAGGCTCTGAAAATACTGAGGAAAGAAAACGCGAACACGATAAGAAAATTACTTCGACAAAATCTTTAGGAATTCCGTCAATATATAACAAGCACAACAGTGTCCAGGAAAATGAAGGTCCTCAAGTTGTAATTAATGTTCAGACGGTTTCTTAAATGTGTTTATAAAATGGGCAACTATCAAAAGAGGTAAATGGAACTTAGAATTGTCTATTATTAAACAGCTTTAAGTACATCAAATTGTAGCCGAACTCTTATGCTATCTGATTCCTGCTCTATAGAATTCTGCCCAATGTGGAACCCAACGCTCAAAGGCGAACGTCAAAACTAGTAGTAAAGGTTCAAAGTAATGCATTAAGGCTGTTTTTTTCCATACACGCAACCATTTATTTAACGGTAGCCAGCATATATAAATTTTCCTCTGTTATCCGTGGAGGGATTTACCGATCTGTCAGACATATTGCAGTGAGTAACTGAACATTCAACCACGGAGGGTGATTGAAGTACTTTTACGATTCCAAACAATATTCATATATCTTCGTCTGTTCTGCATAGTGTATGAGAGCTTCTGCACTACATAATGAGTTAATGAGCATTTCATCATACAAGATGACGAGTGTGTATTAACATTGCTAACCACCATACATAAAATACATCCATTTCCGTCTATCCAGCATGGACGGGGCTCGAGATCTACAGTAAAGTTGAGTTATTGAGCAAGGTGAAATAGAATGCTAACTTACATTTACATCTACATATTCACATCCATTGATATACATAAACATTCACACGTTTTGAACTGTCCAGTTTTGGCATAGTAGGAGGAGCAGAACTAGTAAAAGATTGAAATTGGAGGCTTAAGCTATAGAGAAGCCAGAAAGAACTTTTTTGGATAGATGTTGCTAAGATATTGAGTAAGTTATATAAAGAAATGATTAAACCCAACTCATCATACGATAATATAATACACAAAAAGAAAACGATCGTCATTACTCATTGCATTGAGTCACTCATGTTTCGAAAGGTGGGGCTCAAGAGCTGAGGCCTAATCTTGCAAGAACATCTAGTGTGGTATATCTAGTTGCATATACACTTGAACCAAGCCGGAGCGATCTCTAGAACAATATTGCTACATTCACTCGAGAGCCAAAGTCTCAGGAGACCTTTAGCTGATACAAAATAGAACAGGGCCTGCCAGACCGGAATGGAAATGACTTTCAAAGTATGGGTAAGGCGGAGACCCACGGAGCGGAGAGCTGGGAGAGCTCCTGGTGGAGACGCAAGAGAGCTGGGAGAGCTCCTGGTGGAGACGCAGGAGGGGGGGAGGAAGAGTCCTGGTGGAGACGCAAGAGGGTAGGAAGAGCTCCTGGTGGAGACGCAGGAGGAGAGGAAGAGCTCCTGGTGGAGACGAAGAGGGGTAGGAAGAGATCCTGGTGGAGAAGCAGGAGGGGAGGAAGAGCTCCTGTGGGGGAGACGCCAGAGGGAGGAAGGATATTGGGGAGACGCAAAGGAGGGTAGGAGAGCTCTGGTGTGAGAGAACCAGAGGGGAAGAAGAGCTCCTGGTGGAGACGCAAGAGGGTAGGGAAGAGCTCCTGGTGGAGACGCCAGAGGGGAAGAAGAGACTCTGGTGGAGACGCCAGAGGGGAAGAAGAGCTCTGGTGGAAGCGCCAATGTGACTGGGGTGGTGGAAGAAGATGGACAGGGGTAGGAAATGACACGAATAATGCACAAAGAAAGGACAGAGGTAGACAAAGATTGACCCCATTCACTGAGAGACTTAAAACTGCCAATTATTTACATGTATATGTATCACAAACGATGGCAGACAACACCCACACATGTATACACACGCGGTTTGCCAACAGCAAGTAACATATTTTCCTGCTGACTAATTAGCAAAATGTAACCCCAAGCCCACGCAATTTCGTTGTATTATATTCCCCAAAACTGCCACCGACACTTGGCCAGAAATTTAATGAGGCTTAAAAGAAAAAAATATAAGATAAATATTTTGTGAGACCTAAGAAATGATTAAATTCTTCTTCTCTCTCACAACTTCTCTATCTCTCCTTAGCAGTTTTACTCTCGTTCTTCTTCACACGTTTTGTTTTGTCATCTTCATTGTTCTCCCTTCCGGTCCCCTTCCTTTTTTCCTCTATATCTCCCACTCATCTCTTCCCTCTCTCATGTCTTTATCCCTCCTTCTCCTCCTCCCTCCCCATCCTTCTCTCCCTTCTTATACTCTCTTTCTCTCAG
>WNGS01169217.1:14935583-14948352 GCA_020271785.1 Procambarus virginalis
CTGATTGACACTTGAGAGGCGGGACCAAAGAGCCAGCTGGTGTACAGATTCCTGAGCCTATTGAATTCTATCATATTGAAACGGTGTATGGAGTCAGCCTCCACCACTTCTCTGCCTATGTATTCCATTGTCTACTACTCTGACACTGAAAAAGTTCTTTCTAACGTCCCTGTGGCTCATTTAGGTACTCAGTTTCCGTTACTGAGTTACGTGCCGTTCCGGCACTGTTACTCGCATGAGGATCTAGCAGAATAACTTACAGGCAAGGTAAGCATATCATATAATTAAACTAAAAATGGGTAGAAAAATGGATACCCCGGCGCCCCTCATGACAAAAGTCTAAAAAAAAATTCTCTCTATAGGATTAAGAAACAAAAAACTTGACACACAGGGACTGATGAAGCCGTCCAGTAGGGATTTAAATGAATTTTAAAGGATTAGTCATGCAAAGGGTTAAATCCGTTTCCACTTCAGTGTACGAGCGACGCAACAGTTGAAGTAAAGGAGATCAAAATGTGCGCGTGTGGATATACACGTTGAATATATTTTTAATTACATAACAAAACTTTTTGAGTGGCTGTAGACCTTCCTGACGCGCCAT
Organism: Procambarus virginalis; assembly: GCA_020271785.1. NCBI lineage: Eukaryota > Metazoa > Arthropoda > Malacostraca > Decapoda > Cambaridae > Procambarus > Procambarus virginalis. Next base: position 14,936,185 of record WNGS01169217.1, read on the forward strand.
GTAGTGTATATGTGCTTGTAGAATATTTGTTTCTGCATGTAGATATCAATATCAAGTGTTAATTCATTGATAATGTAATCTGTACTCTCAACTTGCATGTTATATTTTGTAAGTTATGGTCTCCAACGTAGAAAATGTTGTCGAAAATGGCGGTTCACAAACATCAACGTTTCCTATGCATCGGTAGGTTAAGCTAGGTGGGTTGCTTGGGTTCGTACGCTTCTGGTTAGTTAGCACTCTGTATTTCGTACGTTGTGGCAAATCAAGAGAACGGGCTGGATAATGAGCGATATTCCTCTACGAAGGTCCTCTCGTGCAATGGTTAAGTAACTGTCAGTGCCATGCTTTGACAAGCGTCACATTTGTAGTGGTGTTGCTCTCCACAAACGTTCTAACGTAGGCCACTTAGACCTAACCTGTCGACGCTGATGTTTATACATGCACATAACGCGTAAATTATACCGTGCTGACGCCGTGATTGACAGCGTTAGGATTACAACACATTATATGTGACAGCATATACGACTCACAGGAGCAGCTAAAGACAAGAATACTCTGTACTCGAATACAAAAAAGTTACATATATGAGGCGTCTTGGAATGAAGAGAAAGGGAGAATTATCAGGGAGATGTATCAAGCCATTACGACTAGATAGCACTTGGAAGGGATCAAGATAAGGAATTCTGATGGGACGGGGGGAGGGGGGAAAGAAAGAAATGGTGCTCAACCACTTGGACGGTCGGGGATTGAACGCCGACCAACATGAAGGGAGACCGTCGCTCTACCGTCCAGCTCAAGTAGTTAGACTGGAATAAAGATATAGGAATGTCCGAAGATCGCTAAGGAAAGCTTGTCGTCAGGTCGGGCTGTGGGTGAAAAACTCTCGAACCCGGCCACAGGTAAGTAAACTGGATTTAGCCACTTACGTGTACGAGTGTCGGTTTAATATTTAGTATCGTCGAAGCTTCTGTTTAAAGTACTGATGAAAGTTGTATTTTAAATCTAGCTTTTAAAAGTAGACGGAAATTGCAATTATGCAAATCCTTCATATCCAGTTTTTTGGGGAGAGAGCACTGCACAGTGGGGTTAGGAGCGGGGTGACAGAGAACACTGCACGGCGGCAGAGGGGGTAAAGAACACTACGCAGAGAAAGCAGTGAGAAGGAAACACTGCTCAATTAAGGGGCATGATAGAGAAAATTGCACAGTGGGATACAGAGAACACTGCACAGTTGGGTATAGAAAACACTGCACAAAGGGCTAGAGAACATTACATAGTGGTGGGGTAGAAAAAACTGTACAGGGGAGTTAGAGAACACTGCACAGTGCGGGGAAGGGAAAATGAGAAAGCTCAGTAGAAGGAGGCAGATACAGCACAATGGGTGGGAAAAGAACACTATACAAAGTGTTCGGTGTAGAACACTGCAGAGTGAGGAAGCAAGAACACTACACAATGGGAGAATAAAGAATATAGCCTACCTGTACCGGTCCAATCATTAACTAATTCCATTTGTTCTTGTACAACAAATTGTATGTTGTGTTAAACTCAAAAGCTTCTTCGTCTAACATATTTCACCTGTTTACAACTCTTAACTGAAGTACTCTTAACTGAAGTACATTCTGGTATCTGAGTTGAGTGTTTAGTTCCCGTTCATACCTCTTCTGTTCTTCCTTGGTTAAAAAAAAATTGTTTCTTTTAATGCTTATAATCTAAGGGTAATCAAAATGGTATGCCCAGCGTTTTTCTCCTCCAGTGTGGTGAGGTCTGGTTTCTTCGGTCCCACCTCGTGTAACATGCCTCCCGGCTCATGGTACTCGCCTTGATCTATTCGCTAAGCTGTGGGTGCATTAGCTCCCACGCCCTCCCTCTCTAGCCCCCTGGTAATTTAATGCAATGATTGATTGTTAAAGATTAAGCCACCTCAGAGATGGCACGGGAAAGAATAGCCCGTTAGTGGTGGGGGTGTTTGAAGCCATTACCAGTACCAGTAACTGATACTGTAGATCTGTGGAGGAATGGGGTCTGGAAAGTGGGACAGTCGGAAGTATAGTCTGAAGAGGAAGCTTCGCAGACAGTTGAGCCCCAGGGGCTCAACCCAGCATGGGCGAGGATTTTTGGATAGATAGCAGAATCAATCACACTGCACAAAGCACTAGGATAGGAGGGGGGCTGGCAAGAGGGCCGAGCATCAGCAGCCATAAGTCCTTGTTTGATGTTGACCAGACCACACACTAGAAGATGAAGGGACGACGACGTTTCGGTCCGTCCTGGACCATTCTCAAGCGATTGTGTCGACTGAAGACAATCGACTTGAGAATGGTTCAGGATGGACCGAAACGTCGTCGTCCCTTCACCTTCTAGTGTGTGGTCTGGTCAACATACTTCAGCCACGTTATTGTGACTAATCGCCTCCTTGTTTGATATTTCATTACAGCATCATTGTCTCAAAGGGGCCCTCAGGGCTTTATTTAGAGGCAAGTCGCCGAGACCTTAGACCTCTAATGCAATGATTTGTAATCCTCATTTTTCGTATTTCCTTTAGGTGAGGTTTATTTAGCTTGCCCCGCCAGTTACAGACCCACTCCTGTGCCAGGTAAGACCACTACGGGCTCACCGTAGCCCGTGCTACTTATAACTTTTTATCCCGAGTAGCTGAAACGAAAACAACAACAAATCTTGCCCCGACATTTTCTTTTGATAGAACATTCCATTTCCTGGAAACAGTGAAAGACATAACAGAGAAAACTGCTACAAAACAAGGTGACACTGCCAAGTGAGTTAGGTCAAGGTACCACCTGTACAAGGTTGTAAAACAAACCTAATTGTGCAATGCTGTTAATGACATTTATGCTAGAACAAGAGGTTCAACTAGTGATAGTAAGATGAGTTTGTTTCACTAATACAAGATGTCACTGGATATCTGAAACACAGATAAGCCTAGTTGTTATCGGAATCCAAGCCGACACTTCGATACCAGGTAATTACAAAGAACACCTACTGGTTAAATGAACAAATCCACTAGGGCTGTGATGAGGATTCGAACCAACTCACGGAATGTTCCCAACTTACCATGTCGTGGCACAGTTGACTAAAGTGCAGCTGGGAACATTCCGTGCGTAGGTTCGAACCCTCATCACGACCCTTGTGGATTTGTTCATTTGATATATCATGTTATTGTGATTTCTGTGTGTGTACTTTCTGGTTTTCCAGGAGATTTTCGGTTGAAGAACAGACCTCATTCAGACCCCAGACGAGGTGATATCTTGTCTCCCCGAGTAGAACAGCCACAGTGCGGCAAACACCAAGGATTATAAGCAGGCTCGTTGATTTTTGGTGTAATTTACCGGTAATATGCAATGCTACATATTTCATGACTTTATGAATTTGGATCATAAATGTTATGATGTTATGCCTTTGGGTCATAAATGGTATGATGTTGTTATGACTTTGTTATCGATCGATCGACTTAAATACAGGTTAAACATTTATATGAGTTTGGGTAAATATAAATAGGAACTCTTTCTCATGTAGACCAATACGTCTTCTGCAGTTAACTTTATATTGATTTTCCTTTACGTAAAAGATGGCAGACTCCAGTAGAGTTCAATCGAGTTAATTTTAACAATGGATTTTTCAAGACAAATTAAAAGCGAAACTGTGCATTTGAGAAGTCAATGCTAGGAACAGATCGTGTATAGCTCACACAGGTCAACGATATAGTGACTTCCAAGAATTATGATCGACTGAATATGTATTATTTAAGGTCTTATTGAAGTAAAAGTTAAAAAGAGTTAACTCTTAAAATTCTTCATTTAGCTTAGAAATATTCAAGTTTATCATATTATCAAAGGCTCTCAGGACCCCAAGCGATAACGAACTAAGAGAAACGAAGGGTTTCAAAACACATGACTTGTACAGTATATATAGAAAAATTAAAGAAAAAACAACATTCGCATTAAAATTTCCAAGTAATTTTCATTCACAAAAGAATCACTTGGATTTAAAAACACACGATTTCAGTTTTTTCTAACGATCTAAACATGCAATTACATTCAAATTTTGGCTCGGAATTCAGAACCAACACCAATATTACTTTGTTGAATATTCGTCCCATTCACTTGAACGTTTCCCCTTTAAATTTGGACATTCTACCAATATGAATATTCTCAGAGTACCTCTGAATACTCACTCCCGCGTACATATGAATATTCCCCCACACCCCCCTCCACTCTCCCGTACACCTGAATATTCCCCCACACCCCCTCCACTCTCCCGTACACCTGAATATTCCCCCACACCCCCATCCACTCTCCCGTACACATGAATATTCCCCCACACCCCCTCCACTCTCCCGTTCACCTGAATATTCCCCCACACCCCCTCCACTCTCCCGTACACCTGAATATTCCCCCACACCCCACTTCACTCTCCCGTACACCTAAATATTCACTCGGGACAATTCAACCTCCCTTTAACAACAAAAACATTAGCTTACGAAATTTCTCTAACTTGGTAAACAGTAAAATTGCGGGGTTGAAGATCTACGACAAGTTCCATTCCGTTCCACTGTTTGCTGTGTATTATATTTACCCATTGTTATTGTCAGGTGGGGTATTGATTACTCGTAAAACCTTCCATCATAGTATTTTTGTCCATTCACGTCTCGCGGTTTGTGTCCGTAATTCCCGTTTTCTGTTTGTCCACATACCAGGGCAACTACATCAGTCTTGAAAATTATTAACGTGGTTAAAAAAAATAATTCTGACGGAATTTGATTCTGTTAGCTTCTGAGAATTTTGTATCAAATTACAGAAGCAGAAATTTTCAGAGAAAACCTTTCGAGTGATTTGTGTGTCTAAAATCAAAGTAATATTTTGTTGTATAGACAATGATTCAGAAATGTTAATGGAGATACGTTTCGTGAGTTTGTGGAATTTTGTTTGAGTTTAGGTCATCATTCTGTGGGTTTATTGCTGTTATGACTCTCGCTCTTGAACTGTGTTCTGCATCTGATTGAAAACTAGATTGTTGCTTAAAACAGCGCTTTTAGGCATAAAAAAAGGTCAAATTCTGATATTTGCCTTTGAGACTGATCACAGACCTGAGTAGCACAAGTAACAAGATATGGCAAGGCACAAATATCAGAAGAAAGCACTAAGCCAGTATCACTATATTACACTCTCTAGGAATGTGGGGACAAGGAGGTGGGCTGTATGGACAAAGTGTTGGGATGTGAGGACAAAGAGGTGGGATATAAGGATAAATTTTACTTCCTAGGATTTTCCACGATCTTTCAACTCTCTTCCCCCACCTACCCTTAATCCTCCTTTTTTGTTTTTGTACCCAAGCAATCGCGATAACGTCATCCACCTTCCCTCTCCTACTCAAGTACTCACGACAACACCACTTTGGTTTCTACACTGAACCTGACTGTTTCACTTTTCACCTCTTCTAATATATTGTAGCCAATTACCGATGTTAACGCAGACGCCGCGTTTAACGATAAGGTCCCTTCTTAATAGTGTGAGTTCGTGTGCTCTCATTTGTATCAGCAGAGTCACCCATCTCGCATCTGCAATAAATCTCACTGGTTTTTTTTTTTGTATATTTATGTTTCACACTGTGTAATGACAACTTCATTTATTCCATTCAATATATTTCCGACCCTGACAATAAGGATCCTTCTGATACATCGGTGAATGTTTATTATTGTCCCTAGCTCAACTTTTCCATCGCATAGAATTTCTCTCTCAACTCGGAGATTTCCCCCTTTAGAATCTTGGATGTCGTTATCATGTCTAGTCTATTCCCTTTGTGTGTGCCGGTGAGAGAAACAGAAAAGTATAGAGAGGGAGATGTGTGTGTGTGGGAGTGTGGGGGACTGTAAGCCGGCGGTCAATGTGTTGGCGAGGGTGTGGTGGGGTGGGGGTGGGGGGGGGGAGAGGGGGGGTTCGGGACGGTGTATGGGGGGGGGGTGTTCCACCACCTCTCCTTATGCTGCTAATGGCTTTTTCCGTTCTCTAGGTTTGCCACTACGCAAAAAAATTTCTAACCACCTAACGCAACCAGAAACATTCTGATATAAAAACACATTTTGCGTTCAAACGATTAATACTTTCCTATTTACAAAACGTTTTTCAACGCTTTGCATAATGTGGTACGTGAATTGTGATTAAATAAAATACAGTGTTTAAATTAAATATTGGCAACTAACAGTGTTTTTAGCAGTTTATAACGTAATGGTATTTTAGGTAGAGTTGCCAAATAATCCGATATGCCTGATTTTTTATGTAATTTTATCATATGCATTAATATATCATTCAATTCAACACACGTGTGTTTTGTATATTGTGAGGGGAAACGTAACCCAGTTGCTTGTATAGTTCTTGCTTCCATTTCAATGTACACAAATTTAATTTTGTTCTCTTTATCTCTTTACTATCTTTATTTCTTTTGCTCTGCACTGTTTCACTAAAACCCCGCCCATTTTCCCTCTCCACAATTTTAGCATTCTTTCCTTTATCTCAATTATTTCTCTTCTTTCCTTCCCTTCCTCCAGTCATGATGTTGTTGTTTTAGATTCAGCTGCTCGAAACAAAAGTGCCCAGTAGCACGGGCTATGGTGAGCCCATAATGGATTTACCTGGCACAGGAGCGGGGCTGTAACTGCTCCAGTCAGATGATTGATTGATAAAGATTAAGCCACCCAAGAGGTGGTACGGGCATGAATAGCCCGTAAGTGGTACTGCTCCAGTCATTCCTACCACCCATTATATATCATCCATCGTTACTCTCCACCCCTTACTTTCTATCCTTCCTGCCTCCTGGCCCCTCCCCCACGTGCACACTGACTCCTCACAAGCACAGCGATCCTCAGTAATCTCCTATAAACACCATGGCTCTTCTACTTAACGATGCATAACCACGCATTTAAGAGGAATCCCTCACAACAGGCGTTACTGGATGCTCGCTGACATTAGTAAGCGGCTGCTGCCGCCGCGCACTTAACGACGTGATTCACCCTAACCGCATCGTTAACTGTAACTACAGCTTGGATTTGAGCAACGAAACTGGAGGAGCATCCCGTTATGGATGTTCTTTATTAGAGTGATTCTTTCCTCCCACTGTACAGTAGGCTTCATAAGATACTTCTGAAAGCTTCAGTGTGTGTTTTTGGGAACGGTATTCAGAGCATAAATATTCTGGTTTACATGCTTCACAGATGAGGGATGCGGTGGCGGCCGGAAACTGCATATTTTCTTACTAATGTTTTCCAAACACGCAAAGCGCGGTGGTTAAAATACTCCCCCCTCCCCCCCCCCTCTTTTGTGCTGTAACTACTCGTCATATAATATTTATACTGAAACTCTAATCTTTACAAAAAAAAAATCTTTAAGTGATTCCTGTCATAAACTCTCCTCACAAAGTTTTATTCAGTGTTGCAGTTCAGAATATTCACTGTATTTCCAAACATTCTTGAATGAGCCGACATGAAAAAGGTGTGTTACAGAGAGGGAAAGGCTGTGTTGCAGAGAGGAAAAGAGTGTTGCAGAGAGAAGGGTGTGGCACAGCGTGACAGAACACACATGGGAGGTGACAAGCTCTACAGTATTCACAAGAGGATGTAAGGGGGGGGGGTGGAGTAGAGTGGCAGAGGTCAGCACAGATGGAATTGAGCAACAGATGGCAGGCAGGTGGTAGAGGAAGAAAAAAAAAGTGGATAAAAGAGGGAAAATCTGCTAGCAAAAGAGGAAGGGTGTAAAGGGTGTAGGCAGCGAGTGGGGGAGTGGGTTTTTATGTACCTTTATCAGTAAGCTGCGCTGCCCATGCCGAAAATCCCTAGTGTGAAAGAAGGCGATGGAGGGAGGAAGAAAGGAGAGGAGGAACTGATAGGAAGCAGCAGGAGGATGGAGAGGGGGCTGAGGAATTACCACCAACAGCCATGATTGATTGGTTCGTACTCCGCCCACCACACTCACACTTGAAAACTGACAGTTGACAGGGCTGACACGCGCGGGCACACGCGCGGGCGTGCGCAGTTATATGTGAATGTACATGCAATTTACAATCCAGAACCTGAAATACTTTGCAATGTATTACAACAATCAATTAAATTTCATATGTATACATCTTTATTTTTTTAAGATTTTGAAGTTTTGAAATTGAAGTTTTTGCGCGGTAGAATCAAGTATGACATTTGGGGTTTACGGCGGATGCTCGGTAATTATAAGAAAAATTGGTTTACTGATAATTATATTAAATAAAAAATGTTGTATTTTTCACTTGTAAAGTGATGTAAATATGATCTTTATATTGTACTTATTTGAAAAGGAAAAAAAAATACGTGTTCGTAACATATCAGTAATTCTATAAATTAATTAATATTAATACACACTCAGACCCTTTAGTATGTGTTTGTGTGTGTGTGTGCGCGCGCGCGTGTGTATATTTACTACATTTTTTCTGTTTGTACCTGCAGGATCGAGTTCTTGGACCCCGCCTTTCTAACCACCGGTTGTACTGACTCCCAACAGTTTTTCTTCCATTCCCCTGCGAGGATCAGTGTGTTCTCACCTAGTTGTACTTGTTAGGGTTGAGCTTTGTCTCTTTGGTCCCGCCTCTCAACGTCAGTTGTCATTGAAGAAGGTTGTGTGTGTGTGTGTGTGTGTGTGTGTGTGTGTGTGTGTGTGTGTGTGTGTGTGTGTGTGTGTGTGTGTGTGTGTGTGTGTGTGTGTGAGAGAGAGAGAGTTAGACAATTATTAGACAGTGAAGGAAGGTCTTTCGCTAATATATATAATATTTTAGGTTTGGGATATTACAGAATCATAGAAGACTTGCTGTTTATTATTAGTATTCAAACTACACAGCTTGTTCATAGTTTCATATATCAAGTATATACTACTAGCGGAACATGGATACAGTGCAAAGATTTATCGTATTTTATCATGTAATAAGATGGCTTATATTTCCTGTAGAGTAAGCTTAGATTTATATATAAATGACTCAATGTTTTCACAATCTAATATGTATAGAAAGGTCTATTGTGTGAATCCTTGTCCACACAATTTACATATTATTTTATCTAATACTCTATAAAGGCCGACCTGCCAAAGTTACATGTACCCTGCAGTATTCGAACTGTGGCCACGTCTGTCTACTTTAATTTATTAACAAATTTAGGTACATCTGCATTTGTGCAGCTGCCCTAGACTATATGAATGGGAGTACAGTGTGTATAAAAACAAACTACATGATGCTAAAAATCCTCATCACTCAGGATGGTTAATCATACTGGGCCATGTGATCAGTATTCTGCACTGGTAAACTCTGTGTGCATTATGAGGCTATCATCTGTTAGTCTACTAACTTTGATGCAACGTAGTTAGTCTTTGGGTAAGTGATACAGTCCTCACCAGAAGCACTGTTATTGACCCTGGTGACGGCTGCATCCTCTACTCCTGGATTTTTATTGAGCTGTTGAAAAGTCGAGTTAATGATTAAATCCTAGGTGTGTTTTAATGATTAAATCCTAGGTGTGATTACCCCTAGGTGTGTAAGAATCCAGATAATTCAGTTTCGCTATCGAGATGAAAACTGTTGAAGGCTTGGGTTGAGACTGTTGGGTTGGAAAACTGTTGAAGTCAGGTCAAATGACTTGACTCTCCTCTTCAGCCTCTAACAATGACTATCCTTAAACCAGATAGGCGTCTCAAGACGATTAACGCACCACCAAGACGACCACTTCTCACAGCATCAGTTGTCATTGAAGACCAAGTTTTATCACTGCTGATAAAATGGCCTCCAGTGTAGCTTCCGCCTCTCCATAGATTCCAGTCTATCCATGACTCTATAGTCACTACAACTCCACTTCATCATCAAACCATCACGGGCTGAGATGAGAGGGCTGGAATCAGCGTGTTCGACCCTACAGTGGTCGAAATATGAATTTAGATCCCAGCTACTAATTACATCACGCGGATTTGCTGTAGAGCGTGGTCGTTAGCCTTTGGGTAATTGGACATGTCACCTAGCGTGAAGAGGGCAAGTAACGTCAGCCTAATTATGACTCGTGGGTGTAATCTAGGAAACGATGATGAATTGTTAACGTTTTTAACTTAAAAATAGTTTTTAGAATTAGGACATAAAATTTTCAAAGAATTCAATTAATCAAATTATCCAGTCTTGAGATAACGTAGTCAATAAGTATGTAGATTCATCAGTAAAAGTTCCCCATCAATAAAGTCTGATACAGAAACAGCTCGATAAACAAGTGGTTAACAAAAAAAAACTCAAATTCCAAATTTATAAGCAATAAAAGAATATACTTTAATCCAAATTAAATATAATATTTTAAATTTAAATATAATAATTTAAAATAATATAATCAAATTTATAAGGCCAATAAAACTGCTACAAATATTGTAACCTTATTAATGAATTAATTTTAATCAGAGTGAGAAAAAAAGATATAATTTCGAATGATAGTTATTTTCTCCACCATCACAAAAAACTCACTAAAAACTCCATGTCGATCACAATTCATCCTCTCTTACAACTCCTCGCTCACAACTTCTTGCTAACAACTCCTTCTCAGCACTCTGCAACTTTGCTGAAGCTTCCCTCGTTGCGCGGAATGTTTGAAAAAGCCTTCACCGAAGTTTCCGTTCGACGTTCTTCTGGACAGATATATACATCGTGTGTATATATATATATATATATATATATATATATATATATATATATATATATATATATATATATATACATATATATACATATATATATATTAGTTTATTTTGGTAGCAGTCTTTCTTGTGTGTGTGTGTGTGTGTGTGTGTGTGTGTGTGTGTGTATTATACAATGTCTTTCAGCCACTATGTGTAATTCATTCAAATGATTACTCTAATAACACCTAGTTCCTAATCAACAGCAGACAGTAGTTTTTTTGTTTGTGTATGAATCTGCTGAGGGAAAGGAAGGGAACTATCAGGGGAAAGCCCCAAGCCATTACGACTATACAGCACTGGAAGGGGTCAGGATAAGGATTTGGGATGGGACGAGGGAAAGGAATGGTACCCAACCACTTGGACGGTCGGGGATTGAACGCCTACCTGCATGAAGCGAGACCGTATCTGCTGAGGTCTGCGTGACAACACCCCGTGGCTCCTGTTGCTATCTCTGGGTGTTGTATTAACTTAGGCAACCTGTCTAATAAGCTTGTTTACTGGTATGACCTGATTACAACCTCACAGTGTGTGTTCCGGGCAGCCTGCGTGAGAACTTCCTACAATATCAGTATTAATTTACATAACATATGTTATGGGTGTTCTTCGCTGCTCTTTAACTTCCTTCACAAACTTGGTAATTGTTGTTTAGTGTTATTATTTAGTACAATTGCTATCATTTTCATCACATGTGGGAGGCACGGAGGTCAGGCAGAGGATGGGGGCAAGGTGCGAGGCTCCAAGTTCTAGTAGAGACGAAGGTGATATTACGGTGGTGGGAACTAGAAGGAGGTTTGTGGCAGGGGAAGATAAGGTGTTGAAGTGATGTTTGGATGAAGTGGATAGGTAAGGAGAGGAGTGTGTAGGGGCTAGATGCGAGGGAAGTGTTGAAATAAAAGGGTTGAATGTGTCAAGAGTTAGGCGATTCACGAATGCGAAGTGGAAATGGAGGAACACAGGTGAATTGTGAAGGAAGTGAAGGTAGAGGCACTCGGATCTGAGAGGAAACAGGAAGAGAAGGCGTGAAACTGCTGCAGATAAAGCATTTGACACGATGCAGGGTGGTAGAGAAGCAGTGTAGTAGTGAAAGTCAGCTGACAAGTGATAGTAGGGATGAAAGGTTCCAACAGAGATGAAGGATGCTTGTTGGGGTGAGAGGGTGTGGAGGTGGTTTGTTTGGGTTGAAAGGGGGGGGGAGGAGAGTGCCAATAGAGGCTGAGAGTGGGTGGGGGGGCTGCCAGAGTACTTGGTGATGACGTCACAAGGTAAGGGACCTGGAGAAGTGAGAGATTTAAATCATGAAAGTTATGATAGAAAATACTAAAGTTAATGGAAGGTTCGTAGTACGAGAGAATAAGTAGGGGGAAGAAAATGTGTTTGGTGCAAGATGAGGAAGTGTACAAGTTGACGGAAGAGGAACAAATTCGAGAAGGAGGGAGGAGTG
>WNGS01169217.1:14957863-14960363 GCA_020271785.1 Procambarus virginalis
GTAAGGAGCAGCAGAGAGAAAAGACATGCAATAGAAACGTAAGAGTACACCACGTACCTAATTATGTAGGAATTAGACGAGGGAGGAAAGTGGTTAACAAGTAGATGGCACGGATGAAAGGACGAAGGACGGATAGGATATGCAGAACATCTGTTGTCTTCTCTATACATGTGATGAATCTGAAGGGGAAGTCATTGATAATGGTCCAGGACGGACCGAAACGTCGTCGTCCCTTCACGTTCTAGTGTGTGGTTTGGTCAACATATTTCAGCCACGTTATTGTGACTCCTCGTCTGCAAAAGGCGATAGATTGAGATTGGAAAGGCAAAGAGAGAGATAGGCAAAGAATAGGGATGAGAGGGGGTACGAATGATAATAGAGAAGGATGAGGGGGCAAAGGATGGAGTGGTATTGTAAATTAAAAGCAAAGTGAGACGGGACGCCAACAAGGGGTAGAGGATGGGGTTGGGGTCGGAGTAAAGTGAGATTCATGGATGGGATTAAAGAGTAGGGGAGAAAGAAGTGGTGTGGAGTGTCGGAAATTTGGATTGGGGGAGGGGGAGGGAAGGGGGGGGGGAGAGGAAGGGAAAGGGAACTATAAGGACAAAGCGCCAAAGAAATACGACTATATTGCACTTGGAAGGGGCCAGGATAAGGGTTTCGGATGAGACGGGGGGTTAAAGGAATGGTGCCCAACCATTTGGACGGTCGGAGATTGAACGCCGACCTGCATGAAGCGAGACAGTCGCTCTACCGTCCACCGCAAGTGGTTGGGTAATTGGGGGGTAGGGGGGAGGAGGGAAGGATCGAATTTTGGGCCAAGAAGGAATCTTGAGCGGGTGGTGGTGGTGTAATCTGCTGTGATTATGGGAATTTGCACTTATGGGCTACTCATGCCCATGCCACCTCTTGAGCGGCCTAATCTTCATCAATTTGGAATTTGCACGGTACTAGATGAGCTACTCGGCGGGGCTCAGGTCTCGAACCCTCCACCCCCTCCCCTGCCTCACCCTCTCTTTCCCTTCCCGCTATCTTTCCCACCTGGAGGGAGGGAGGGAACGTGTACACCTGACCAGTGCAGATCCCTGTGATGCCTCCTCCAACCCAATCAAGCCCCCTAACCCCAAAGCTATACCATTAACGCATGTCTTCCCGCCAACATCACGTTTGTTCGCCATCAGCAGCTCGACCCCTCGACGTCACGTGCTGGCCTGATTAGCAGGAGCTGTTACATGCAGCCAGCAGCCTCTTGCCCAGCGTCTCGTGATTTTTTTTTTTTTAATTTTTCCCCTAGGGGCGAGTTCATTGGGCTCTATGGAAGCTGGTGTGGATTTGGAAGTCTCCGGGTCTCTGTGTGGAATATTTAGTTGTTTTCTTTATTAAATAATATTCAATTATTACAATTATTATAATAATAATTACGCTAATTATTGTAATTAATAATTATTACTCCTCCTTCTGCTGGGTCATGAAGGAATCCGGCCTCGGGCGAAAGAGGGGCAGTGACAATCTCTGTCTGGAACCACTTGGGCTGGACGGTAGAGTGACGGTCTCGCTTCATGCAGGTCGGCGTTCAATCCCCGTTCGTCCAGGTGGTTGGACACCATTCCTTTCCCCGTCCCATCACAAATCCTTATCCTGACCCCTTCCCATTACTATATAGTCGTGATGGCTTGGCGATTCAGTCTTGGTTATGCATTCGAATCAGATATTGAGAATTTTTGTCGTTATTCCTTTCTCTCCTCGATCCCATTTTTATTTATCTTTATCTTTTCTTTATCCCTCCTCTCCCTCCATCCCCTTCTCCCTTTCCTTCCCCCCTCTCCTTCCTTCTCCCTCTCCCTTTCCTTCCCGCTCTTCAATCTTTCTCCGACCATTCGCTTCGCCCTGCAACATCCAATCCCATTTATACCAAGCAACATCAATTCAATTAAACAAATCACTGTAGCATATCTGGTCGCGTCCACCTCGGAACGACCCTTTGCGCTACACGGAAGGAAACGACAAAAAAAAAATAGGTCAAGTACAATCAGGTCAAATATATTGCCCAAGACTCAGATGGTGAAACTAATTGTAGAACTTTTATAATTAAGTTGAGAGAGAGTCAGTGTTTTCTCCTTTCCTCTTTGTAATCGGAGGGAGGAGAGACACCTCCTTTGTTATCGGGAAGGAAGAGGTAGGGAGAGAGGTACCTCCTTTGTTTTAAAGAAGGAATGAGGTTGGAGGATGCCTATTTTGTTTTATTAGTAAGTAGGTGGAATGAAGGTACCAGCAGGAGTGGTGGTGCCTCTTCTCTTATTGAAGAGGGGGTTGGGATGATTTAAGTATCTCCTTTCTTTTCGGAAAGGAGGTAAAAGGATAGTGGGAGAAGTGCCAACTCAGTTATCGGGAAATACGAAACGAGAAGTAAAGGAGTAGGGTATATTTTTTTAACATAAATAAAGCAGTTTGAGAGAACGGAAAACAGATGTGTGTAATAATGTAGAATAGAAATACTGAA
>WNGS01169217.1:14965363-14978994 GCA_020271785.1 Procambarus virginalis
ATTTAATTGCTCGTAGCATGCCTGGAGAGAGACGCGCACTGTGACAAAGCCTTCCTGCACCGAAGCCGAGAAATCCCAATTCTATTGATGCGGCTTTGGGGAATGTGGTGTTATTACCACGCTCGTGGAAGGGCTCCGACGCCGGTCGTTTCTTCTCCGACTCTCTCTCTCTCTTCTTGTTCAAGTGTACTCGGTCGTCTGGTTCTAGTGTTTGTCGTCTTGATCACGTGTTTGTGTCAAGTCTTGATCATGTGTTTGTGTCAAGTCTTGATCATGTGTTTGTGTCAAGTCTTGATCATGAGTTTGTGTCAAGTCTTGATCACGTGTTTCTGCCAAGTCTTGATCACGTGTTTGTGTCAAGTCTTGATCATGTGTTTGTGTCAAGTCTTGATCACGTGTTTGTGTCAAGTCTTGATCACGTGTTTCTGCCAAGTCTTGATCACGTGTTTGTGTCATCTTGACAAACACATGATCAGTGTTCAGGTAGAAGGAGGGACGTAAGGGTGTGAAGACCATCACCCACAGGCCAGAGTGTATAGGTACTCTTCTATAAAAATCATGGTCGGGCTCCATTTCTGGACCTCTAGAACCTCACAGTGAATTGAGCAGAGTTCCGGACTGGTCGACTTTTGTCCCATTGTGTTCCAGTGGGTTAAGGCAGATGTCTGGAATTAAATAAATGTATATTCATGGCACATCACATTAACGTGATGTCTCAATGAGAATGTATATTAATATACAAAATATAAATATAAAATTTACTCTAATATATTTTGCAAGCACTCGTTCTTGTAGGCATATAGTGCTGAATACGACTCAAAGGGAGAGATCAATGATTCTCTATTTTTATATTTTCACTTGAGAAGGATATTAAAGAATTAACTCTCCTAATGCTAATTTTCAGTTTTATTTTGGCCTGACGCTACGAGATGCGTTTCGTTAACCTTTGTCTACACTATCAGAGGCAGGCGATGAGTCACAATAACGTGGCTGAAGTATGTTGACCAGACCACACACTAGAAAATGAAGGGACGACGACGTTTCGGTCCGTTCTGGACCATTCTCAAGTCGATTATCAGGGACAGATCGAGTTCATCGATTGATCGCCGATGCAGGTCGGCGTCCAATCCCTTACCGTGCAAATGGTTGGGCACCGTTCCTTCCCCCCCCCCTCGCCCGTCCCATCCCAAATCCTTATTCTTACCCCTTCCCAGTGCTATATAGTCGTAATGGCTTGGCACTTTCCCCTGATAATTCCCTTTCTTTCCTCATCTTCCGAAGTGTGGTTTGGTCATCATATCTTCTGCCACGTTATTGGGACTCGTCTCCATAGCACATAATGTCTTTTTGGCATGATCAGGAAGCAACACCCTCTGTACGACGATGCAACAAAGTCTGAGTCTGTAGCAAAAACTCTGCCTCTTCTCCAGTAGACCTACAGATGCTTACGCCTGCCAATGTTTCCAACCAGAGCGACTTTCACAATCAGCACGTAGGGTTTAGCTATCGTTAATAGCCAAATAACATTATACCTATCATAATAGATTCATCCAACCTGAAACACAGTTTATGTTGTGTTAAATGTGATGTAATTTCTAGCCACATCGCCAGCACTCAACGCCACAACAGACAATTCCTTCGAAGCTGCTACGTAACCACATCTGTTTAGAATAAATTGACTCAAATACCCACAACAAGTGATCTCACGTGTTGTAAGTCTCACTCACCTGTAGTGCTGACACTACACAAAACTGCTTAAATACCTGTCGATCAGTAACTTTAATCACGAATATACTAGAAAATACAAGACGTAATGTGTGACGTCGACGGCTACAGTGTCGAGTTTGACCGGGAAGCTTCCACACGACCTGTCGCCTGTCTCGTCCCAGTTGACCCAAAATACAACAATGGTATACCAGGAAGCGTTTCACGTTTCCTTTTTTTACGTATGTGATTAGCCGGTCGGGAAAGGTTTGGGAGTCAACTTATCAAGTACCATTGTATTGGTATTGACCGTTTCCTGGAAGTGGTGATTAATGTTCGCAAAATATAGAGGTATTATCGCGCCTGTGAACATGGTTTATTTATTTAATGGATCACCTTCTCCTCCTCCCCCCCTCCCTATCGGCGAAAAATGAATGGTGTTATATTAGACGGGGCTCGTCATGAGAGGTTGTGAAGATATCTTTCCACCTGTTCACCCCTTCCTCCTGTCCACCCTTTCTCCCGTCCGTCCCTTAGCTCGGGAGGACAGAATAAGAGAACTGACGAGTACACTAAGAACATGTACAATGCCAATTACTGCCTGAACTCCGCATGTTCTCGGAAGCTCTCTTAAGGGGCACAGTACGCCGCCACAGGTTATTAACACTGCACCCGCTCGTCACGAACAACGTCCGTGTTGACACACAAGAAGGGAAAATATACCCGTTTTATGCACGTGAAAACACACACTTTTTTAGTTTTTATTTTGTATTACAATGGTTGTATTGAGTGCCAACCCCTGCTGCTTCTTCCACCCTCCAGCCACAGCCCATAGGAGGGAATCACCCCCCTTCTTTGTCACAGATCCCCAGTTCTGTCCCTCCCTCTGCCACAGTTCCCAAACAAGAGCATATCCCTTTGTCACAGTTTTCATAAGTGAATACAAGAGGTATTCACCCCTCTTCATCTCTGCCCCTGGAGCTCTCACTGTCACCACCCTTTGCCATAGTCCTAAGCGCTCCATTTTTTTTATTAATACATTAGGTACATCTGCATTTGTGCAGCTGCCCTAGACTATATGAAGGGGAGTACAGTGTCAAAAAGCTAGCTACGTGGTGCTAAAAAATCCCCATCACACAGGATGGTTAGTCATACAGAGGCATGTGATAAGTAGTTTGCACTGGCAGACTCTGGGTTCGCCATGAGGATATCATAAACAAAAGAGTGAATAAAGTAACAGTGATACTAAAGCGCTCCATTCCTCTTCCCCTTTGTGTTAGTCCAAGGAGCTCCAACCCCTTATTACAGCCCTAGGCACTCCACCCCCTTTGTCAGATCCCCAGTGTTTCTCTCACCCATTTTGTCACGGTCCCCCATGGGAGAAGTCTCGCTGCTTCAATTAAACAATTCATCACTTCACCAGGCAACACTGAAGTTATTACTGGGCTCTCAGGGGCCGTAAAATGTCTAGAGCATAACGAATACAATTTTCTACATATTTTATGCTCAACAGAGTGAGGGTAGTGAGAGGGCTGCAGTGTGGAGTGAGAGGGCACCCGTGAGCATGTACATAGCATGTAATGATCAATAAAATTCACAGGTAGTAAAATTTTTTTAAAGCTTTAATAATTAGTGTGTGGATAACTGCAAATTCTCAAATTTATGGCGATGAAAATGTTGAAGTTAACGAGACAAAGGTTTGTTATCCTTTTTTAGTGTTCATTTTTATTATTATTATTTGCGTCAAGGGTTTTAAAGAGTTTACACGAATACATTGAAGGCTCTACGCAAAGCAGTTTACGCACGAATATTCCTCTAAAAGCCTTGTTGCGTATAACGTGTTGATGCATGTATTTTTTTTATTTTTATGCATTTGATTTTTATGAGAGCATTTATCACATGAGTTTTACATGCAATTTTTTTTAGTTTGTTCGGCGCACAAACACACACACAAACACACACACACACCAAAGTGTGTGTGTGTTACCCGCCCGGGTCCCGCCAAAGTGTTAGGCGGGTCCAAAGAGCCAGAGCTCAACCCCCGCAAACACAACTAGGTGAGTACACCCACACACACACACACACACACACACACACACACACACACACACACACACACACACACACACACACACACACACACACACACTCACTGGAACAGATCCAAAAATATGCACCAACGCTCGTTCCTGAACCACGGTTCTGGTGCCGCGATCAACTGATAGAACCGGACGAATACCCTCGTGGACGTTAATAGATGGGGAGGGGGGAGGAGGGGGCGGTACTATCTATAAATTTATGATTGAAGAAGAAATTCTTTGACAAATGGAGGAAGCAGTGAAGAGTGATGCTACGGAGGCATTTGTGTCACAGGAGCAGTGTTGACGATGGATGCTGTGTCAAAAGACCAGTAAGAACCGACACCTGTGTCGTAAGAAAATGAAGAACCAACACATGTGTCATTAGAACATTAAGAATCGACACATGTGTCGAAAGAACATTAGGAACCGACACATGTGTCGTATGAACATTAAGAATCGACACATGTGTCGTAAGAACATTAAGAGCCGACACTTATGTCGTAAGAACATTAAGAACCGACACCTGCGCATCGTAGCCGCATTCCTTCAAAACAGCTCAAATAATTACACACCCATTAAGTGAAAGAATCTTTTTCTTAAACAGATAGAAGGCAATAAATCAACAATAAAAAATTTTAGTACAAAATTCCGTCTAACTCAACCCCGGCGACAAGTAACGTCGAGCCGTTGTGAGTCGAGGTAACGAGAGACGCAGCCGACTTAAGGTATCATTTACGGAGGAACGAGCACATCTCTCCAGTGTGTGTCAACAAGGTGCATGGAGCCGAATGATCCAGCGGTTGGAGGACGCAGCGGCCAATACTATTTGCATAGATATAAACCGCATATGAAAGGGAATTATAGTCAGTGGACAATATTATTATTATTATTATTTCGGTGCATTTCTGCTAAGGATATCTAGTGTAAAACAGCACGCTCACTGAGATATTAACTGAAAGGAAACTTACTGAAAATGATTTACAGCATCGTGAACATGATTTCATCACACACAAGTTACAGCCCCGCTCCTGTGCCAGGTAAGTCCACTATGGGCTCACTATAGTCCGTGCTACTTGGAACGTTTTGTTCCCAGAATCTTAAACAACTAAAACAACTTGATTTCATCCATGTTTTTGCCTCCATTCTAAAATCAAATGACTGTGGGAACAACATTGGCAAAACTCTAGTTTAAAAACAATTAGAAATGAGAAAACTATGAAATATTTTTCTCTTCACCCCGATAGTCACAGTAGTCATACGCAATTACACACTCAATCGACGCTTAGAATCCCATCCCTAATGCAATTCTGCAACCAATCTGCAGTCCTAATCCACTCCCTGATGCAATGACGCTCCCATCCTGAAACCGGAATCTCATCCGTGCAGTTTATTGCTTGAGTGATGAAGACTCGCATATTCACACCTTGAGTCTGGCCACTGTGTCAGACCGCTACGGGCTCACCATAGCCCGTGCTACTTGGAACTTTGTTCCATGTAGCGATTCTTCAACAACAACAATGTGACAGACCGTCTATGGCGATGTACAAGGATAAGGGAAGATAGACTGAAGGGAAGATCAAGGGAATGCAAGTGGAAGAGATGATGAAAATGAAAGAAGAAAGAGAAAACTACTCGAAAATTAAATGATACTTCAGGTGTCTCCAGGCGGTTTTCTCAAATAATACATAATATTTTGTCGCCAAAATCCCCATCGGACGAAATACAGCGTACTATGCATCACAATCTCGTTTTCGATGCGTGGGTCGATAGGCAAGGTGGGTGCGTTTTAGTACTACGTATTTTGTTCGTTGGGACCGCTCAAGAGGACAAGACTAGCTAGCTAGGGAGCTGAGACAAGGGCTTACGCATATGAAAACAGTATTTTAAATTTAAATGGTGACGTAAAGTCATTTATGTTAATTCGTTAAAAGCAAGACATTTGATTCTTCAGTATTAAGTTGCGCATTGTCTTATCTATGTTTCTCTGTCAATTTGCTGTTTCTGTCACTTATCTATGTTTCTTCATCTGTTTCTCTCTTATCTATGTTTCTTATCTGTATCTCTCTTATCTATGTTTCTCTCTTATTTATGTTTCTCTTATCAATATTTCTCTGTCTAATATCCATGTTTCTCTCTCTCTTAGCTATGTTTCTCTCTCTTATCTATCTTTCTCTGTCTCTTACTCTGTGACTCCAGCAACGTCTCTCGTGTAGCATGCAGAACACACAAGCTGACGGGAACAAGAGAGGGAGAGACGGAGAGATACCTCACCAGCTCTCATTGTCGTACGTACCCAGATCCATAATTATTACTACGTCTTAAGAGCGTCTTATCTTGAGATCGCAGTGGAGATTGTAAGTAGTCTCTCGATGACTCCAGTCAAGGGGATTAAGATACCTATTAAGGTGTTATCCGTATTAATGGGTAGTAGATGCCGACTGATTCTTGACGCTATTAGCCGAGGAGAACAGCTCAAGTATCATATTCTTGGACTTTACGTAAATTTTTGGCTGGTATTTGCGTCAAAGGCAATTAGGGGTTTTGTAGTGATTTTTCTGTATATCTTTACGTTTTAAGAAAGTGCGTAATGTTCAGTTGTATTTCGCAATTTTATTTTCAGGTTTAATTTTGGTGTTCAAAGCGTCCAAATGCATCCCCTAAACAATATTAGGTGAGCACTAACGCAATCATACACGCGCACACAAACTTACCGGCCAGCTTAGTCCCACACACACACACACACACACACACACACACACACACACACACACACACACACACACACACACACACACACACACACACACACACACACACACACACACATAAACACACACGGAATGTGTGTGTGTGCATCCTAATACAAATGGAATGCATTAGGAAGTAATGTGGTGGAGGCTGACTCCATACACAGTTTCAAGTGTAGATATGACAGAGCCTAATAGGCTCAGGAACCTGTACACCTGTTGATTGACGGTTGAGAGGCGGACCAAAGAGCGAGAGCTCAACCCCCGCAAGCACAACTAGGTGAGTACACGCGCGAGGCCAGCATAAGACTGCAAGACAAGAGGGACAACTGAAGGAAAGGTCCAATTAATGACATCTCGAGTTCAGTTTTAGTAGGATACGTAATGAAAATAGGTGTTCACGTCATAATTGGAACATAAGATACCAGTTATGACGTGAAATTCTTCGAGTTTCAGGTGGACATCTGAGGGTTGATGTCCCACCGAACTTGTCTCTCGAAGCCCATGTCAAAATAACATCAGCAGCGCCCCACATCAAAATGACATCAGGAGCGGTTTATGCTTGGTTAGCCACCATAAGAACTGTCTTGGGAACCTAAGAAATAATTCTGAACCTTGATTACCACATTGTACTGAACGAGGTGAGAATAACTTGAGCTACTTCATCCCTTTGTGAGTTTATACCTCAATAAACGTATTTGAATTTGATTACCACATGTCAGACTAATCAAGGAATATTCTGCTCCAGACTGGAGTCCATATCTAGCCAAATACAAGATGAAGTTAGTGAAAGTACAGTGCTAGGCCATAAGACTGGTCCCGGAGCTGAGAGGAATGAGTTACGAGGAAACTTTATAGTAACTAAACCTCATATCACTGTAAGACCGAAGAGTTAAAGAGTTAGGGGCGAATTGACAGGGTAGAAAAGACAGACTATTTAGCACGGGGAGCGGGGGTGCACGAACAGTAAGACACGCACCTAGGGGGGTAGAAATAGCCTAAGCTACTCTATCCCTTTGAGATGTATTTCTTTCTTGTCTCAATAAACATACTTGAACTTGAACTTGAGACACGCACTTACAACCCTATTGAGCCACAGAGACACTTTAATTTTTGCAGTGTGTTAGATTAGTGAAGAAATGAAATACACCGGAAAGTGACGTAGTGGAGGCAGACACCATACACAGTTTCGAATGCAGATATGATAATATAGCCAGTTGACTATTTGATTGGCAGTTGAGAAACGGAACCAAGGAGCCGAAGCTCAACCCCCTCGCAAGCACAACTATGCGAGTGGGCAAAATAATGGTGCAGTTTCTCCCCCTCTCTCTACTGATTACCACCCACCGTCCACACGACACATCCGTCTCAATACAACCTCTGGGCCAAAGAAATGGGTCCCTTGTGTTGGCAGCTGAAAATGAAAATTCCTTACAGAACTTGGGACGCTTCCTGTGGCGAGAGGATGTGTGTGTGTGCCACAAGAAGGATGGGATTAATTGGTAACTGTTGCCATAGTGTGAATGATGTTCGGCATTGGATGTGATGTTGCCTTGTGTGTGTGTTGTGTGTGTGTGTGTGTGTGTGTGTGTGTGTGTGTGTGTGTGTGTGTGTGTGTGTGTGTGTGTGTGCTCGCCTAGTTGTACTCTCTTAGTTGATCTTGCGGGGGTAAAGCTTCGGCTCCTTGGTCCCGTCTCTCAACCATCACATTAGCAGGTGTACAGGTTCCTAGCCTATTTGGCTTTATCATATCTACATTTGAAACTGTGTATGGAGTCTGACTCCACCAACTCACTTCCTAATGAATTCAATTTGCTAACTACCCTGACACTGGAACAAATTCTTTCTAACGTCTCGGTTGGTCATTTCGGTGAAATGTTTCCACTTGTGCCCCCTTGTTCGTGTCCCATCCGTGTTACATAGTTTGCCTTTATCTATTCCGTCAGTTCCTATGAGAATTTAGTAGATAGTAGTCATGTCTCCCCTAACTCTTTTGTCTTTCAGTGTGCATGTGTGTGTCGGTGTACTCACCTAGTTGTACTCGCCTAGTTGTGTCTGCAGGATCGAGCATTGACTCTTGGATCCCGTCTTTCGAACATCGGTTGTTTACAGCAATGACTCCTGTCCCATTTCCCTATCATACCTGGCTTTAAAAATATAAATAGTATTTGCTTCCACAACCTGTTCCTTAAGTGCATTCCATTTTCCCACTACTCTCACGCTAAAAGAAAACTTACTAACATTTCTGTGACTCATCTGAGTTTCCAGCTTCCACCCATGTCCCCTCGTTCTGTTACTATTCCGTGTGAACATTTCGTCTATGTCCACTCTGTCAATCCCTCTGAGTATTTTATACGTTCCTATCATGTCCCCCCTCTCCCTTCTTCTTTCTAGTGTCGTAAGGCACAGTTCCCTCAGGCGCTCCTCATACCCCATCCCTCGTAGCTCTGGGACGAGTCTCGTTGCAAACCTCTGAACCTTTTCCAGTTTCATTATATGCTTCTTCAGATGGGGACTCCATGATGAGGCGGCATACTCTAAGACTGGCCTCACGTAGGCAGTGTAAAGCGCCCTAAATGCCTCCTTACTTAGGTTTCTGAATGATGTTCTAACTTTTGCCAGTGTAGAGTACGCTGTTGTCGTTATCCTATTTATATGTGCCTCAGGAGATAGATTAGGTGTTACGTCCACACCCAGGTCTCTTTCGCGCGTCGTCACAGGTAGGCTGTTTCCCTTCATTGTGTACTGTCCCTTTGGTCTCCTATCTCCTAGTCCCATTTCCATAACTTTACATTTGCTCGTGTTGAATTCCAGTAGCCATTTCTCTGACCATCTCTGCAACCTGTTCAGGTCCTCTTGGAGGATCCTGCAATCCTCATCTGTCACAACTCTTCTCATCAACTTTGCGTCATCCGCAAACATCGACATGTAGGACTCTACACCCGTAAACATGTCGTTAACATATACAAGAAATAGAATTGGTCCCAGCACCGATCCTTGTGGTACTCCACTTGTTACTGTTCGCCAGTCCGACTTCTCGCCCCTTACCGTAACTCTTTAGCTCCTTCCTGTTAGGTAGTTCCTTATCCATGCTAGGACCTTTCCCCCTACCCCCGCCTGCCTCTCGAGTTTGAACGGCAGTCTCATGTGCGGTACTGTATCAAAGGCTTTTTGGCAGTCCAGAAATATGTAGTCTGCCCAACCATCTCTGTCCTGTCTTATCCTCGTTATTTTATCATAGAATTCCAGAAGGTTTGTTAGGCACGATTTCCCTGTCCAGAACCCATGGTGATGTTTGCTCATAAACCTAACGTTCTCCAGGTGTGCAACCAATCGTAGCCTTATTATTCTTTCCAGTATTTTACAGGGGATGCTTGTCAGTGATACAGGTCTATAGTTAAGTGCCTCCTCCCTATCGCCTTTCTTGAAGATCGGCACGACATTTGCCTTCTTCCAGCAACTGGGCAATTCTCCCGACATAAGTGACTCATTAACTCAGGAGTTAATGAGTCACAATGAGGTTTCAGGAGACAGGTTTGGTGTGATATCAACTCCTAGATCTTTCTCTCTGTCCATTTCATGAAGTACTTCATCTCTCATTTTGTATCCTGTGTCTGGTGTCCTGCTTCCACCGCTTAGTTTCATTACCTTTCATTTACTCGGGGTGAACTTTAGTAGCCATTTGTTGTGTGCGTGTGTGTGTGTGTGTGTGTGTGTGTGTGTGTGTGTGTGTGTGTGTGTGTGTGTGTGTGTGTGTGTGTGTGTGTGTGTGTGTGTGTGTGTGTGTGTGTGTGTGTGTGTGTGAGTGTGTGTGTGTGTGTGTGTGTGTGTGTGTGTGTGTGTGTGTGTGTGTGTGTGTGTGTGTGTGTGTGTGTGTGTGTGTGTGTGTGTGTGTGTGTAATAGTTAATCAAATAAAATCGAGTCCAAGCGCAGTTTAAAGTTTTGTACCTTAGGGTACAGTCCTTGCACGCTGATTTTCCTTATTCTCATATCAGATATAGACAAAAATAAAGGTCACAGTTTCGTGTCATCCTTTGCAGATGACACAAAAATCAGCATGAAAATTTCCTCTGTTGAAGACATTGAAAATCTACAAGCCAATATTATTTAAGTTTTCTATTGGCAGCAGAAAATAACATGATGTTTAACAGTGATAAATTCCAAGTACTCAGGTACGGCAAAAATGAGAACCTTAAACATAATACAGGGTACAATACACACTCAAATCTTCCCATAGTAGGAAAACAGCATGTCAAGAATTTGGGAATAATGATGTCAGACGACCTAACATTTAGGTAGCATAACGAAGCAAATATTGCGTCAGCCATAAAAATGATCGGATGGATTTCGAGAACTCTCAATTCCAGGGATCCCATCACAATGGTTGTACTCTTCAAGTCATTTGTGTTGTCCCGTCTCGAGTACTGCTCAGTACTCACTTTCCCCTTCAGAGCAGGAGAGATTGCTAAAATAGAGGGAATACAGAGAACATATACGGCACGCATAGGCGAGATAAAGCACCTAAATTATTGGGATCGACTCAAAGCTCTCCAAATGTACTCACTAGAAAGGAGAAGAGAGAGATATCAAATAGTATACACGTGGGAAATACTGGAGGGCCAAGTACCAAATCTACACAGTAAAATAACAACATAATGGAGTGAAAGATATGAAAGAATATTCAGAATAGAACCAGTGAAGAGCAGAGGTGCCATAGGCATAATCAGAGAACACTGTATAAACATCAGAAGTCCACAGTTGTTCAACACCCTCCCAGCGAGCATAGGAAATATTGTCGGAACAACCGTGGACATCTTCAAGAGAAAACTTGATTGTTTTCTAAAAGAAGTACAGGACCAATCAGGCTGTGGTGGGTATGTGGCTCTGCGGGCCGCTCCAAGCAACAGCCTGGTGGACCAAGCTCTCACAAGTCGAGCCTGGCCTTGGGCCGGGCTTGGTAGTAGAAGAACTCCCATCAACCACGTACCTTCTCACTTAACTTGTTCCAACCGTCTACCACTCTGTTTGCAAAAGAAAATTTTATAATATTTTGTCGGCACCTTTGTTACCTTAGCTTGAATCTGTATCAACTTGTTCATGAAGTTGCTGGTTTCTGGAATTACTCTTTGTCAATTTGGTCGATTCCCGTTAGTACTTTATAAGTGGGGATCATATCACCACTTTTTCCTTTATCTTCAAGTTTTGGCGTGTTATACGCCACTAGTCTCTCCTCGTAACTCTTGGTTTTCAGTTCCATTTTGTAACATGCCGTTGCTCCTTTTCCAGTTAATTTATGTGCTTCTTGAGATTTGGGCACCATACAACTGCTGCATATTCCAATTTTGGTCTCACAAAAGTCATGAACAGCTTCTTTAGTATTTCAACATCCATATAACTAAAAACAAGTTTGAAGTTGGAAAGCGACACATAGGCTCCTCTCACAATGTTCTTTTTATGTACCTCTGGCGACAGCTTACTATCCTAAACCACCCCTAGGTCTCTTTCTTTATTATATTCTGCAATACCTTTCCACATAATTTGTAAGTTGTGTGTGGTCTATTTTCTCCAATTACTCATTCCATAACATAGCATTTGTTCACATTGATTTCCATTTGACACTTGACGCTCCAAGCACTTATTTTACCTGGATCAATCTGAAGGACATTACAATCGTCTGCGTCTCCTATTTTCCCCAGAATCTTCGCCTCATCCTATTCATATTCATATAATTCTGTGTTCCTTCTGGTAGATGGTTTATGTAGACGATGAACATTACTGGTGCAGGAACTGAACCCTGCGGTACTCCGCTAGTGATACTCCTCCAGTCTGATACATTGTCGTTGATTTCTGCCCTCATCTGTCTGTCAATTAGACAATTTTTCATCTATGTCAGAAGTCTCTCTGTCACCCCTCCAGCATGTTCCAGTTTCCAGAACAGCCTCTTGTGTGGGACTCAATCAAAAGCTCTATTTAGGTACAGATAGACACAGTCAACCCAACCACCTTTTTCCTGTAGTATCTACGTGGATCTATCATAAAAGTTAAGTAGATTAGTTATAGAGGATCTTCCTGTTCGAAAACCATACTGTCTGTCCGTTATTATGTCATTGCTCTCTAGGTGTTTAACTCATTTGGCTTTAACTATTTTTTCTAGTGTTTTGACTACCACGCTTGTTAATGATACGGGTGTATAATTATGAGGGCCTTCTCGGCTACCATAATTATAGATTAGTACTATGTTCGCATTTTTCCATATATCCGCTAAGACGCCTGTGCACTAGGATGTCTGGAATATTATTTAGAGTAATTTTTATTTTACATGCATTTTAGGCTTTTATCCTTTACATGCAGCATGATTTGAAAGAATTTATGGAAAAGACCTGGATCTGTTTTACATGTGTGTGTTATACATTTATCAAAGTTCCTTTCTGCTTCTCTCATCACTGCTGTGTACTCACCTAATTGTACTCACCTAATTGTGCTTGCGGGGGTTGAGCTTTGGCTCTTTGGTCCCGCCTCTCAACTGTCAATCAACTGGTGTACAGTTCCTGAGCCTACTGGGCTCTATCATATCTACATTTGAAACTGTGTATGGAGTCAGCCTCCACCACATCACTGCCTAGTGCATTCCATTTACTAACTACTCTGACACTGAAAAAGTTCTTTCTAATGTCTCTGTGGCTCATTTGGGTACTCAGCTTCCACCTGTGTCCTCTTGTTCGCGCCCCTCCAGTGTTGAATAGTTCATCCTTGTTTACCCGGTCAATTCCCCTGAGGATTTTGTAGGTTGTGATCATGTCCCCCCTTACTCTTCTGTCTTCCAGTGTCGTAAGTTGCATTTCCCGCAGCCTTTCCTCATAACTCATGCCTCTTAGTTCTGGGACTAGTCTAGTAGCATACCTTTGGACTTTTTCCAGCTTCGTCTTGTGCTTGACAAGGTACGGGCTCCATGCTGGGGCCATGTGGTGACACACACACACACACACACACACACACACACTCACACACACACACACACACACACACACACACACACACACACACACACACACACACACACACACACACACACACACACACACACACACACCACACACA
>WNGS01169217.1:14982515-15005841 GCA_020271785.1 Procambarus virginalis
AGTTTCTTTGGTCATTCTTCATATCGATAATTATTACTCTTATTTTAATATTACAGTTAATAATATTACAAAAAACTGTTTGTTATTATAAATTATATATATAAAAGTTATCAATCTTGATTTACAAATTCTTTAAAATTACAAATGCCGTAAACCTTGAAATTCGGGGAACAAAAATGTCTCAAATTTTTTTTCGAAAAGTCTGAACAAATCTCAAAAGTCTTGCTAATTTCTATAATATAAAGAACATGATATTTTCCTAGTATTTTCAGCCATCTTCTGTCGTATTCATGCAGTCCAGTCTTTTATTTTATAATTATTTAATTCTGAAGTGACTTGGATTGACAACCTTGGTGGGCTCGTGTATTGCATGGACATAATTCACATTTATTCTATGCAGTTATATGCTTAAGCAAGTTTATGCAACTGGACATATAAGAAACTTGTTGGTATTGGCTTGCAGGAAACGATGTTAGTTTCCTTGTTGGTTTAACTTGTTGTTCCGACGAGACCTGAATAATAATTGTAAAAGAGTGAGTAATTCATAAAACAATGGACGGAACAATAAAATCATTGCTTGACGAACTTAACGACACAACGGTTATTTTGATTGGAGTAACCCACATGTTTAAACTGCCCTGCTTTACAGCGCTGGCTTCATCGACTGGGCTGTGAAGCCCTCAGTCAGGTGTGAAGCTTCGAAGGCCCTCAGCTGCGCACGGGCGCGGAATTATTCTAGCTCGGTGTCCCATTTGTTTCTCATTTTACGGTTTCCTAGATTATATCTCGTTGATCACACTCGGTTTGATCTCTATCCCTAATTCCCTCTCTCTCTCTTTTTCTCTTTTTCTGGCAATATATATACATTTGATACTTCTCACCTCCTCTCTTATTATCCCATCTCTTCTCTTTCTCCTCTCTCCCTCTACTCCAGACCCTCCATTCCAGGTGCCCAGCCGGGACCAACGCTCCACCACGTCATGAAATTGCAATTGCAGCCTGAATTTAGTCAGAAATTTAATCTACGTCTCGCCAACAATGGTTTAATCGGAGCGAAACGCTCAGGACCGATTTAGGTTGTGTGAGTTGTCTGTATGGTGGTGGTGGGTGGTAGGTGGTGTGGATGGGGGTTGAGGTAGTGGTAGTCGGGTGGCGTTCAGGTGGCGTTGAGGTGGTAGCGTTGGGGGCGCAGGGGTGGTGGGGGGCGCGGTGTAGGGGGGGGGTGCGTGGGGGCGTGTCGAGGGTGTTTGTTGTTGTAAGAAGAATTGGTGGTAATATCATGATGACAATCAGCTGACTCATGTCACTAATAAAGTTTTAGGTCTTCATCTTTCAAATTACATTTCTAACTTATTTTCTTTCTTTGCCAATGAACATGTCACCTGTCTAATTGTAAACAATATCTCACTCAATTTTTTACTTTAGACAAAGCTTTAGGATCGGTTATATGTCGCTATAAAGATATCTAAAGAGAGAAAGATGGGCAACACAGAGATAAATTGACAAACAGCCAAACAGACAGTAGCTGAAAGATTTATCTTTTTACTAATTTCGCTACAACAGCCAGCAGAAATTTATCCCATTTACCCGGTATAAATGTATATATGGCCGCATTCAGGGAAGATGCTCGCAATATTTTTACGATAAATCTCGCTCTTACAATTCTTAACTGCAACGCAGAATTTTCGTGGTGGTCCAGAACGAGGGCTTGGTTGACCTCCTCCTCACGTCACCACCAGATTGTGGACCTCTATCTAATCCTACCAAGTCATAAAATATTAGAGGGAAATATTAAATGCAAAGGCAACACCATAATTTAATTAGTCTACGAGGCTAATTTTAATCAATCGAAAGCGAATGCAATTCAGATATTTTTTTTTGGAAAAAAGCGGAAATATCGTAATAAATACCTCAAGCTCTACAAGAGGATGAGTCAGGAAGCGCTCCTGTTGCCAAGTCCCCTGGTATTACGGACTTAAAAACCTTTTTGTGGAGGCTCTTGGCGGGTCCCAGTTACGGCTGGCTGAAATAAGCTGGTTACTGCCTTGTACAGTCGTTCACCGTCTCTAATTACTTGTTGGCTTGGTGCCAAAAATTGCCAACGTTCACAGTCACGTCATCCAGTCGTTGGGCTCGTGTGGAAAGTAGCTCGACCGTTACAGTCGATTGTATGGGTTTGTGTTTGTGTGTGTATCGTTACTATATAATATATGCGGGTGGGCTGTGTGTGTGACTCTATCTTCTCTCTCTCTCTTTCTCTCTAGGTTCTCTCTCTTCTCTCCCGTCCGTCTGTTGCACTGCCTCTCGCTTCTCATATCTCCTCGCATACACTATAAGAATTTCTAGGTTGGAACTATGTTTTGAAAATGTGGAAAGCATTATACACACTTCTTAGAGCTACTCTTTCTTATACATGCGTTCCTGTTTATATGACACTCTTAGCCTTGATAGCCACTCTGAGATAAACATCAGAGATAGTAAGGTTATTAACTAATCGGAAGAAATAGAGTCTTCAAGGATAGATACTCACCCTCACCACGCACAACAAAGCTCTCTCCCGGACTTAATTCATATACAAATAGAGTCGCCAACAGAGGTACTTGTAAACAAACCCACGAACGACACGATGTGATCTATTTACAGGGAACGTGTCTAGACGTAAGGAAGAGAGCTCGACCCTCCGGAGGTTTTGAAAGGCACCTCGGACTTCAACCAATTCTTCTGGTATGTGAGCGGACGATTTCTTATCGAGCTCCATGTCAGGCCGCGCCAAGATGAGAGAGTATCAATATAGAGCAAAAAGAAAGGTTTTGAATCATCGAATAGGGGCCTCGTGTCATTGAATTTTCGTTGACTTTAAAATCATTTGTATGACACAGTTCCCTTGTATTCGTTTCGGAGTTATTTGTATGCATGACATGTTCGTCTGAGTATGCGTACGTGCGTGAGACTGAGAGGAAATAAGAGAGATAAGAGACGCTGTAATGAGGAAGAAGAAGCCGTAACTGATAATAATTAGAAGAGATATTGAACAAGCAAATATATGGCCACAGGGTACGTCTTGCTTCAGTTATCAAGACGAAAGATAAAAATGTTGAGTGAGGGAGCAGGCTGGCTGCAGGTTTCCCAGACAGCCTGCAGCCTGCCCCAGACAGCCTGCAGCCTGCCCCAGACAGCCTGCAGCCTGCTCCAGACAGCCATGCAGCCTGCCCCAGACAGCCTGCGAGTAATGACCTCCGTCGCACAGATCCAACAATAGTAACAAAACTCTCCAAAGTTTTCGAGAGCTAATTAGAGCAGACAGAAGCATCCGCGCGACAATGCTGCTGTCTGAATTTTGAGAAGCCTCGCGAAGTGAAGGCAGGTTATTAAAGATGTGAACAATAAGGTCGAGAGGCGATTGCAAAGTTCAAGGACTGATCTCCTTGTTAAGAGAGAGACATATGATATGTTGACTATTGTATACAAGCTGCAACAATAGTGTGAGAATATTATTTTTGTTCCTTCGTCTTGACATTGTATTTGGTTGCGAGGTTTATGCGTATCTGGGAGCATCTGAGAGTACTTTCTAGCATCCGAAGGTCCCCTTGAGTATAGAAATGATCACATTACAATGTTTTGATTGTTTGTCGCCAGAGGCGACTAGTTTATTGTGCACCCCATACTCATCCTGTGAGCGGTAGCGCAAAAAGCATTACAGAGGGAACAAAAGGTCTTTATCAGACCTCAACGGAGATTATTCAGATCACATATAAGTGTTTCCTGGGACAGGAAATCATATATTAAGCGAGCAAATTCGTAAATTTGTACAAGTAATTTTTATTAATGAATCTGAAATATTTGTATGTTAATAATGGATCGTAAAGTATTAAAACAGAGCACCAAATATACAACAGAAATGTTGAATACATTACATTAATTAATATGTTAGATATAGTGACATTTATTATCGGGCCTGCGGCAATTTGACCATCCCCAACGTGTTATATAAGAAAGAATAGGTTTCTTCCGGGACAATAAGCCTGTGCATATGTATAAGCTATAGACTTGCATGCAGGTCTCCCAGATGGTCGAACTACTGACCCTTTCTAGGATGCAGCCCCGTCACAGTTCCCTAACTCCCAGGTATTTACGTGCTGCCAGGTCAACAGAGGCATTAGATGAAAAGAAACGTACCCATCCATTTCGGTTCCGTCAGGTAATCGAACCTAAGGTCCCCGATTGTCTGAAGAAACTATACGATGACACAAATGCAATGTAATGATATGACCGAAGTGAGCTCTGATTTTTTAACGTGTCAAGAGTCTCAAATTATACAAATGAAATTCTGAGCCAGACATCAAGGGAGAAGCGAGTTTAAATCTTACGGTTGAATGCCGTACATCCTGAAGCCACAGAATCGAGACGTGATTGGTTCTGTACCTGTTCTGAATAAACAAAACCCAATAGAGCTTCATTACTGATCTCTCCCGATTACTTTAACGATTTAAATACATTGCAATACAACAGCCACAAAAAAAGTATAAAACGTTATTCAAAAAAGATAATAATCAGGAAATAAGAAAGCCCCAAATCCACGATTTTCGATCAAATTTCAAAACAAATTCCTCCAAATAAATACTTTAAAATTGTGTGTAACACGCAAAAAAGAACACAGTCGGTCGGGGATACAAGCCAGGAGGATCATAACCTTGGAGTTACTTCTCTATTGACGTGGTCCAAAGATCAGACAACCCTTCCCGCGATGCGCTTTTGTTTCCCGAGCTCTTTATGGTTGGGTTGGAGGGCGCGTGGTCCCCAGGATCATCTAGCTTGCCTTTCCCAAGACCCGCTTCAGTTGAACGCTGTAAACCAAGTTCATCTCGGCTGCTTCCCCTGCGACAGTTCTCAGCAGGATGTTGAGAAACAGGATGATTTTGGTAGGATGCTGTGACTCAGTATAATCTCACTAGGATGCTAAGAAACAGGGCTCACAGGAGAGTATGGGGTGCACAATAAACTAGCCGCCTTCGGCGGCAACAATCAATCAATGGATGCTGAGAAACAGGATGATTTCGGTAGGATATTGTGACCTCAGTATAATGCCAATACTGCTGAGGTAAAGGATAATTTTGATAGGATGCTATGAACCAGGATGATCTCGGTTGGATGATGTTAATAGGAATAATATCAGTAGGATGTTAATTATGATTCAAATGAAGTGCAAACAAGAGAAAACAGATTTTCCTGATAAATATTAGAGAAATATGTGGACAAAGAAGCAATATTAAGGAAATAAGAAAATAAAGGACAATCAAGTAAGCATTTATTCAGCTAGGAATAAAATACATTCATTCTTGAAATAATAAATACATATGAATAACTATCTCAATTTATATCAATTTATAAGTTAAAATGTGCCTACGAGCTACTTAAATGCAATACAATTGAAATAATATATTTATATGTAAACATGCGTTCATGCATATACAGATGAATGGGACCTCTCTCTCTTCTCCTATCCCTATCTCCCCTCTTCCTCCTCTCCTTCTCCCCATTCTCTTCTCTCTCCCTCTCTCTCCTTTTCTTCCTCCCCCTCTCCCTTCCCATCTCCCTCCCTGCCCATCTCCCCCTCTTAAAACCCACTGCCACAAGCTGTGGTGAGATCATTCACTCAGCATTCGGTGACACA
The DNA here is from genome assembly GCA_020271785.1 of Procambarus virginalis. Lineage (NCBI taxonomy): Eukaryota > Metazoa > Arthropoda > Malacostraca > Decapoda > Cambaridae > Procambarus > Procambarus virginalis. The sequence continues at coordinate 14,988,187 of WNGS01169217.1, forward strand.
TCTTGAAGTCTTGCTGGTGAGAGCGTAAGGCGGCAGACATCCGTCTCCTGCTAAACCAAGGGTTTACGCCTGTCTAACGTGATTCTCAGTGATTTACAGACCTAGAGGATAACGGGCCAGAGTATTTCTTATAATACACGGAGTATTTCTTTTCAACGGGATGAAAACAGGTAAGGTACTCTAAATACCTTCACGACATAGCTAATTGGAACAGAGGGAAACATGATTTAAAATTATTTTTGAGGGGCGAGAGTTATATGAAACAACTGTAGATTTGTTAACGGTTTGATGAGGAAATATTTTTTTTTGACTATTACAAATCAGAAAAATTGGGTTGAATATTAAAAAACCGCGTATCGAGAACAGCTTCTTTAGAGGGGACATTTGAACTCTGTCATGACCTTCAGCTTAATTAAGGCTCTGTTCTACTGCCAAGTTGCAAGGGCGAGCAGACTATGCAAATGAGTGGTCGTTAGAGTGGTGGTTTCTCGTGACGTCACGGGAACCAAAGTGGTTTTTCGAAACAAACATTTGTAGACAATTTGCCTATTGTGAATAATTCACTGTGCTCAAATTGCTAGTATCCATTGCAACAGAGGATATATGGACCACATATTAGACATGTAGCCTAGATTACAGATTTCAAATCACGTTTCTTTCAGGCTACTACATGCTTTATCAATCAATATATTTTATTTAATAAGCATACTTTAAATAAACGAGTATTGATATCAATATTCTAGACCATAGGAAATGAAACGCGGCAGAAAAAAATCCGGCTGCAGGAATCTGGGTATAGATGTCCAGCTAAAATATTAATTTTCACATGTTTGAATGAGAAGGGTATTTCCTGGTCAGAAAACGGGATAGAGCAGATGAGGGGGATAAATTATTACAGTATTTATATTTGTCCAGTGGGCATTTTGTCAAAGCAATCCTAGGTTCAAAACATATGTTGAGGTTATCTTCAGATGATTTCGGGGCTTTGCGTCCCCGTGGCCCGGTCCTCGACCAGGCATCCTTTTTGTTACACATCCACAGGAAGCAGCCCGTAGCAGCTGTCTAACTCCCAGGTACCTATTTACTGATAGGTGAGCATGGGAATCAAGGTGAAAAAAAACTGCCTATATGGGAGCCGGTCGGCCGAGCGGACAGCACGCTGGACTTGTGATCCTGTGGTCCCGTTTGGGCAGTTTCTTTCACCCTATGCCCCTGTTACTTAGCAGTAAAATAGGTACCTGGGTGTTAGTCAGCTGTCACGGGCTGCTTCCTGGGGGTGGAGGCCTGGTTGAGAACTGGGCCGCGGGGACATTGAAGCCCCGAAATCATATCAAGATAACCTCAAGATCTCTTTGCCATCACCGGGGGATCGAACCCGGGGCCTCAAGACTACGAACCCCGAACGCTATCCACTCAGCTGTCAGGCCCTTGGTCTAACAGGTCTAATAAAAAATGTGTGTGCTATACTCGGCCTAGGAATGCTTATGTTTGGTTTTTGTGCTCGATTTTTCCGGGATCTTATCAAATTAATAGTCCAAAACGTAAACATTCTCGGGGACCAACTTTACATATTGGTACTTTTGACCAAATAGTTGGTGTAGGTACTCTGCTAATTATAAATGTGGTACCATTAATCAAAAGTTTTTAATTTGAATTAAATTTTAAGGGGATAAGTTTAGGTATTTTAGGAAGGGGATGGGTTTGGACACCTTTGGAGGATGAGGAGGAACATTTGCATACATGGTTGACGTATCATGACCCCTTTACATCGCCTGTCTCTTAACGGTACCGGTGATCGTTTTTAGCACGTGATGACGCAGAGGTGATCATTTATAGCACGTGATGACGCAGATGTGATCATATCTAGCACGTGATGACGCAGAGGTGATCATATCTAGCACATGATGACGCAGAGGTGATCATTTTTAGCACGTGATGACGCAGAGGTGATCACTTATAGCACGTGATGACGAAGAGGTGATCATTTCTAGCACGTGATGACGCAGAGCCGATCATTTCCTGCTTGCTACCAAGGTCCAGCGTAGTCCAAAGTAAGAGCAAAGCGACATCTTAAGAGTGAATAGCCTTTCCAAGCTGAATATTGTAAATTTACTTCAACTCCCGATAGAGGCGATCAGTCCTCATACAAAGAGACTCGCATCAGCTGATTCAAGGCCCCCGGCTGGAAGAAATTGACAAAATGTGAAGATAGATGAAGCTTTCCGTAAGGCAGATATTCCCTGTTATGTGGGTATCAAAAAGGACCTTACAGAGGCGTTATTTAAGGATCATTATCGCTAATGTCCCCACATACGTTACTCTGGGAGCCGTAACGCATAAGGGAAGACGGAGAAATTTGCTTGCGCGCATTTTTGTCAATGGATTCCCTCATCTGAATGAGAGAAAAATTGATATCATCGGAGCGCGGAGGTCCGTCAGCGTTGTGTTTGACGATGGGAGATTTTTCATTGATATTTTGCTTCCGCGTGATGTAGGGGGAGGGAGCATGGGAGAGGTGCATGGGTGGGATATGGGAGGAAGTGGGACATGAGAGGGGGAAGAGCCTGCGACGCCAGGGGGGCATTGGATGGGACGGAGAGGACGCATTTCCACCACACTGTTCACGCACACTGGGTGAGCACGCTACATATATCATAGGGGCTTGAAACCGGTTCCAGAGTGAGGGGGGGGGGGTGTGGGAGGGGTTCCTGAATGAGAGAGGGTTGGGGTGGGAGGGGTTACTGAGTAAGTGGGGGGTTGGGGAGATGTGGAGGGGTTCTTGTGTGGTGGGGTGATGTGGGAGGGGTTCTTGTGTGGTGGGGTGATGTCGGAGTGGGTGTTGGGGTGATATTAAAGGGGTTCCTGAGTGGGTGTGAGGAGGGAGGGGTTCCTGAGTGGGATGGAGATGATGTGGGAAGGGTTCCAGGAGGGGAAGGAGTCTAAGGACCTGGGAGAACAGGACGAGTTAAAAATGCATTTCCCGTTTAAACAGGCTCATTGAAATACCCATAGAAGTAGCGCAAAAAATAATTGAGAATGTCATTAGTACAGTGAAAGTGAACTTTTTGTAATAAAAAATATATGTTGACCAGACCACACACTAGAAGGTGAAGGGACGACGACGATTCGATCCGTCCTGGACCATTTTTAAGTCGAATCGACTTGAGAATGGTCTGGTCAACATACTTTAGCCACGTTATTGTGACTCATCGCCTGCAAAAAAAATATATATAATTTAGAGTTTTTTAGGGTTCTGCGCATGCGTATCCGCCATGCGCCTTACTGTGGCGATCTCGAGAGGAGAATGCTCACTGCATTCTCGGTTCCTGGCCAGGGTCGAACGAGTTTCAAAAGCCATTGAAGTTTCATCTGCATCCAAATGAAAAACTGCAGCCTATAGGGGAAAAATCATCTAATTTCTTCTTAATGTTCACCTTTTGTAAGTATTTAAATACAGGTAGCTCACTGTTGCCATAATGAACGATGCTAGTAGCTCACTGTTGCCATAATGAACGATGCTAGTAGCTCACTGTTGCCATATTGAATGATGCTGATAGCTCACTGTTGCCATATTGAACGATGCTGGTAGCTCACTGTTGCCATATTGAACGATGCTGATAGCTCACAGTTGCCATATTGAACGATGCTGGTAGCTTACAGTTGCCATATTGAACGATGCTGGTAGCTCACAGTTGCCATATTGAACGATGCTGATAGCTCACTGATGCCATATTGAACGATGCTGATAGCTCACAGTTGCCATATTGAACGATGTTGATAGCTCACAGTTGCCATATTGAACGATGCTGGTAGCTCACAGTTGCCATATTGAACGATGTTGGTAGCTCACTGTTGCCATATTGAACGATGTTGGTAGCTCACTGTTGCCATATTGAACGATGCTGGTAGCTCACTGTTGCCATATTGAACGATGCTGGTAGCTCACTGTTGCCATATTGAACTATGCTGTAGCTCACCTTGGTCATATTATATATACCGAACGAACCTGGTAACACAGTGTCCCTTAACTATATCTAAATTATTATAAACTAAACTACGTCACTCCAGTCCAGTCTAATGGACTCATAAAGTATCAACAACCGGCATATGTTTCAACAATTAACAAGCGGCTGTACCCACTGTAGCTGCATATATAGCCTGTATCAACCAAATATCTACATCAACAACATTTGCTATTGTATTTACAGAGATCTAACCAAATACAATAAATTACTTCACTACAGACAGAGATCAAAATAACGTGATATATCACATGAACAAATCCACAAGGGATTTCTGGAAACTAAAAAACAGAAAAATAACTTTGATGTAGGTCAACCCGTCCTCCGACCATGTCTATTCCATCCAGCGGTCGACCCCAAAGACGCATTCATAATTTTAACATGCTGTTCATTCAAAACAGGAATTTTCTCAAATATCTATTAATATTATTTGTTATTACCATATTGTACATATTTAAACTCTGGTGGGTTAGGTGTTTAGGTTCTATTGGCGATTATTTGTATTTGAAGTTCGCGGGTGAAGCATTTACAGCGTTGTGGTTCGAACGAAATTCCTCATTGAAGCAATTGTTCCGGAAATGTTCGAACGTCATCAGTTCTGAGTCGTGTGTAAACCGTTTTTCATTCATAAACAGGGGGTTTGGCAGGGTGCATGGAATGGATTTTGTGTCTGTATGGAGGACGGGCTGATGTAGGTACACACATACACCCAGACTTAAGGCGAATCTGGGAACATCCTACGTGTAGGTTCGAACTTTCATCAAGGCCCTTGTGGACATGTTCTTTACAATCAATTACTTCTTAAAACGATGTTATTCAACTATCTCCGTTGAGCAGTTTTCGATCCTTTAATGTGGGGACGATGTATGATGTTGTTGACCAGACCACACACTAGAAGGTGAAGAGACGACGACGTTTCGGTCCGTCCTGGACCATTCTCAAGTCGATGAGTATGATTTTGTATAATGTGTATGTGGGTCGTTACTGGTAATATGCGTGATGGTGATCCGTCCTGGGACGACTCGGGTCGACATTTATCGTAAATATTTATTAAGAAGCTGAATGTAACGAAAACCTACAACATTTCACAGTTTCTGTGTTTTGGACTTGATTAGCAATGTTGTGCTTCCTTTGCATTGATTTGTGATGTATAGTGTGCGTGCTCTCACCTTATTGTGCTCTCAATGATTGAGTTCGGCTCTTGAATTGTAAGTGTGCTTGCGGTGTGTTCATGTGTATACGTGCGCGCGAAGTGTGGTGTGTGTGTGGTGTTGTGTGTGTGTGTGTGGTGGTGTGTGTGTGTTGTGTGTGTGTGTGTGTGTGTGGTGTGTGTGTTTGTGTGTGTCTTCATCATTATAGATAAGAGGCCAAGACAAATATTGGACCTGAATAATCTCCCTCTGGGGATATTTATTGTGACAGCTCTGGTCATTAGGAAGACAAACGCTCCTGTGTCCCACGTGTAGGTGTGCGTGTGCCTGTGTGTGTGTGTGTGTGTGTGTGTGTGTGTGTGTGTGTGTGTGTGTGTGTGTGTGTGTGTGTGCGTGTGTGGTGTGTGTGTGTGTTTGCAGTAACATACCAGATAACTGACGTCTTGATATCTTCATAATATACATTTTTTTTAATCTACACGATTTTTTTGTCGTTTTACATACAAACTCGTTGTTATCCTGTTATTGGGTACAAGCATCCAAATCCAGTGAATAGTAGTTCGCGCGCGCCTACGTCGGGACAAAACGTAGACAGGAATAAGAAATTGTTGTTCCTGAGGGACAGGAAGATGAAACTAACACCAGTGTTCCCCTATGCAGAACATCTGTTGTCTTCTCTATACATGTGATGAATCTGAAGGGGAAGTCATTGATAATGGTCCAGGACGGACCGAAACGTCGTCGTCCCTTCACGTTCTAGTGTGTGGTTTGGTCAACATATTTCAGCCACGTTATTGTGACTCCTCGTCTGCAAAAGGCGATAGATTGAGATTGGAAAGGCAAAGAGAGAGAGAATAGGCAAAGAATAGGGATGAGAGGGGGTACGAATGATAATAGAGAAGGATGAGGGGGCAAAGGATGGAGTGGTATTGTAAATTAAAAGCAAAGTGAGACGGGACGCCAACAAGGGGTAGAGGATGGGGTTGGGGTCGGAGTAGAGTAGAAGTGAGATTCATGGATGGGATTAAAGAGTAGGGGAGAAAGAAGTGGTGTGGAGTGTCGGAAATTTGGATTGGGGGAGGGGGAGGGAAGGGGGGGGGGAGAGGAAGGGAAAGGGAACTATAAGGACAAAGCGCCAAAGAACATACGACTATATTGCACTTGGAAGGGGCCAGGATAAGGGTTTCGGATGAGACGGGGGGTTAAAGGAATGGTGCCCAACCATTTGGACGGTCGGGGATTGAACGCCGACCTGCATGAAGCGAGACAGTCGCTCTACCGTCCACCGCAAGTGGTTGGGTAATTGGGGGGTAGGGGGGAGGAGGGAAGGATCGAATTTTGGGCCAAGAAGGGAATCTTGAGCGGGTGGTGGTGGTGTAATCTGCTGTGATTATGGGAATTTGCACTTATGGGCTACTCATGCCCATGCCACCTCTTGAGCGGCCTAATCTTCATCAATTTGGAATTTGCACGGTACTAGATGAGCTACTCGGCGGGGCTCAGGTCTCGAACCCTCCACCCCCTCCCCTGCCTCACCCTCTCTTTCCCTTCCCGGTATCCTTCCCACCTGGAGGGAGGGAGGGGAACGTGTACACCTGACCAGTGCAGATCCCTGTGATGCCTCCCTCCAACCCAATCAAGCCCGCCTAAACCCCAAAGCTATACCATTAACGCATGTCTCCCGCCAACATCACGTTTGTTCGCCATCAGCAGCTCGACCCACTCGACGTCACGTGCTGGCCTGATTAGCAGGAGCTGTTACATGCAGCCAGCAGCCTCTTGCCCAGCGTCTCGTGATTTTTTTTTAAATTTTTCCCTAGGGGCGAGTTCATTGGGCTCTATGGAAGCTGGTGTGGATTTGGGAAGTCTCCGGGTCTCTGTGTGGAATATTTAGTTGTTTTCTTTATTAATAATATTCAATTAATTACAATTATTATAATAATAATTACGCTAATTATTGTAATTAATAATTATTACTCCTCCTTCTGCTGGGTCATGAAGGAATCCGGCCTCGGGCGAAAGAGGGGCAGTGACAATCTCTGTCTGGAACCACTTGGGCTGGACGGTAGAGCGACGGTCTCGCTTCATGCAGGTCGGCGTTCAATCCCCGTTCGTCCAGGTGGTTGGACACCATTCCTTTCCCCGTCCCATCACAAATCCTTATCCTGACCCCTTCCCATTACTATATAGTCGTGATGGCTTGGCGATTCAGTCTTGGTTATGCATTCGAATCAGATATTGAGAATTTTTGTCGTTATTCCTTTCTCTCCTCGATCCCATTTTTCTTTATCTTTATCTTTTCTTTATCCCTTCTCTCCCTCCTTCCCCTTCTCCCTTTCCATCCCCCTCTCCCTTTCCTCCCGCTCTTCAATCTTTCTCCGACCATTCGCTTCGCCCTGCAACATCCAATCCCATTTATACCAAGCAACATCAATTCAATTAAACAAATCACTGTAGCATATCTGGTCGCGTCCACCTCGGAACGACCCTTTGCGCTACACGGAAGGAAACGACAAAAAAAAAATAGGTCAAGTACAAATCAGGTCAAATATATTGCCCAAGACTCAGATGGTGAAACTAATTGTAGAACTTTTATAATTAAGTTGAGAGAGAGTCAGTGTTTTCTCCTTTCCTCTTTGTAATCGGAGGGAGGAGAGACACCTCCTTTGTTATCGGGAAGGAAGAGGTAGGGAGAGAGGTACCTCCTTTGTTTTAAAGAAGGAATGAGGTTGGAGGATGCCTATTTTGTTTTATTAGTAAGTAGGTGGAATGAAGGTACCAGCAGGAGTGGTGGTGCCTCTTCTCTTACTGAAGAGGGGGTTGGGATGATTTAAGTATCTCCTTTCTTTTCGGAAAGGAGGTAAACGGATAGTGGGAGAAGTGCCAACTCGGTTATCGGGAAATACGAAACGAGAAGTAAAGGAGTAGGGTATATTTTTTAACATAAATAAAGCAGTTTGAGAGAACGGAAAACAGATGTGTGTAATAATGTAGAATAGAAATACTGAAAGGAGGGGTGGACGGGGGTCATTCTTAAATTTTTATTTATAATTGATACAGAAGTAGCGATGAGAAGATACGCATATTTGCATACTATTAAGTGAGTGTGGGAATTTTAGCTGGTTTCATGTGTGTGTGATCGTGAAGGAGTAAGTGAAATATTAATTCTTCTCTAACATATAAATATAAAAGGAAGTAGCTTCCTATTGCTCAAGGGTAGGAAGTAGCAATAGGAAGTAGCTTCCTATTGCTCAGACGCTTTGGGCTAGTCTCATTAAACTTTGTACCATTATTCTGCTAGGAAACGTGCGTAACATGGTCGGGTCCGGGCACCAGACTTCCAGAAGAAACGGCATGCCACAGTTACAGACTGACCCCTATGATTGAATTTAGCCCTTGGGGCCGGCAACATGTGGCTAAATAAAAAAAAAATAACATAAACCATTATGCATTTATTTAGCGAAACTAAAAAATCTAAACCTCATAGTATGCCCATTGCTTCATAAAACAGACGATCGTCTCACAGCTCGGAAGTCAATGTGGGAACTGTTTTATGCTTTGTATATTTCATTAAGAATTAAGACAGTGACATGCGCTCTTAGTGTTACTATATATATATATATATAGACACTCTCTCCGCTCAGTCACCATTTGGTCACCATTTGGTCGGGAGACATCTCCCGTCACGCAGGGTGCAGTCGCACCTCCACAGATCTCCAGTATCATCTCTCGATACTGGTAATGGCTCATAAGGGCCACCACTTACGGGCTATTCATGCCCGTGCCACCTCTTGAGTGGCTTAATCATTATCAATCAATCAATCTCCGCTCAGTGTCCAGCGGAGAGAGAGCCCCGCAACCTACTGAACCGTGACTCTGTTAGCTTTGCCGCCCGATCAGACGGAATCACACTGCGTCCGTGGAAGGGTGGCAGACAGTTGGCATTGAACTATACTTACGTATCCACCCTGGCAACCACATACATCAACCTCTCTACCGGCACAGCAGGAGCCGCGGCGACACACAGAGAATGACACAAGTCAGCCAAGTACAGGCAATTAGATCATTGGTACAACTTCGTTCCAATAGGGTCTGAGACCCTAGGCCCATGGGGAGAGAGTGCAAGAAGGTTTCTTAAGGATCTTGGTTCCAAGCTCATTGACACCACAAAAGACCCTAGAGCGGCAAGTTTTCTCTTTCGGTGCCTCAGTGTCGCGATCCAGAGGGGGAATGCCCTCTGCATCCTCGGTTCCTGTCTGGCGTCGGAGGAGTTCGAGGAAATCTACAGCCTCTAGGAAGCGAACTTTTTCTAGTGTCCTCTTAATGTTCATTTTTTGTATACAATCCGATATGTAACTGTATAACCTTGCATAATAAAGTGTACACCATAAAAAAGGGGGGTGGTAGGAGAAGCGAACACTCTTACGTATTCAGAGTTAAATGGCAAGTTTTTCCCTGAATGCTCTGTGTTCCCTTCTCTGAGGCTGTGGGTCCCTATAATTGCACCAGAGGTGGTACCCCCTTATATATATATATAAATATATATATATATATATATATATATATATATATATATATATATATAATATATGTATAAATATAAAAATTTTGTATTTAAAAAATAATTTTTTAAGATTGAACTTGCCTCGGACTCGGATGCTGTTTGACCCCAAATCACCTGCCTGAAGAGCCTGTCCTTGGTTTTATGAGGGTCCATTAGGAGAGAGTAGGACCTACATTATATATATATATATATATATATATATATATATATATATATATATATATATATATATATATATATATACACACACGATTTTGAAAAGTATTTTCCCCTTTTCGTCTTTCTGAGAGAGAGATTGAGTAGTCAGGATGGGAGTTGATTATCAGTCTGTTAGCGAGGGTGCCATGGACTCCTTCGTCAATGCCCAACTAGTAGAGGAGGTTGGGTAACTCACTGCGTGTGATCACTCAGAATATTATGTATTAGAGTTCCCCCCCCCCTTAAATGCTGTCACTAAGGAGAGGGAGGGTGGATTTGAGGAGAAAGGAATGGTTAATGAGTATGAAAATGTAGTAAATATGTTTCCTGGATGGAGAGAAAAATAGCAAGCCAAGAGATGGTAAATGAAGAAGGAAACAATCAAACTGCTTCCTCATTAGTCAGGATGAAGACCAAAAAGTTTGTTACGTTCCCTCGACTTTGACTTCACTTGAGTCTGATCTCACTCTTCACTCCTCNATATTTAAACTTCAGAAGTGTGTAAAGTTGAGGAAATTGTTCAGCGATGCCTAAGGCGTCGAAGGCTTCGAGACCTCTTAAGCAGGCTACGAGGTTCAAAAGACCCATTAAGTGTCTGAAGATTCAGACGTCACAGTGTGTTAAAAGCTTTTTTCATTACGGGTCCGAAGCCCGTATTTCGCTGGGATTCAGGTCCGCGTCGAGCCGGAGCTCCTAAAGAAATGATCGCCTTTTATTTTCCACTTTTATAGGAACAGCGGCAGCAGTTGAGGGTGTGAATACTTTTGTGTGTAATCAGATTCTCCTCAGTTTATATACATATATATACCCTCAGTGTATATATTTATGTATATAAAGGTGTACCACGAATCGGCGGATGTCAGGCACCGCTCCTGTCCCAGGTAAGTTACGGGCTCACCATAGCCCGTGCTGCTTGGAACTTTTTCCGAGTAGCTGATTCTATAACAGCAACACAAGCGGCGGATCTAACACTCCTTTTTGTGAATATACACCGAGAATTGTCATTAACGTTGAACTGTGTTGAGGTATAAAAATACACCTGTAGATTAGTCCTTCATGTATAGTAATGTCCCCCTAATACTGTCTCGAGGATGATGGCTCTCCTTAAACCCACACCAAAACTAACTCAGATCACATAGTTTGTAATGATTACCTTAATGCCCCTCCAGATCTTTTTTTTACATTATTCAGTAAAAAAAAACACGTCATTATATTCGGCCGTTGATCGTGTTTGTCAGTCTAGGTCTTGAGTGCGTCAGCTGCAGTCAATATGATTGCCTCAGCCCTTTGTTTTAGCTTAAAGTTCAAATTTCTTACGAGTCTGAGCGTAAATCAAATGGTTTCTTTTTTTATGAATCTGACCGGAATCAAACTCCACCATAATGTTTGACCTCGTTAAGGTCACATTGTGTTCTTGGAAACTAAATACCGTATCCATTTATATTATTTCAAGAGAACATTCAGGAGCACTTACAGCAGATCACTTTCTATACAGGTGTTTCACTTCATGAATACTGCCGCGTTACAGACCTTGGGATGTATGTAGCCTTGGTATACATGCATCGAGGCTTGGAACACGGGCGCTGATCGGGCTGATATTTGCGCTTACATCACAGATCTCTCGCGAAGTTGCCTCATCATTGCGATCAACAGTGAGCTAATCAAGGTACAAATAGACTTAAAAGCTGGCAAAGAACCAAACAAAACGAGTAGCGAGGCGTGAGTAAAACCTTGGACGCATTGAGTCATGATCCGAAGCCTTTCCCATTGGTTCCATTGGGACGCTCATGTGTTCGTGAGTTTTGAACGGAAGCCTTTCACAGTGGTTCCATTGAGACGCTCATATGTTCGTGAGTTTTGATCCGAAGCCTTTCACAGTGGTTCCATTGGGACGCTCATGTGTTCGTGAGTTTTGAACGGAAGCCTTTCACAGTGGTTCCATTGAGACGCTCATGTGTTCGTGAGTTTTGAACGGAAGCCTTTCACAGTGGTTCCATTGAGACGCTCATATGTTCGTGAGTTTTGATCCGAAGCCTTTCACAGTGGTTCCATTGAGACGCTCATGTTTTCGTGTGTTATGAACCGAAGCCTTTCACAGTGGTTTCAGTGGGACGCTCAGTCATGTGTTCGTGAGTGTCGAACCGAAATCTTTCACAATGGCTCAAGTGTGAGACACTCAATGAGTTCGTTCGTGAGAGAATAATACACAGTAACTTTCTTCGTATTTCCTTAGCTTTTAAAAAGGCTGATTTTATGCAAATATTGTTAATGCTATTCTGTTATATTTCCAGACACACAGACTTCCACTTCAAAAATATATTTGTCTTCAGCTTCATCATGAATTAAGCGATAACTGAAAGTTTTACTCTCGTAGTGAGACGTACAGTAATCACATGCGGAAATTGCCCAACCACTTGGGCTGGACGGTAGAGTGACGGTCTCCCTTCATGTAGGTCGGGGTTCAATCCCCGACCGTCCAAGTGGTTGGGTACCACTCCTTCCCCTCGTCCCATCCCAAATCCTTATCCTGACCCCTTCCCAGTGCTGCATAGTCGTAATGGCTTGGCGCTTTCCCCCTAATAATTCCCTTCCTTTTTACGCGGAAAATTACAGTACCAAATCTGCAGTGGAATTACATATGCATACAAAACTAGGAGGGGAAGTGGAAGGGGTAGAAGAGACAGAAAAATACATAGACTAATTGATAAAAAGATAACGAATAGATGATTGTAGGATAAATATTGGAGAACATTTGTTAAAATATCTCTAAGAGATGATGTATATAGAGAGATAAGTAGAGCGAACTGGAACTGTGGATAGATTGACAGAAAGACAGGTAGGCAAGGACAAGCTGAGAGAGAGGTAGGCAAATGGGTCAGTTAGTTAACAGTGTGTGTCAGGTGGTTGGCTGGTAGCTACAGCGGCTGGTGCGTAGATTAGCACTTAGGATGAGAGGCCTGTTGCATGGCTAGAACACACACACACACACACACACACACACACACACACACACACACACACACACACACACACACACACACACACACACAGTTTCAAATGTAGATATGATAGAGCCCAGTAGGCTCAGGAATCTGTACACCAGGTGATTGACAGTTGAGAGGCGGGACCAAAGAGCCAAAGCTCAACCACCGCAAGCACAATTAGGTGAGTACAATTAGGTGAGTACACACACCCGCACACACACACACTAGGTGAGTACACACATCCGCACACACACACACACACTAGGTGAGTACACACACCTGCTACATCACACCAGCCCCACCGGCAGCCTCCCATACAACCCCCCTCCTCTCAAACTACCTTTCCCTCTATGTATTTGTTGTTTTTAGATTCAGCTACTTGTATAAATCGAACCCAAGACCTTCTTCAGGGCCTCCTTCAGGACCTCCTTCAGGGCCTCCTTCAGGACCTCCTTCAAGACCTCCTTCACCTACTAAGAACTTTTGTATAGACATAAACAAACATGAAGTCCTTCAGCATTTGTGGTGGAGCGAAAATACATTATGTTGCTCATTGGAATATAGAAAATTCTCAAGAATTATTAAGTATTATATATGAGAAAATCCGTAGGAGCTGTATTGAGGGTTCGAACCTATGCGCTGGGTGTTCCCACGCACACGCTTCTAGCGACTAGACCACGACATGGTAATAAGGATTGTAACCTGGAATTCTACTGAACACACAAGGGTTTCCTGAGGCTTCTACTAATGCCAGAACCAGGATTTTCACACAATTCCCCCCCCCCCTGTGTACTCTGGCTCTGTCATCTAGGAATGTTTTACCTCTGACGCTCCTCTTTCAATACACAGAGTAATCACACTAACATTGATACAGTCAGGTATTGAAGTAGAGGTAGAAGTCTACCTCTACCTCAGAGGTAGAACTATTTGATTGATAGAGCCCGAATGCATGGGAGAATTGTATGAAACACCGGTTAGGCTTCAGTGGAAGCCTCGGCATTCTCGTGGGTGCAGTAGTACTCCAGGTTGCAATTCTTTTTACCATGTCGTAGTACAGTTGACTAGGGCGCGTCTGGGAACATCCAACGCATAGGTTCGAACCCTCATTATGGCTCTTGTGGATTTGTTCATTTGATTTATCACGTTGTGATTTCTGTGTCGATTACTACAACTGTTAAGAATGCTTTAATAAATGATTTTATTACCGTATGGAAAGAACCTTTCATTGTTATTACATGAAATACTTTTTAAATCCAGATGGAATATTGGGAATAGGTTCTTGTAAGTACTCTGGTAAGGAAGGGGAGGAGGGCAAAGACTTCCATATCTAAAACTTATTTTTTCTATACTGGAAGCATGTTATAGAGGCACATCTGGAATATTGATATAGAAAGCTGTTAAATTCTTAAACAAATCTGTTAAATTCTTCTTTCTTCATATATACTGACACTGGGTTGCGTGTGCTTACAGAAATGCTTATTGTCATATGTACTTGGAAAATTCTTTGCAGCATATTGCTTGGGAACTTTCAAACCTCCTCTTCTCTCTCTCTACACCCACATCCTCTTCCAGAATTTCACCTCCCTATCACTCTCCCTCCCACATCCTTTCCAAAGCCTTTAGACAAATTGATTGATATTGTGTGGGATGGAGGATAGTAATTTCTTGTCTATTATTGTTTATACGTTGCCTATTACTGTAAGAGAGGAACATCCTCATAGCAGTGAAGTCATATTTACACTCTCTCGTTTTTCAATCTCTCTCTCTTCTCTCTCTCCCTCTCTCATGTATAAATTTATATATAATCCCTCAACATTGCCAGGAATCTATGGAAGCCTCGAAGGTAAGTAAAATTATATTAAAGAAATTAGGCTTGGTAACAAGAAAAAAGAGCTTCAGATAAGAGGATCACGTAGGAGTAATTAAGGAGTGAAGAAAAGGCAGGAGGAGTAATCCATCCGATGGGGTGCTTCGTTGTAGGGAGAAGAGGGCAAGACCCACGGATAGAACGGCTTCGTACCGGATGGTCTTGGGGATAGTGGACCGTAATAGCGTGGTCTACCTTGGTGTTATAGATTCAACTACTCGGAACCAAGTTCCAAGTAGCACGGGGTATGGTGAGCCCGTAGTGGACTTACCTGGCACAGAAGCGGGGCAAGTAGCACGGGTTATGGTGTGCCCGTAGTGAACTTACGTGGCACAGGAGCGGGGCAAGTAGCACGGGTTATGGTGAGCCCGTAGTGGACTTACCTGGCACAGGAGCGGGGCTGTGTCCCTTTGTAGTCTACCTGGTGACCTGGTCAATATATTTACCTGGCTTACCTGGCGGCCGTCAATATTTGCCATTCGTGAGTCAACGTTGTCATTTTTCGTGTCGACGACGCGCATGCATTATGTACCGGAATATGATTTAAGAGCGAAAGTTACGTAGAGGTTATAAACCCATATGTTAGAGGTATGTTCATATGAACGCCACGTTTCCTTGTAACTGTGAAACCTTCCATTCAAGGGTGATTTTCATGACCGTACTTACCATGTGATTACAATTGCCGTGACACACGCACACATTGTTTATCACTTGGATGGTAGAGCGACGGTCTCGCTTCATGCAGGTCGGCGTTCAATTCCCGACCGTCCAAGTGATTGGGTACCATTCCTTCCCTCCCGTCCCATCCCAAATCCTTATCCTGACCCCTTTCCAGTGCAATATAATCGTAATGTCTTGGCGCTTTCTCCTGATAGTCCCCTTCTCTTCCTCTTTTAAAAATTCACGACAATTTTAATCAATGCTTAAATGGTGATCGCATGAAGCGTGCGCATTTTCTATCACGTAATATGAGATTAGCGTGCGTGACACGTGCTTACGTGAGAGGTGAATATATTTCTCTGGATTATGTAACAGGTCAGTATACTTTGTTATTATCGTAATTTCGTTACGTGATAATGTCGTTGGTTTGCTTGTGCGAAGGACTTAAGAATTATGAGCCTCGTGATGGGATATTAAGGCGAATGCAAAAGTTTGCTGGACACCTAGCTAGTATGATGTATTTTTTAACATATTTCAGAAAGTTCTGTAAGATAACATCAAGAGAAAGCACTATTGGGAGCACGACTGTTTTTCACTTGTAAAGGATATGAGGACAAGAACCTGGGATATATAGTTATATATTGTTACATAATTATATATGAAGTGATCTTGTTTTCTCAATCATAATTTGATTACACTGTTTCCAATCATTTTAGGAAGAATCTACATTGATGAGGAAATATTACCGGTACTGAGCAGACGATACGAAACTCCGTGCGTGATATGTTTGAAATTTAATCGCATGAGTTGTCTCACTCTTCCCTCTCTCTACAAGTTATATTCCTGAATAAGGAATAAGACTGCCTATAAGTGTTCACATGACCAATACGTGTTTTGAACTTGAAGAGCCTCTTTCAGGTTCAGTACGTTATGGATTATATAACTGAGACTTGCCAATCTGTTTGACAAGATTACATTTAGTATTTTATTTAATCTAATCCTTTTGCAAATTGTTAAACAACTTTTTTTTTAAGTGAGTGGATTAAGTCGTGCAAAAACACAATTATATGAGCGCACTCTCTTTCTCTCTCACCCTCTTTTCTCCCTCTCACTCTTTTCCTCTCAGTCTCACGCACGTACGCATACTCAGACGAACATGTCATGCATACAAATAACTCCGAAACGAATACAAGGGAACTGTGTCATACAAATGATTAAGTCAACGAAATATCAATGAACACGAGGCCCCTATTCGATGATTCAAAAACCTTTCTGTTTTGCTCTATATTGATACTCTCTCATCTTGCGCGGCCTGACATGGAGCTCGATAAAAAATTCCGCTCACATCCAGAAGAGATTGTTGAAGTCCGAGGTGCCTTTCAAAACCTCCGGAGGGTCGAGCTCTCTTCCTTACGTCTAGACACGTTCCCTGTAAATAGATCACATCGTGTCGTTCGTGGGTTTGTTTACAAGTACCTCTGTGGCGACTCTATTTTATTATGAATTAGTCCGGGAGAGAGCTTTGTGTGTGCGTGAGTGAGGGTGAGTATTAATTCCTTGAAGACTTCTATTTCTCGATTATTAATAACCTTACTATCTTGATGTTTAACTCAGAGTGCTATCAAGGCTAAGAGTGTCATATAACAGGAACGCATGTATTATAGAAAGGAGTAGCTCTAAGAAGTGTGTATAATGCTTTCCACATTTTCAAAACATAGTTCCAACCTAGAAATTTCTTATAGTGTATGCGAGGGAGATAGAGGAAGCGAGAGGCAGGCAGACAGACGAGACGGAGAGAGAAAGAGAGACAGAGAGAAAGAGAGAGAGAGAGATAGAGAGATCAACCACCAGGGCCCGCATATATTATATATGTAACATACACACACAAACACAACCCATACATCGTACTGTACGGTCGAGCTCTTTCCACACGAGCCCAACGACTGCTATGACTGACTGTGAACGTTGGCAATTTTGGCACCAGGAGCCAACAAGTAATTAGAGACGGTGAACGACTGTACAAGGCAGTAAACCAGCTTATTTCAGCCAGCCGTAACTGGGACCCGCCAAGAGCCTCCAACAAAAAGGTTTTTAAGTCCGTAATCCAGGGGACTTGGCAAACAGGGAGCGCTTCCTGACTCATCCTCTTGTAGAGCTTGAGGTATTTTACGATATTTCCGCTTTTTCCAAAAAAAATATCTGAATTGCA
>WNGS01169217.1:15010297-15047797 GCA_020271785.1 Procambarus virginalis
GCAACATCATAATGTAATTAGTCACGAGGCTAATTTATAATCAATCGAAAGCGAAGAGGCTGAAGAATGAATAAAGGTGGTAAAATGGGACTACTAAGGGTGAAGGATGTATGGAATGGTAAGGAATGTGGCTATAGTTGGAGACGAGGGTGTGGGGCATGATGAGGGAGCTATAAAGAAGGTGGAGAAGGAAGAGGAGGTGAGGAATGGTGTAAAGGAGGGGAGGACAGAGGGCGATAACTAAGGTCTGACGAGAAATGGAGAAAAATACACTAGAAGCTTCAGTGACACTCTGGACGTTCATTGTCTGTCATTCCTGTGGGTGTTTGTCGTTCCTGTGGGTGTTTGTCGTTCCTGTGGTGTTTGTCGTTCCTGTGGGTGTCTGTCGTTCCTGTGGGTGTCTGTCGTTCCTGTGGGTGTCTGTCGTTCCTGTGGGTGTCTGTCGTTCCTGTGGGTGTCTGTCGTTCCTGTGGGTGTCTGTCGTTCCTGTGGGTGTCTGTCTTCCTGTGGGTGTCTGTCGTTCCTGTGGGTGTCTGTCGTTCCTGTGAGTGTCTGTCGTTCCTGTGGGTGTCTGTCGTTCCTGTGGGTGTCTGTCGTTCCTGTTTGTGTCTGTCGTTCCTGTGTGTATCTGTCGTTCCTATGGGTGTCTGTCGTTCCTGTGTGTATCTGTCGTTCCTGTGTGTATCTGTCGTTCCTGTGGGTATCTGTCGTTCCTGTGTGTATCTGTCGTTCCTGTGTGTATCTATCGTTCCTGTGGGTGTCTGTCGTTCCTGTGTGTATCTGTCGTTCCTGTGGGTGTCTGTCGTTCCTGTGTGTATCTGTTGTTCCTGTGGGTGTCTGTCGTTCCTGTGGTGTCTGTCGTTCCTGTGGGTGTCTGTCGTTCCTGTGGGTGTCTGTCGTTCCTGTGGGTGTTTGTCGTTCCTGTGGTTGTTTGTCGTTCGTGTGGGTGTCTGTCGTTCCTGTGTGTATCTGTCGTTCCTGTGGGGTGTCTGTCGTTCCTGTGTGTATCTGTCGTTCCTGTGGGTGTCTGTCGTTCCTGTGTGTATCTGTTGTTCTTGTGGGTGTCTTTCGTTCCTGTGGGTGTCTGTCGTTCCTGTGGGTGTCTGTCGTTCCTGTGGGTGTCTGTCGTTCCTATGGGTGTCTGTCGTTCCTGTGGGTGTTTGTCGTTCCTGTGGTTGTTTGTCGTTCGTGTGAGTGTCTCTCGTTCTTGTGGTATTTGTTATTTACGTCGTGTCTGTAGTATGGAATGTTTGTTTAGCGTGCTCGTGATAATCTTCGGCCTGTGTGTGTTTTCTCGCACATTTCATTAGCTACATCAAATGGCAATCCTCTTATTTCACAACCCTCAGTCACCAACGTGACTTGATCTCATACACAATGGATCGTAAATACATTTATGTACAATTCTTAACGAGGTGTACGTAAGAAAATGAGATAAAAAAAAACACCTGCTGGTTATGTAACACTTCCAATCAATAAACTGATATAAGAATTGTAATGTATACGTTCTCATGCTATCTGTATGTGTGACAAAACACACACACACAGACACACACACACACACACACACCACACACACACACACACACACACACACCACACACACACACACACACACACACACACACACACCACACACACACATGCATAGCATGCATGACCGAAACATGCACATTGTAACTCGTCCGGAAGACAGGAATTTTGAAGCAAAATTAATGCAGGCATAAAACAACTGAATTTACTACGAACGTCACTGGCAGCGACATTTTCCTAAATGATTCATTGATAAGGTTAAAGTCCCAAGGTCATGCTCCGGGATTTGAGAGATCATTCAGCCCTGTTTGTGTTGCTGTTTTTCGTGTAGATACAATATAGTTATTAAATTTATTATACTATTTATGGTATAGCTAGCTAAATTTGACGTTTAAAAAAGGGGCCATCAATTTTGTCTTCCGTCTTATTGTTTGACCTTTAACCGGGTAATTGATCGTTTTGTTTGTCATAATTTGTAAACACAATAGGGCCAGATTGCCACAATGTACCCTGTTATTAGAGGCGTTATATATATATATATATATATATATATATATATATATATATATATATATATATATATATATATATATATATAATGTTCAACACTAAGGTAATGGAGGATCATCAGATGTCTATAGGTAGTAACTTTAAATGTCTCATTAGCAGTCATGTTTTGCTATAAAGAGACGGCCATGGGAGAATGTCATGGGTTTTCACTTCTCCTAATTTATTGATGTGTTAATAAGGTGCTGCCTCTCAGAACCCAAGTGTGTTACTGGCTGTAAGCTTTCCTCTCGACTTGTTCATTGTCAAGTCTCCAAATACGAGTTACTCTGGGGGTTACCCGGCGTTGCCCGGGGTTTGTCTGTGTCCGCCCCCTCCCTCCCTTCCTCATCTGTCCATCTCTATACATTCATCTATCTATGTATACATCCAGATATCCAACTATATATCTAAATTATATTTTTATCCATCCAAGTATCTATCGTCTATTCATCCATCAAATTCATCTATTCATCATATATGAGTATATGATGCGCTCGCACTCATATATCTATGCTTCTGTCCATCCATCATATGTCCATCTATCTATATACCTATCCATCAGTCTATCCAGCTAAACATCCCTCATCTAATCTCTATCCATCTATTTCTTCCCTCCCCCCCCTTCCCTCATCCTCCACAATCACCTCTCCCCTCCCCCCCCCCACCCGGCTTAGCTTCTCTTCCCTTTCATAATAATATATTAATAAGAAGTAATGAAATGTGTTTAGGGAAATATTTCGTTCTCATGACGAGAGTGTCTTCGCCCTGGAAACACAAACCGAAGCTGTGTCTATTTTCCGCTTGTTACAAATTGTAATAAAGTTGTTACATCTTGGCTTAACGTGTTTATGACGTATTAGAACGTTGTTACAACTGGCTATATTGGTTGTTATAACTGGTTAGGAAGTGTTAAAACTTGTTCGAACGTTGTACCAACGTCGTAGTTTCGGTGTGTGTTTGACGGGCGGTCATATCCACCAATATTTCACAGGAATTGAATCCGTGACAGTCAGAGAGGGGAGGGGGGGGGGGGGAGGTTAAATGGGAGATAGAGAAATAGGTGGGAGGATTTTTATATTTTTTCTATGATCGACTATCCTGGCCACCGCCGGATGCCTCCATAGAATTATATAATTATATTTATATATGTCAATATATAAATATATATAAAGTAGGGTTTGGGAGAAGAAACTACTCAAGTTTTCAGGGAGCATCAACAAGTTCTTCCCCTAAATATCTTTTATTCTCTTCTCTGAGGCTGTGTCCTCCCACAATGGCACCAGTGGTGGTACCCCATATATATATATATATATATATATATATATATATATATATATATATATGGGGTATATATATATATATATATATATATATATATATATATATATATATATATATATATATATATATATATATATATATATATATATATAACATTATATATATATATATATATATATATATATATATATATATATATTATATATATATATATATAACATATATATATATATATATATATATATATATATATATATATATATATATATATATATATGTATGTATGTTATAATATTTTTAAAGTCTATACTACAAAATATTTTCTTGGACACCTTGGTATATTTAAACTTCAGAAGTGTGTAAAGTTGGAGGAAATTGTTCAGCGATGCCTAAGGCGTCGAAGGCTTCGAGACCTCTTAAGCAGGCTACGAGGTTCAAAAGACCCATTAAGTGTCTGAAGATTCAGGACGTCACAGTGTGTTAAAAGCTTTTTTCATTACGGGTCCGAAGCCCGTATTTCGCTGGGATTCAGGTCCGCGTCGAGCCGGAGCTCCTAAAGAAATGATCGCCTTTTATTTTCCACTTTTATAGGAACAGCGGCAGCAGTTGAGGGTGTGAATACTTTTGTGTGTAATCAGATTCTCCTCAGTTTATATACATATATATACACCTCAGTGTATATATTTATGTATATAAAGGTGTACCACGAATCGGCGGATGTCAGGCACCGCTCCTGTCCCAGGTAAGTTACGGGCTCACCATAGCCCGTGCTGCTTGGAACTTTTTTCCGAGTAGCTGATTCTATAACAGCAACACAAGCGGCGGATCTAACACTCCTTTTTGTGAATATACACCGAGAATTGTCATTAACGTTGAACTGTGTTGAGGTATAAAAATACACCTGTAGATTAGTCCTTCATGTATAGCAATGTCCCCCTAATAACTGTCTCGAGGATGATGGCTCTCCTTAAACCCAACACCAAAACTAACTCAGATCACATAGTTTGCAATGATTACCTTAACGCCCCTCCAGATCTTTTTTTTCATTATTCAGTAAAAAAAAACACGTCAATTATATTCGGCCGTTGATCGTGTTTGTCAGTCTAGTTCTTGAGTGCGTCAGCTGCAGTCAATATGATTGCCTCAGCCCTTTGTTTTAGCTTAAAGTTCAAATTTCTTACGAGTCTGAGCGTAAATCAAATGGTTTCTTTTTTTATGAATCTGACCGGAATCAAACTCCACCATAATGTTTGACCTCGATAAGGTCACATTGTGTTCTTGGAAACTAAATACCGTATCCATTTATATTATTTCAAGAGAACATTCAGGAGCACTTACAGCAGATCACTTTCTATACAGGTGTTTCACTTCATGAATACTGCCGCGTTACAGACCTTGGGATGTATGTAGCCTTGGTATACATGCATCGAGGCTTGGAACACGGGCGCTGATCGGGCTGATATTTGCGCTTACATCACAGATCTCTCGCGGAGTTGCCTCATCATTGCGATCAACAGTGAGCTAATCAAGGTACAAATAGACTTAAAAGCTGGCAAAGAACCAAAACAAAACGAGTAGCGAGGCGTGAGTAAAACCTTGGACGCATTGAGTCATGATCCGAAGCCTTTCACAGTGGTTCCATTGGGACGCTCATGTGTTCGTGAGTTTTGAACGGAAGCCTTTCACAGTGGTTCCATTGAGACGCTCATATGCTCGGGAGTTTTGATCCGAAGCCTTTCACAGTGGTTCCATTGGGACGCTCATGTGTTCGTGAGTTTTGATCCGAAGCCTTTCACAGTGGTTCCATTGAGACGCTCATGTTTTCGTGTGTTATGAACCGAAGCCTTTCACAGTGGTTTTCAGTGGGACGCTCAGTCATGTGTTCGTGAGTGTCGAACCGAAATCTTTCACAATGGCTCAAGTGTGAGACACTCAATGAGTTCGTTCGTGAGAGAATAATACACAGTAACTTCCATCGTATTTCCTTAGCTTTTAAAAAGGCTGATTTTATGCAAATATTGTTAATGCTATTCTGTTATATTTCCAGACACACAGTCTTCCACTTCAAAAATATATTTCAGTCTTCAGCTTCATCATGAATTAAGCGATAACTGAAAGTTTTACTCTCGTAGTGAGACGTACAGTCATTACATGCGGAAATTGGCCAACCACTTGGGCTGGACGGTAGAGTGACGGTCTCCCTTCATGTAGGTCGGGGTTCAATCCCCGACCGTCCAAGTGGTTGGGTACCACTCCTTCCCCTCGTCCCATCCCAAATTCTTATCCTGACCCCTTCCCAGTGCTACATAGTCGTAATGGCTTAGCGCTTTCCCCCTAATAATTCCCTTCCTTTTCACGCGGAAAATTACAGTACCAAATCTGCAGTGGAATTACATATGCATACAAAACTAGGAGGGGAAGTGGAAGGGGTAGAAGGGACAGAAAAATACATAGACTAATTGATAAAAAGATAACGAATAGATGATTGTAGGATAAATATTGGAGAACATTTGTTAAAATATCTCTAAGAGATGATGTATATAGAGAGATAAGTAGAGCGAACTGGAACTGTGGATAGATTGACAGAAAGACAGGTAGGCAAGGACAATCTGAGAGAGAGGTAGGCAAGTGGGTCAGTTAGTTAACAGTGTGTCAGGTGGTTGGCTGGTAGCTACAGCGGCTGGTGCGTAGATTAGCACTTAGGATGAGAGGCCTGTTGGATGGCTAGAACACACACACACACACACACACACACACACACACACACACACACACACACACACACACACACACACACACACACACACAGTTTCAAATGTAGATATGATAGAGCCCAGTAGGCTCAGGAATCTGTACACCAGGTGATTGACAGTTGAGAGGCGGGACCAAAGAGCCAAAGCTCAACCCCCGCAAGCACAATTAGGTGAGTACAATTAGGTGAGTACACACACCCGCACACACACACACTAGGTGAGTACACACACCCGCACACACACACACTAGGTGAGTACACACACCCGCACACACACACACACTAGGTGAGTACACACAAGTGTTACATCACACCAGCCCCACCTTCAGCCTCCCATACAACCCCCCTCCTCTCAAACTACCTTTCCCTCTATGTATTTGTTGTTTGTAGATTCAGCTACTTGTATAAATCGAACCCAAGACCTTCTTCAGGACCTCCTTCAGGACCTCCTTCAGGACCTCCTTCACCTACTAAGAACTTTGTATAGACATAAACAAACATGAAGTCCTTCAGCATTTGTGGTGGAGCGAAATACATTATGTTGCTCATTGGAATATAGAAAATTCTCAAGAATTATTAAGTATTATATATGAGAAAATCCGTAGGAGCTGTATTGAGGGTTCGAACCTATGCGCTGGGTGTTCCCACGCACACGCTTCTAGCGACTAGACCACGACATGGTAATAAGGATTGTAACCTGGAATTCTACTGAACACACAAGGGTTTCCTGAGGCTTCTACTAATGCCAGAACCAGGATTTTCACACAATTCCCCCCCCCCCCTGTGTACTCTGGCTCTGTCATCTAGGAATGTTTTACCTCTGACGCTCCTCTTTCAATACACAGAGTAATCACACTAACATTGATACAGTCAGGTATTGAAGTAGAGGTAGAAGTCTACCTCTACCTCAGAGGTAGAACTATTTGATTGATAGAGCCCGAATGCATGGGAGAATTGTATGAAACACCGGTTAGGCTTCAGTGGAAGCCTCGGCATTCTCGTGGGTGCAGTAGTACTCCAGGTTGCAATTCTTTTTACCATGTCGTAGTACAGTTGACTAGGGCGCGTCTGGGAACATCCAACGCATAGGTTCGAACCCTCATTATGGCTCTTGTGGATTTGTTCATTTGATTTATCACGTTGTGATTTCTGTGTCGATTACTACAACTGTTAAGAATGCTTTAATAAATGATTTTATTACCGTATGGAAAGAACCTTTCATTGTTATTACATGAAATACTTTTTAAATCCGATGGAATATTGGGAATAGGTTCTTGTAAGTACTCTGGTAAGGAAGGGGAGGAGGGCAAAGACTTCCATATCTAAAACTTATTTTTTCTATACTGGAAGCATGTTATAGAGGCACATCTGGAATATTGATATAGAAAGCTGTTAAATTCTTAAACAAATCTGTTAAATTCTGTTCTTAAATTCTTCTTTCTTCATATATACTGACACTGGGTTGCGTGTGCTTACAGAAATGCTTATTGTCATATGTACTTGGAAAATTCTTTGCAGCATATTGCTTGGGAACTTTCAAACCTCCTCTTCTCTCTCTACTACACCCACATCCTCTTCCAGAATTTCANATAGACTGTATACATGTTTCAATGTACGAATATGTAAATGCAACTTTCTATTGCGCACTGACACACAAGGCAGGATGGGTTCACAAGAGATGCAGCTTAAAATAATATAAATATATTGTTCTTCATACTTTAAAATGGACAAGCAAATTTTGGAAAAATTGTTAGGATATCGTCCAGTAAACACCAGATTCAGTGAAATAGTTACACAGTTGGTGGTACAAGAGGCCAGGAGGTATATAATGTTTTACGGTTTCACATTCAACAATATAGTGTTCTAGTGAATACATTAAAGGTTTGTCACAGAGTTTGCAATCTGAATATTCGGGTAGTGGCTCAGCCTCACTACCTGTCAGATGTGTCTATAGCCAAGGCGAATTCGCGCAATGACTACATCACACTGCCTGGTCCGGTTACTGTGCTGACCATACAAATACCTATTTTTACAAAAGTTGTCATAGCTTTTAATACTGTTGCTTTCAGTCTCTGGCCATTTCTAAGTTCTTCTAAATTTGAATTAATTTCTTTAGTTTGTATGTTTCTAATAATTACATTAGATAGTCCAAAGTCATAATCAATTTTTTTTTCCTGCAAGCCTCATTGACCAATCGATCTACAAAGTCATGTTTTCCAACTCCAATATGGGATGGGATCCACACAATTTTATACAAGAGTTATTATCATTGGTAGACATTACATGCCATTTAATATTACAAGCTACTTCAGACATAAATTGTGATGGGTTATTTAAGGACTGCAGAGCACTTTTAGAGTCACAGAATAGCACTCCACCACCAAGTTAGCTGAAGGTATTCAGTGGCCAGATAAATACCCAATAGCTCAGTATGTGTCGTGCTTGCCCAGTCGTTCAATCACCGACATATGAACCAAACCTCCCCACCCACCAACAGAGTATATCCCTCTCCACCAAGCGACACCTGCTTCCCCCCACCCTCTTTGAACCATGGAGGGGACGGGATCCCCACTCAAGCAACCCCTTCCGTATCCTGGCACCACCACTCCACCGGTGGGATAATTATGTCATTGTGGTCAATAGGCAGTAATTACCACAGGTGTGGAGAGTGTAGAGCACCGAGGTGTAGTGAAGCTGCTGCTCCGCCTCCTCCTCCTACTGTATTTATCTCTTCTGCTGTGAGGGTATGTTCGTGTGGTGGTGGTTCCGTTCACACACCCCCTTCCATCTTCCTTCCCTCTCTCCCTCACTCCCTTGCCTCCCTTTCTCACATCCACCCTCCCTTCTCCACGCCACCCTATCCTCTTTTAATTCCTTTTCGCTGTTCCCCTTTCTCCTCCCTTTACCCCCTCTCTCTTTGCCACTTTCTATGCCCTTTGTTCCCCTTTACTCTCCACCCTTTCTCTCCACCCTTTCTCTCCCCCATTTCTCTCCCCCCTTTCTCTCAGACCCTCGCTCTCGAGTGTGTGTGAGGGTTTGCATGCGAGTTTGGATGTGTGGGTTTGCGTGCGTGTTTCTATTCGTGTCCGCAGGATCGAGCTGTTAGCGCTGTTAGCACCCGCTTTTCTAGCCGTCGGTGGCCACAGGTACTGACCTATATTTTCCTCATCATATCACTATTTATTTCACTTATACACATTCCATATCCGCCCAGGATATAACCCGTAGCAACTGTTTAACTCCTAGATTCTTATTTTACTTCCAGATGGTTAGGGTCTTCAGGTGAAAGAAACTCTGCTCAATTGTTTCTGCCTCGGCTGGGAATTGTGTGTGTGTGTGTGTGTGTGTGTGTGTGTGTGTGTAATATAAATTGTTTCTGTATATTGTTTTTCAATCTTGGCTTTTAGTGTTGATAGAAGTTATAATTCTATAATCTTCTTTAGGACACACACACACACACTAAGATTAAAATGTTTTGCTGCCCTTTAAAGTAATTGAATTAAATAATTTATTATTTTTTTTTTTGGGGGGGGGGGGGGGATTTTACGAACTCGTTAAAATTTGACAGCTAATTTATCCGGTATAGGGAACTTTCAGGTCATCGGCAGTTCTCACACTCCATTTGACTCGGGTAAGCAAATTAAGATTATGGAATAATTAAATACACCTTGTGTAAGTAAGATACAAATTATTTAAATATACAGCAAGAAATTAAACCTTGATTTACAATCGTAGTCAAACTCATATTTTCTCCCGAGACCTGTGGTTTAATATATTTTCTCGTTAATGGCTTTGTTAAATTTTTAACATAAATAATTCAGTTAGCTATTTACGATTTATGCTTTGAAGACGTCACGCTTGCCAGAATTAGTTGGATATTAATATAGAAGCATTGTTTGCTTCTGTAATATACTCGGATTTTTCACTCTGAATTGTATTTGTATTTTGTTTATCGAACTCTGTGGGAAATTTAAAAACCAAACTATGAAATTTGGTAAAAACGTCACGAAAAGGAAAACAATTCTTAGTTTGCATTTAGCAGCATGAAGGAATTAAGGAATCACAGTCAAGCAGGATGGGTATTATGCAAAATATTGCAATAGATGGTTATGCAAATTCAAGTAGACTGTGATTTAAAATACTAGAAGCTCAACAACACGCACAAACACACGCGGATTGACATTGCCAGGATTGGCGACACCTAACGATGTGAGCAGCACGGAATGACAATTGGAGTGAGAGGCCTAACTCGAGTTACTGTTATTATGTATAGGCCTACTGGACCTATTATTTCAGGATATCGATCTAACAAGAATATGGAAAATAATAATAAGAGATCTTGAGGATTTGTGCACTTTTGAGCACATACACACATACGTATACATACACCCAATCCTATCTGGGTATGTGTGTGTGTGCTCGAAATATTGTGTGTGTGTGTGTTGGTATAGTATTTTGTGACACTTGTTAACAAAATGCACTTTGCGACAACAAGAATTATTGCATCGATTTGATCAGAATCTAAAATTTAAACTTGGTGTCCAGATTAGAAAATATTATAATAGTTTTGTTTAGAAGCAGTAAAAGTTGTATGTTTGCTTTTGAAGCTACATTTGCTAATCTTCAGGAAATTAAAATTGAACTCAGATTCCTCGAAAGCATATTAGCCCCAGATTTCAATAGGAAGTATCATTATGCAGTTAGTTACAGCCAATCAACCTTTCATATGCACCAATACAAAAAACTACATTATTAATATATTCATAAAACACGCAAAAATTACTTGATAAAGGATTTATAGTAAAAATTTGTACACAAAACTCTCTATAAATCAGGATTTAAATGCAACTTCTCATTAATAGAGCAGATAATTTTGTATTTAAAACATAATCCAAAAATTTTCAAAATCCTAAAATGTCAACGGAATTACTAAAGACAAGAAGTTGGGCAAGATATTTGTCATTTTCCAGAAAAGGTTTTCGGAACCTATTAAAGAATACAATAAAGAAGCTGTCACCACTGCAAGAGAAATGGCAGATTTGATAAGAACCTTTCAGACACTGTTGCACACTAACAGCCCCATTCAAAGCTGGATAAATTGCTGACATGAAGAAAGTACAAAGATCTTTTACTGCCCGAATCAACTCAAGAAAACATCTAAATTATTGGGCTCGCCAAAAAAGGCTCAAATCTGAATTGACTGGAGTACAGGCGAGAGAAATATAGAATAATTTACACTGAAAATATTAGAGGGATTGGACCCCAAGATACACACACAAATAATTCCAAATGAGTCCAGGAGGCATGTCAGAAAATGCAGTAGATACGCTGAGAAACAGTTCTATCAACACCAACGGCCCCATGACTTTTCAATACACTCCTCTCTTTTTTTTTACATATATATACAGCAAAAGACGACTTCTGGCTGGTATAAGCAAGCGGAGAGCTTTCCCTTTCCATAGCTTGTGGTAAGTCTTACTAGTTATCCCTGGAACACAACCTGACATTCGGTTAACCAGGTATCCAATTACTGCTGGGTGAACACAGGCGAACACTACAGGTTGAACAGAGGCGAACACTACAGGGTGAACAGAGGCGAACACTACAGGGTGAACAGAGGCGAACAATTAAGAATTGATAACCAGCCAATTCTCCCTGGCCAGGACTCGAACGCATACAAATCGTCTTGAGAAGCTGTATTCATGGCCTCTTAGTCCATATAAAAGAAAAAGAAAACCCGCATAATACAATTAAAAGTTTCTATGTAATATAGTAAAAAAAAATATGTCATAGGTACGAAATCAAAAACCAGTTTGGGGTCGTGGGCTCGATGACGGGAAGCTGTTTTGGGATCTGGGTACGAAAGCGAAGACCAATTTGGTGACCGGGGAACACTATCTAAGTCTACATAAATTACGTCCTCAATGAAGGTTTATGTTGTTTAATTGGTATAAATATATAATAGTAGCTAGTGACAGCTAATTTTAATTTAGATTATTCAGAGGTAATTATTATTATACTTGAGTGATTAACTTTTAATTTATTCCCAATAGCTTTTGCAGCGAAGGCTTTCTGTTGTGATAGAGGAACGCGAATCACTACTGAGCGTCAAGAGGCAATGAAGGCTTATACCGAGCAACACGGGGAGAAGTGTATAGCAACATAAGACGACTTTGGATCAAGGGAACTGACGATAGACTATCGCGAGATAGTTCAAGAGAACATTCGTTAAGGCGAGATAACGGCAACACGACAGGGAGCGGGGAGAGGAACGACTGGGAGCGGGGCATGGAACGACAGGTAGAAGGGCACCAGACGACTAGTAGTGGGTCACTGACCGAGAGGGAGCGACACAAGAAGCGAGAAAAGTGAGATAAGAACGAAACAATGGACGAAGGGGAGAGTGACACACACTACCTTGACCACTACCTGAGAGATTGTGCCTACATAAAAGACATTAAAACTCTATGTAGAGTAATAAACTCTATATTAAGGTAAGAAAACACTCTTTGTCCAATATAAATACTGTTCTTAAAAAAAAACCCAACTTTGCACCCGCAAAGTGACGCAAGCTTAGGGGGGTTGGGTTGGCAATTGTTAATCTTCTTGTCTGGTGAACTGTTCACTTTGAGAAATTAAAGCAAGTCCTAGCTGCTTCTTGGTACAAAGCGACAATGAACAACCAAGAGGGTTTTCTTCCTACCTGGGTGTTGTACATGCTGCTGTGGTGGTACGTTCACTCACAGGATGAGTGGCGCTGCCAAATAAACTCACCCTTCGAGGCAAAATTAAAAAAAATATATTAAACGAGACGAGATGATACTTAACACGTAGCGAGACGGGACAAGACGGGACAACCCCTCTTGAACTCAACAACACAAACCCACGTGGGATGACAGCAGGAGATGTGAAGGGAAGGGAACTATCAGGAGAGAGCGCCAAGCCATTACGACTATATAGCACTGGGAAGGGGTCAGGATTAGGATTTGGGATGGGACGAAGGGGAAAGGAATGGTGCCCAACCACTTGGACTGTCGGGAATTGAACGCCGACCTGCATGAAGCGAGACCGTCGCTCTACCTTCCAGCCGAAGTGGTTGGGTAACGACAGAATAACGACGTTAAAGTGATATAAAGTGACCAAAAGTTGGACAACGAACCGTGTGAAACAACGCTGTGGCACAGAAAACGACACGAAGAGACAGACTATAAACAGAAAGACAGACTCTAAACAGGAAGACTACGACACAACATGACGAGAAAAAAAAAACACGGCACAAGAATAGGCCTCATTATTCCAGCACAAGACGGTGCTATTGTGTGGTAGGCCTACTGGATCCATTATAAGTGGTAGGCCTACCGAGTCCATTATTTCGAGGTGCTTGTCCAACACGAAAAAAGGCTAATAACACGTATCCTAACTCTTAAGAAACATTATTACCCAGATGTTTTACTGCTGTGTTGGTGACTACTCTTACCTTCCTTTCCTCTTTTGGTGACTCTTCTTCTCTCCCTCTTCCCTCCCTCTTCTTCCTGTGTTGCGGCTGTGTTAACATATCCGGACAAACATCGGGCTAAATATGTGGTTGTGTTTGGGGTTTTGCGCGCGCGCGAGCGCTTATTTGCGCTTCTAATGTTTTTTTTTTTACATTTTTAATATTTTATAATTTGCTTCTTGGTACATGGGAAAGCTATTACAATGAACCAAGAAAAAAAAAACTTAGTCTAATATGAGGCTTAATCTCCAAGCGTCTGGCCTACAATCTTGGACGCAAATAAAACGACGTCTATTCTGTAAATATATATATTGACAAGCGAATAAATATTGTTCGTTATATTACCAACATAAACATACGCAGAATTAACATTTAAACATTTTAGCAACCTCCTTTTATAGCAAAAAACTTTTGATGACCACTTGTGCATGGTACGATCAACTGGAACGAGTACCATAGATTACACACAGAAATCCCAATAGCGTGATGCATCAAATGAACAAATCCACAAGAGATAAGGCGCGTCTGGAATCCTCTCGGACGTAGGTTCGAACCCACGTCACGGCCCTTGTGGATTTGTTCATTTACAAATCTCTCATATTGTTAAAATTTAGATCTATATTGTAATATTGTATAGTCATCTTTTACTTCAGTATTTTTAAAGTCCCACAACAAGAGGTTCTGCTAATTTGTTATCCCGGATATTCCATGACCTCCTTACACATCGTGGTCTACTGAAGTCTTTCAGAAACTCAGAGAAAAAACAAAAATCGTGAAATATAAATTACAGCGTGAGATTGACTATTATTATTCTCGTTTCAGAACGGATATTACTACATAAGAAGTTTACGTTTATTGATATCTGTTCATCTCACAGGATGAGCTTGACAGTCTGACACAGAAAGTGCATATCACCCTTCATGGCGGACCTCGGGTTGAAATTAGCGATCTTGGGGTAAAATTTCTCGAGATTCTCGACACAATGGATGGCCTTGTCAACTAGATTAATTGCCACTGGAGCGACCATGGAGATCCAGGATGCTGATGCTGGTCGCACTGGAAATTGAGATTTGTTTTCAAGAGGGAATATGTAAAGGATGAGATTAGTAATGCTGGGAGCTGAACTGGTTGCTAAACGCTTAATAAGAGCTCACTGCGGGGTTTTTCAATCTAATCTTAAGCCCTCGATTAATTTCCAAATTTAACACTTTTTATTCTCGGTAAGAATTTGGTTCGGTGTTTGACTTAAGGCTTATCAGCCCGCAGGAGGTTATTATAACAACCACAATAACTACCCTTCAAGCAAGAAAACTTTAGTCCAAATCGTAATTCAGAGCCAAAGTAAAGTCTCACTTTGTGTATGCGGTGAAGCAGAAGCAAGAGTAATGCTAGGATCAGCTGGGCAACCCAAGAGTCTCGGCCTTTAAGGGAATTTCGGGTCGTGGTTCGAAGTATGGATGTATTATTGGAAATTTGTGTTTCCGGGTCTCCCTGGAGGTCCGATAGAATCGGTAAGGATGTTGACCAGACCACACACTAGAAGGTGAAGGGACGACGACGTTTCGGTCCGTCCTGGAGCATTTTCAAGTCGATTGTGCCTGTACTTTAGCCACGTTATTGTGGCTCATCGCCTGCAGTCGGTAAGGATGTTAATGTTGATAACATTACACTCACAGGAAGGGAAGGAATTATCAGGGGGGAAAGCGCCAAGCCATCACGACTATACAGGGCTTGGAAGGGATCAGGATAAGGATTTGGAATGGGACGAGGCGGGGAATGGTGCCTAACCACTTGGTAGACGGTCAGGAATTGAACGCCGAAGCGATACCGTCGTTCTACCGTCCAGCCCAATTAACTAAATTCGACGGTGGGATGAACAACACTGCCTGAAGTTATAGCCCCACGAACAGAAGAAATAATTAGGCACTTGCACCGTCAATTCGTTCACCAAGTGCCCAGTAAAGAAAGTTCTATACACAGTGGTGCACGAAACGTCCCTAAAGCAACTCTCTCTCTCTCTCTCTCCTTTTTCTCGCCTCTTTCGTACCTTCCACATATCACTGCACAAACATCTTTCCCACAAACCGCACTCTCCCTCCCTATCCCATTTCTACACCTACCACTTCTTCAGCCACCCTCCAACTGTTCCAACTAGGCTCGTTACCCCCACCTATCGACCAGCTCTCGTTAATCACCCCATCAGTCTGACTCTCCTCGTTAATGCGGCCATTAATCCCGCCTTTCCGGGGCTAATTCTGACACCTAAACCACTCGCCATGTCCTCTTACCCGAACTGAACCTCCACCTCCGAATAATGCTGACCGCCTTTCGTCATCTCCCTCAGGCTGCAAGGTGGACTGTCATCTCCCGCAGGCTGCAAGGTGGACTGTCATCTCCCGCAGGCTGCAAGGTGGACTGTCATCTCCCGCATGCTGCAAGGTAGACTGTCATCTCCCACAGGCTGCATGGTAGACTGTCATCTCCCGCAGGCTGCAAGGTGGACAGTCATCTCCCGCAGGCTGCAAGGTGGACTGTCATCTCCCGCAGGCTGCAAGGTGGACTGTCATCTCCCGCAGGCTGCAAGGTGGACTGTCATCTCCCGCAGGCTGCAAGGTGGACTGTCATCTCCCGCATGCTGCAAGGTAGACTGTCATCTCCCACAGGCTGCATGGTAGACTGTCATCTCCCGCAGGCTGCAAGGTGGACAGTCATCTCCCGCATACGCGCTTATGCACTTGCATAAAAGTATTCTTGACTGAGGGGGAATATATGTACATAAATTCCACCTCACACATCTCATTTGTTGTTGTAAGAGTTGGTTGAACTCTCTCTCGTGTTTCAAGACCATATAGCCCACACACGAATGTGTCCTTTTTTGCGTTGATTTAAATTACAAAAGTGTTTAACGTTGCGTGTGCACGTGGTCCAAGAGCGTGTGCACGTGGTCCAAGAGCGTGTGCACGTGGCCCCAAGAGCGTGTGCACTTGATCTTAAACCATAATTGAACGTTTGTCCACGTGACGAGCATGATATGTGTTTCACCCTAACCCGGCCTGGCCTTTTTAAACCCCCAATGTTACTAAAATGGAAATAAATAATTTTTACAAACTTCGGTAAACGAGGATGGTGGTGGTGGTGGATGGCGTTGATCTCAGGCGCACCCAGCCACCGCTCGGGTTTCAATTAGCTGGTATATACGGTTGAAAAAAATCCACCAGATGTCAATCTATAGATATAATGTGACTCGTAATTGTGGTTGATGTTGTGGGTTAACTTCTGCAACGCACTCGTTCTGTGTAGCGTGTGTGTGTGTGTGTATTCATGTGCCTTACACAGTGAACTGTGCCGCACCCAACGGCTGTGTACCGGGTAATTACATAGATGAATTGCAAACCAAACCAGTTGGCAGGATGATTATGTGCGGGGATGTGGCTTCGTAGCGAGTTGGAAGGGTGATTAAATTTACCCGAATAAAAGGGCTTTGCAAATTCATTTTAAAAATGTAATATTGAACAGATTATCGGTAATCTTTTGAAATGTCGATCTCATCCGCCTGTGGATAATTTAGCCGTGATATATACTTTTTTTTGGTAATTTATATATCGTTTACTAGGATGGGGGTCTAGCTGGAGCCGGATCTCTCACGTCTCCCTCTTTTCCCTCTCCCCACCCTCTCCCCTCTCTCTTCCATCTCTCCCAATCTCCCCGGTCACCTCTCCTTCTTCTCGTTCCTTATTCTTATCCGTCATTTTCTCACCCCCCTCTTTTCTTTCTCAACCCTTCCCCTTCCTCTTGTCTCCATTCATCATCCCCCCCCTCTCGCCTCATCATCCCCTTGTCCTCTCCTCTTATCATCCCCTTGTCCTCCCCCTCTCTCGTCAACATTCTCTTGCCCCCTCTCCTTTCATCTTCTACCCCCCCCATGTTCCTCCCTATTCCTCTTATCGTCTCCTGTCGCCCCCCCCACCTTTACTCTGATTTCACATCTTCACTGTATATACTATCTTCGTCAACTTAACTATCTTCACTACTCACTATCACAATTGCAACCGAATGAATGTAGTTGATTATGTCGTAAAAAATGTATGTATGAACGGTGTGAGTTACTTCAAAATCCACGGAAACCACATCCTCGATTTCATTTGTTACCACGAAAATCTCACAGGGAAGTTACAGTAGGTTAAAGGTCGATATTTCTTAAAAGTGTACAACTAGAGCTAACGTTGAACTGCCTATGTTGGCCCTATACACCATAATATTCACCTGGAAAGTTAGATGAGGTCTGACTCTTGGGACATCCCAAGAGTCTGACTTGCTATCTTAGATATTATATCTTTCCGATATAGACCTGGTCTATTTCTATATATATTGGTCTAGGAGACCTAGATATAGTCCAGGCATGGACGATTCCAATCCCATTTACCCTCATTGTCAAGCAAACGGATGAGTTACAAACAGGTTGAAACGAAACCAATTCATAAGTCGTAAAATAAAAAGCTGCTTTATTCATCGTCATCATAGAAACATCGTAGTTCATCGTCACTCGATGTTTCGTCCGTCTCTGTTGAGTTAACCTTACGACGTATAATCGATAAACAAGTCCGTTCATCTTCGTTATCGTATTTTATTCCAGCATGATAGATCGATGTTTGCTTATAATTGCTCTCGTGTACCATTTCGTGTGGTTGGGCCATTAGCGTGTTGGGGGCTGCTGGGTGTTACGGGGAATTCAGCTAAACAGGGATGGGGCGTTTTGGTGTAGCTATATATCACGGCTGAACGGCAATTCTTCGCACCCTTTCCCCACTGCCCCTTGCGGAAAGGTTGGTGTTTGTGGTACGAGGGAATGGTTTTTAGCGGCGATGTTGGTGTCGGTAAATTGGTTGGTGTTGGTAGCGGAGGTTGTGTACCGCGCCCACCTTCCCTTCCTTCAGCAGACATGACACACGGGCTCTCCAAATATGATATACACATCCTTGTCATGGTACCGTTTCCCTGTTAACTCTGCTTTCTGACCTTGCCAGAAGCCACCAACGCCTCTGCGATGCGCTCACATATGCCTATGTTCCTGCTCACATACGCCACGTTCCTGCTCACATACGTGTACATTCCTGCTCACATACGCCACGTGCCTGCTCACATACGTGTACATTCCTGCTCACATACGCCACGTTCCTGCTCACATACGCCACGTTCCTGCTCACATACGCCTACATTCCTGCTCACATACGCCTACATTCCTGCTCACATACGCCACGTTCCTGCTCACATACGCCTACATTCCTGCTCACATACGCCTACGTTCTGCTCACATACGCCTACGTTCCTGCTCACATACGCCTACATTCCTGCTCACATACGCCTACATTCCTGCTCACATACGCCTACGTTCCTGCTCACATACGCTACGTTCCTACTCACATACGCAATATATGATCTCCATTTTAGCTTCATATATATAAAATAACGAGTGAAGTAAGTCATGGGCATTAAGTACGAGTTCGAAAAATGGGTAAAAATAATTAAATATAATTGTTCTTCATACTTTAAAATGGACAAGCAAATTTTGGAAAAATTGTTAGGATATCGTCCAGTACACCAGATTCAGTGAATAGTTACACATGTTGGTGGTACAAGAGGCCAGGAGGTATATAATGTTTTACGGTTTCACATTCAACAATATAGTCTTCTAGTGAATCATTAAAGGTTTGTCACAGAGTTTGCAATCTGAATATTCGGGTAGTGGCTCAGCCTCACTAACCTGTCAGATGTGTCTATAGCCAAGGGCGAATTCGCGCAATGACTACATCACACTGCCTGGTCCGGTTACTGTGCTGACCATACAAATACCTATTTTTACAAAAGTTGTCATAGCTTTTAATACTGTTGCTTTCAGGTCTCTGGCCATTTCTAAGTTCTTCTAAATTTGAATTAATTTCTTTAGTTTGTATGTTTCTAATAATTACATTAGATAGTCCAAAGTCATAATCTGTGTTTCATTTCCTGCAAGCCTCATTGACCAATCGATCTACAAAGTCATGTTTTCCCAACTCCAATATGGGATGGGATCCACACAAATTTTATACAAGAGTTATTATCATTGTAGACATTACATGCCATTTAATATTACAAGCTACTTCAGACATAAATTGTGATGGGTTATTTAAGGACTGCAGAGAACTTTTAGAGTCACAGAATAGCACTCCACCACCAAGTTAGCTGAAGGTATTCAGTGGCCAGATAAATACCCAATAGCTCAGTATGTGGTCGTGCTTGCCCAGTCGTTCAATCACCGACATATGAACCAAACCTCCCCACCCACCAACAGAGTATATCCCTCTCCACCAAGCGACACTGCTTCCCCCCACCCTCTTTGAACCATGGAGGGGACGGGATCCCCACTCAAGCAACCCCTTCCGTATCCTGGCACCACCACTCCACCGGTGGGATAATTATGTCATTGTGGTCAATAGGCAGTAATTACCACAGGTGTGGAGAGTGTAGGAGCACCGAGGGTGTAGTGAAGCTGCTGCTCCGCTCCTCCTACTGTATTTATCTCTTCTGCTGATGAGGGTATGATCGTGTGGTGGTGGTTCCGTTAACACACCCCCTTCCATCTTCCTTCCTCTCTCTCCTCACTCCCTTGCCCTCCCTTTCTCACATCCACCCTCCCTTCTCCACGCCACCCTATCCCTTTTAATTCCTTTTCGCTGTTCCCCTTTCTCTCCCTTTACCCCTCTCTCTCTTTGCCACTTTCTATGCCCTTTGTTCCCCTTTACTCTCCCCCCTTTCTCCTCCACCATTTCTCTCCCCCATTTCTCTCAGACCCTCGCTCTCGAGTGTGTGTGAGGGTTTGCGTGCGAGTTTGGATGTGTGGGTTTTGCGTGCGTGTGTTTACTATTCGTGTCCGCAGGATCGAGCTGTTAGCGCTGTTAGCACCCGCTTTTCTAGCCGTCGGTGGCCACAGGTACTGACCTATATTTTCCTCATCATATCTACTATTTATTTCACTTATACACATTCCATATCCGCCCAGGATATAACCCGTAGCAACTGTTTAACTCCTAGATTCCTATTTTACTTCCAGATGGTTAGGGTCTTCAGGTGAAAGAAACTCTGCTCATTGTTTCTGCCTCGACTGGGAATTGTGGTGTGTGTGTGTGTGTGTGTGTTTGTTTGCAAAAATTACTTGATAAAGGATTTATAGTAAAAATTTGTACACAAAACTCTCTATAAATCAGGATTTAAATGCAACTTCTCATTAATAGAGCAGATAATTTTGTATTTAAAACATAATCCAAAAATTTTCAAAATCCTAAAATGTCAACGGAATTACTAAAGACAAGAAGTTGGGCAAGATATTTGTCATTTTCCAGAAAGGTTTTCGGAACCTATTAAAGAATACAATAAAGAAGCTGTCACCACTGCAAGAAATGGCAGATTTGATAAGAACCTTTCAGACAAGAGATGATTGTCCACTGATAATTTTAAGACACTAGTGGCCTGAAGGGTGGTCAGCCCACTAACGCCCATTCAAAGCTGGATAAATTGCTGACATGAAGAAAGTACAGAGATCTTTTACTGCCCGAATCAATTCAAGAAAACATCTAAATTATTGGGCTCGCCAAAAATGCTCAAATCTGAATTGACTGGAGTACAGGCGAGAGAAATATAGAATAATTTACACTGAAAATATTAAGAGGGATTGGACCCAAGCTACACACACAATAATTCCAAATGAGTCCAGGAGGCATGTCAGAAAATGCAGTAGATACCCTGAGAAACAATTCTATCAACACCAACGGCCCCATGACTTTTCAATACACTCCTCTCTTTTTTTTACATATATATACAGCAATAGACGACTTCTGGCTGGTATAAGCAAGCGGAGAGCTTTCCCTTTCCATAGCTTGTGGTAAGTCTTACTAGTTATCCCTGAACACAACCTGACATTCGGTTAACCAGGTATCCAATTACTGTCTGGGTGAACACAGGCGAACACTGCTGGTGAACACCAGGCGAACACTACAGGGTGAACAGAGGCGAACACTACAGGGTGAACAGAGGCGAACAATTAAGGATTGATGACCAGCCAATTCTCCCTGGCCAGGACTCGAACGCATACAAATCGTCTTGAGAAGCTGTATTCATGGCCTCTTAGTCCATATAAAGAAAAAGAAAATCCGCATAATACAATTAAAAGTTTCTATGTAATATAGTAAAAAAAAAATTATGTCATAGGTACGAAATCAAAAACCAGTTTGGGGTCGTGGGCTCGATGAGGGAAGCTGTTTGGGAGCTGGGTACGAAAGCGAAGACCAATTTGGTGACCGGGGAACACTATCTAAGTCTACATAAATTAACGTCCTCAATGAAGGTTTATGTTGTTTAATTGGTATAAATATATAATAGTAGCTAGTGACAGCTAATTTTAATTTAGATTATTCAGAGGTAATTATTTTATACTTGAGTGATTAACTTTTAATTTATTCCCAATAGCTTTTGCAGCGAAGGCTTTCTGTTGTGATAGAGGAACGCGAATCACTACTGAGCGTCAAGAGGCAATGAATGCTTATACCGAGCAACACGGGGAGAAGTGTATAGCAAAACATAAGACACTTCGGATCAAGGGAACTGACGATAGACTATCGCGAGATAGTTCAAGAGAACATTCGTTAAGGCGAGATAACGGCAACACGACAGGGAGCGGGGAGAGGAACGACTGGGAGCGGGGCATGGAACGACAGGTAGAAGGGCACCAGACGACTAGTAGTGGGTCACTGACCGAGAGGGAGCGACACAAGAAGCGAGAAAAGTGAGATAAGAACGAAACAATGGACGAAGGGAGAGTGACACACACTACCTTGACCACTACCTGAGAGATTGTGCCTACATAAAAGACATTAAAACTCTATGTAGAGTAATAAACTCTATATTAAGGTAAGAAAACACTCTTTGTCCAATATAAATACTGTTCTTAAAAAATACCCAACTTTGCACCCGCAAAGTGACGCAAGCTTAGGGGGCGTTGGGGGGGTTGGCAATTGTTAATCTTCTTGTTTGAGGTGAACTGTTCACTTTGAGAAATTAAGCAAGTCCTAGCTGCTTCTTGGTACAAAGCGACAATGAACAACCAAGAGGGTTTTCTTCCTACCTGGGTGTTGTACATGCTGCTGTGGTGGTACGTTCACTCACAGGATGAGTGGCGCTGCCAAATAAACTCACCCTTCGAGGCAAAAATTAAAAAAAATATATTAAACGAGACGAGATGATACTTAACACGTAGCGAGACGGGACAAGACGGGACAACCCCTCTTGAACTCAACAACACAAACCCACGTGGGATGACAGCAGGAGATGTGAAGGGAAGGGAACTATCAGGAGAGAGCGCCAAGCCATTACGACTATAATAGCACTGGGAAGGGGTCAGGATTAGGATTTGGGATGGGACGAAGGGGGAAAGGAATGGTGCCCAACCACTTGGACTGTCGGGAATTGAACGCCGACCTGCAGAAGCGAGACCGTCGCTCTACCTTCCAGCCGAAGTGGTTGGGTAACGACAGAATAACGACGTTAAAGTGATATAAAGTGACCAAAAGTTGGACAACGAACCGTGGAAACAACGCTGTGGCACAGAAAACGACACGAAGAGACAGACTATAAACAGAAGACAGACTCTAAACAGGAAGAAGACATAAACAGGAAGCTAACACCACATGACGAGAAAAAAAAAAACACGGCACAAGAATAGGCCTCATTATTCCAGCACAGACGGTGCTATTGTGTGGTAGGCCTACTGGTCCATTATAAGTGGTAGGCCTACCGAGTCCATTATTTCGAGGTGCTTGTCCAACACGAAAAAAGGCTAATAACACGTATCCTAACTCTTAAGAACATTATTACCCAGATGTTTTACTGCTGTGTTGGTGACTACTCTTACCTTCCTTTCCTCTTTTGGTGACTCTTCTTCCTCCTCTTCCCTCCCTCTTCTTCCTGTGTGTGCGGCTGTGTTAACATATCCGGACAAACATCGGGCTAAATATGTTGGTTGTGTTTGGGGTTTTGCGCGCGCGCGAGCGCTTATTTGCGCTTCTAATGTTTTTTTTTTACATTTTAATATTTTATAATTTGCTTCTTGGTACATGGGAAAGCTATTACAATGAACCAAGAAAAAAAAAAAATACTTAGTTAAATGAGGCTTAATCTCCAAGCGTCTGGCCTACAATCTTGAGACGAAATAACACGACGTCTATTCTGTAAATATATATATTGACAAGCGAATAAATATTGTTCGTTATATTACCAACATAAACATACGCAGAATTAACATTTAAACATTTTAAGCAACCTCCTTTTATAGCAAAAAACTTTTGATGACCACTTGTGCATAGTACGATCAACTGGAACAGTACCATAGATTACACACAGAAATCCCAATAGCGTGATGCATCAAATGAAACAAATCCACAAGAGATAAGGCGCGTCTGGAATCCTCTCGGACGTAGGTTCGCAACCCACGTCACGGCCCTTGTTGGATTTGTTCATTTACAAATCTCTCATATTGTTAAAATTTAGATCTATATTGTAATATTGTATAGTCATCTTTTATACTTCAGTATTTTTAAAGTCCCACAACAAGAGGTTCTGCTAATTTGTTATCCCGGATATTCCATGACCTCCTTACACATCGTGGTCTACTGAAGTCTTTCAGAAACTCAGAGAGAAAAAACAAAAATCGTGAAATATAAATTACAGCGTGAGATTGACATTATTATTCTCGTTTCAGAACGGATATTACTACATAAGAAGTTTACGTTATTGATATCTGTTCATCTCACAGGATGAGCTTGACAGTCTGACACAGAAAGTGCATATCACCCTTCATGGCGGACCTCGGGTTGAAATTAGCGATCTTGGGGTAAAATTTCTCGAGATTCTCGACACAATGGATGGCCTTGTCAACTAGATTAATTGCCACTGGAGCGACCATGGAGATCCAGGATGCTGATGCTGGTCGCACTGGAAATTGAGATTTGTTTTCAAGAGGGAATATGTAAAGGATGAGATTAGTAATGCTGGGAGCTGAACTGGTTGCTAAACGCTTAATAAGAGCTCACTGCGGGGTTTTTCTATCTTATCTTAAGCCCTCGATTAATTTCCAAATTTAACACTTTTTATTCTCGGTAAGAATTTGGTTCGGTGTTTGACTTAAAGCTTATCAGCCCGCAGGAGGTTATTATAACAACCACAATAACTACCCTTCCAAGCAAGAAAACTTTAGTCCAAATCGTAATTCAGAGCCAAAGTAAAGTCTCACTTTGTGTATGCGGTGAAGCAGAAGCAAGAGTAATGCTAGGATCAGCTGGGCAACCCAAGAGTCTCGGCCTTTAAGGGAATTTCGGGTCGTGGTTCGAAGTATGGATGTATTATTGGAAATTTGTGTTTCCGGGTCTCCCTGGAGGTCCGATAGAATCGGTAAGGATGTTGACCAGACCACACACTAGAAGGTGAAGGACGACGACGTTTCGGTCCGTCCTGGAGAATTTTCAAGTCGATTGTGCCTGTACTTTAGCCACGTTATTGTGGCTCATCGCCTGCAGTCGGTAAGGATGTTAATGTTGATAACATTACACTCACAGGAAGGGAAGGAATTATCAGGGGGAAAGCGCCAAGCCATCACGACTATACAGGGCTTGGAAGGGATCAGGATAAGGATTTGGAATGGGACGAGGCGGGGAATGGTGCCTAACCACTTGGTAGACGGTCAGGAATTGAACGCCGAAGCGATACCGTCGTTCTACCGTCCAGCCCAATTAACTAAATTCGACGGTGGGATGAACAACACTGCCTGAAGTTATAGCCCCACGAACAGAAGAAATAATTGGCACTTGCACCGTCAATTCGTTCACCAAGTGCCCAGTAAAGAAAGTTCTATACACAGTGGTGCACGAAACGTCCCTAAAGCAACTCTCTCTCTCTCTCTCCCTTTTTCTCGCCTCTTTCGTACCTTCCACATATCACTGCACAAACATCCTTTCCCACAAACCGCACTCTCCCTCCCTATCCCATTTCTACACCTACCACTTCTTCAGCCACCCTCCAACTGTTCCAACTAGGCTCGTTACCCCCACCTATCGACCAGCTCTCGTTAATCACCACCATCAGTCTGACTCTCCTCGTTAATGCGGCCATTAATCCCGCCTTTCCGGGGCTAATTCTGACACCTAAACCACTCGCCATGTCCTCTTACCCGAACTGAACCTCCACCTCCGAATAATGCTGACCGCCTTTCGTCATCTCCTCAGGCTGCAAGGTAGGACTGTCATCTCCCTCAGGCTGCAAGGTGGACTGTCATCTCCCGCAGGCTGCAAGGTGGACTGTCATCTCCCGCAGCGCGTAGCTTCATCCGGCTGAGGTAGCTGTCATCTCCCGCAGGCTGCAAGGTGGACTAGTCATCTCCCGCAGGCTGCAAGGTAGGACTGTCATCTCCCGCAGGCTGCAAGGTGGACTGTCATCTCCCGCATGCTGCAAGGTGGACTGTCATCTCCCGCAGGCTGCAAGGTGGACTGTCATCTCCCGCATGCTGCAAGGTAGACTGTCATCTCAGTCAGGGCGCATCGCAGGCTGCAAGGTGGACTGTCATCTCCCGCATACGCGCTTATGCACTTGCATAAAAGTATTCTTGACTGAGGGGGAATATATGTACATAAATTCCACCTCACACATCTCATTTGTTGTTGTAAGAGTTGGTTGAACTCTCTCTCGTGTTTCAAGACCATATAGCCCACACACGAATGTGTCCTTTTTTGCGTTGATTTAA
This sequence comes from Procambarus virginalis, assembly GCA_020271785.1. Taxonomy (NCBI): domain Eukaryota; kingdom Metazoa; phylum Arthropoda; class Malacostraca; order Decapoda; family Cambaridae; genus Procambarus; species Procambarus virginalis. Next base: position 15,036,728 of record WNGS01169217.1, read on the forward strand.
ATTACAAACGTGTTTAACGTTGCGTGTGCACGTGGTCCAAGAGCGTGTGCACGTGGTCCCAAAAGCGTGTGCACGTGGCCCCCAAGAGCGTGTGCACTTGATCTAAACCATAATTGAACGCTTGTATTATTTAATATTAATCGTCTGCTCTCATCAATATTTTTGGAAATAATTATAATTCTATTATATTAATAAAACATTATAAATTTAATGAATATTAATAATGTTTAAAATATATTCATATAAACCTGTTCTAAAATTTAATCATGCACGATCTTGAGATATATATATCAGTGGTTTCCTTCTTGAAGTTCTCATAGAACTCTGTTGCTATTGTGTATTTCAAGATCTTGGAGGGGAAACGCTTCTTCAAGAGATGGTACGAACCTAAGTCAGTCACTATTAGCATATATATATATATATATATTATATATAATATAATATATATATATCCTACGCTAAAAGATCATTTGAAGCATTTTGGAGATAATGTGGGAAGTCGGATCCGAAATACGGATTTGTGCACTAACTGGGAAATGTTAACTATATATCCATCGGGGTCCTGTTTTTGGGCTCAAGGGTCAATAATTAAGTGTTGTTCATTCACCACGTGAACCTGTGTACTTGTATTGGGACCAACTCTTAACACAGAGTAACACTGTTAACTAACACTAATGTGGACAAAGCGTTACTCAAGAACAGAGAGGAAAGGGAATCACCAAGGGACTCAAAACAGAATCACCTTTATATCACGGAATTCAACAAGCTTGAATAAGGGTACCAAAGCTTCACCCATCTACCCTCCCTCACACACTCAAAGCATTCAGATCCCCAACTTCAATTTGCTCCATCAAATTTGCGTTCCCGCTCCCTCAATTTGTTTCTACACAAATACAAGTTCTCCATCGGTGCAGTGTTGGAGACGAGGGTGTTGACTTCACCACCAACATATCACAATAAGCTTGGATGTGCCTACCACCCTGACACCATCATTCCACACACCACCACCCCACTACACCACTACACATATCGCTCATGCATGTCTTCTACGTACATATCGAAAAATATTAAAATTAATTGTAATTACAATGACTAAAATTACAAATACATAAAAAAGACAAGTAATTATAATGGTATTTGTGGAAGGGGGAGAATTACACAAATCATCGTCATTTTAAGGAATAAAAGCATAATCACAAGCTCTCGCCTCTGATACAAGAGGATAGTTTTTTCAGTCATTAATGAATTACCAACAGCGTTTCTAATATTGTCTGACGTGTTAATTCCCTCTGAGTCTAATCGCTCTTATTACATCTAAGCACAATTATCACTCCAACCAGTCTCGTGTTTTAATTTTTTTTTAGGCCGGGGGAATGGAAAAGGATTGTGGGGGGGGGGGAGGGAGGGAAAGCGATTACAGGATTAGCATCTGATCGTTAAGCATCGCAAACCGTCGTGTTAGATCGACCTGTAATTAGAATCACAATATTTTTTTTGATCCACCTGATCCCCTGTGATGAGGCTCATAATTTCATTTTTCCAACGATTATAGAATTAACTTTTCCTTGATTATAGAGTTAACTCTTCACCGATTATAGCATTAACAAGTATAAAAAGGGAAGAAACAAGAATTCTCCGTCAGTGGGAAATTCATGGTAGCCGACAGCTGCCCTTGGCTGTGTCAGAATCATTAAAAGGAGAAAACAGAAGTCATATTAAGAAGGGGAGAAGAAGAGGGAAAGAGAACGAGAGGGAGGGACAGAAAAGGTGGGATAGAGAGAGAGAGGAGGTAAAGGGAGGAAAGAAAGGCGGGAGAGGGGGAGACAGACAAACTAAGAGTGCGGGCGTTAGTGAATGAAAGTAAAAACTTAAATAGAAAACCCATAGAAAGTGAAACTTGATTTCAAAATATAGATGTATGCCGGAATCTAAACCCCTCACCCCCTCCACACTTCACCACGCATATAAGGATAGAATACATCCCACTCTAAGGTAGGGAGAAGGAAGATATCGCGTGAGGGAGGAAGAAAGACCAGGGGCCATATTCACGAAAGCACTTACGAACCTGTACATCTTTTCTCAATCTTTGGTGGCTTTGTTTACAATTATTAAACAGTTAATGACCTCCGAAGCACCAGGAGGCTGTTTATAACAATAACAACAGTTAAATGGGACGTTTTTATGCTTGTAAACTGTTTAATAAATGTAACCAAAGCTGTCAAAGATTGAGGAAAGATGTAAACGTTCGTAAGTGCTTTGCGTAAGTCCTTTCGTGAATCTGACCCCAGGAGGGAAGGGGAATTTTGGGATGGAGGAGAAATCTAGGGGGAAGAGATATTATTATTTTATCAACATCTTTATTGACAAAAACTCATTACAATCTTCCTTATCTGAGGAATTCAATTAGGTCTGATTAGAGTGAAGATAATGCTGGTATTCACTGTCATACAAGACAGAGGATCATACACAAGACAATAGGTCTAAACTGTAGGCTGAGGCATATATATTTGGTTACAATCAACTACATTAGACTGTATACATGTTTCAATGTACGAATATGTAAATGCAACTTTCTATTGCGCACTGACACACAAGGGCAGGGATGGGTTCACAAGAGATGCAGCTTAAAAATAAATAATATAATTGTTCTTCATACTTTAAATGGACAAGCAAATTTTGGAAAAATTGTTAGGATATCGTCCAGTACACCAGATTCAGTGAATAGTTTACACAGTGGTGGTACAAGAGGCCAGGAGGTAATAATGTTTTACGGTTTCACATTCAACAATATAGTGTTCTAGTGAATACATTAAGGTTTGTCACAGAGTTTGCAATCTGAATATTCGGGTAGTGGCTCAGCCTCACTAACCTGTCAGATGTGTCTATAGCCAAGGCGAATTCGCGCAATGACTACATCACACTGCCTGGTCCGGTTACTGTGCTGACCATACAAATACCTATTTTTACAAAAGTTGTCAAGCTTTTAATACTGTTGCTTTCAGGTCTCTGGCCATTTCTAAGTTCTTCTAAATTTGAATTAATTTCTTTAGTTTGTATGTTTCTAATAATTACATTAGATAGTCCAAAGTCATAATCAATTTTTTTTTCCTGCAAGCCTCATTGACCAATCGATCTACAAAGTCATGTTTCCAACTCCAATATGGGATGGGATCCACACAAATTTTATACAAGAGTTATTATCATTGGTAGACATTACATGCCATTTAATAGTACAAGCTACTCAGACATAAATGTGATGGGTTATTTAAGGACTGCAGAGCACTTTTAGAGTCACAGATAGCACTCCACCACCAAGTTAGCTGAAGGTATTCAGTGGCCAGATAAATACCCAATAGCTCAGTATGTGTCGTGCTTGCCCAGTCGTTCAATCACCGACATATGAACCAAACCTCCCCACCACCAACAGGTATATCCCTCTCCACCAAGCGACACTGCTTCCCCCCACCCTCTTTGAAACCATGGAGGGGGACGGGATCCCCACTCAAGCAACCCCTTCCGTATCCTGGCACCACCACTCCACCGGTGGGATAATTATGTCATTGTGGTCAATAGGCAGTAATTACCACAGGTGTGGAGAGTGTAGGAGCACCGAGGGTGTAGTGAAGCTGCTGCTCCGCCTCCTCCTACTGTATTTATCTCTTCTGCTATGAGGGTATGATCGTGTGGTGGTGGTTCCGTTAAAACACCCCCTTCCATCTTCCTTCCCTCTCTCCTCACTCCCTTGCCTCCCTTTCTCACATCCACCCTCCCTTCTCCACCACCCTATCCCCTTTTAATTCCTTTTCGCTGTTCCCCTTTCTCTCCTTTACCCCTCTCTCTCTTTGCACTTTCTATGCCCTTTGTTCCCCTTTACTCTCCACCCTTTCTCTCCACCCTTTTCTCCCCATTTCTCTCAGACCTCGCTCTCGAGGTGTGTGAGGGTTTGCGTGCGAGTTTGGATGGGTGGGGTTTGCGTGCGTGTGTTTACTATTCGTGTCCGCAGGATCGAGCTGTTAGCGCTGTTAGCACCCGCTTTTCTAGCCGTCGGTGGCACAGGTACTGACCTATATTTTCCTCAATCATATCTACTATTTATTTCACTTATACACTCCATATCCGCCCAGGATATAACCCGTAGCAACTGTTTAACTCCTAGATTCCTATTTTACTTCCAGATGGTTAGGGTCTTCAGGTGAAAGAAACTCGCTCAATTGTTCTGCCTCGACTGGGAATTGTGGGTGTGTGTGTGTGTGTGTGTTTTTTGCAAAAATTACTTGATAAAGGATTTATAGTAAAAATTTGTACACAAAACTCTCTATAAATCAGGATTTAAATGCAACTTCTCATTAATAGAGCAGATAATTTTGTATTTAAAACATAATCCAAAAATTTTCAAAATCCTAAAATGTCAACGGAATTACTAAAGACAAGAAGTTGGGCATGATATTTGTCATTTTCCAGAAAAGGTTTTCGGAACCTATTAAAGAATACAATAAAGAAGCTGTCACCACTGTAATGAAAGGCAATTGGATAAGAACCTTTCGACAAGATGATTGTCCACTGCAATTTAAGACACTAGTGGCCTAAGGGTGGAACACAGCTGCACACTAACAGCCCCATTCAAAGCTGGATAAATTGCTGACATGAGAAAGTACAAAGATCTTTTACTGCCCGAATCAATTCAAGAAAACATCTAAATTATTGGGCTCGCCAAAAAATGGCTCAAATCTGAATTGACTGGAGTACAGGCGAGAGAAATATAGAATAATTTACACTGAAAATATTAAGAGGGATTGGATCCCAAGCTACACACACAAATAATTCCAATGAGTCCAGGAGGCATGTCAGAAATGCAGTAGATACCTGAGAAACAATTCTATCAACACCAACGCCCCATGACTTTTCAATACACTCCTCTCTTTTTTTTACATATATATACAGCAAATAGACGACTTCTGGCTGGTATAAGCAAGCGGAGAGCTTTCCCTTTCCATAGCTTGTGGTAAGTCTTACTAGTTATCCCTGAACACAACCTGACATTCGGTTAACCAGGTATCCAATTACTGCTGGGTGAACACAGGCGAACACTACAGGTTGAACACAGGCGAACACTACAGGGTGAACAGAGGCGAACACTACAGGGTGAACAGAGGCGAACAATTAAGAATTGATAACCAGCCAATTCTCCCTGGCCAGGACTCGAACGCATACAAATCGTCTTGAGAAGCTGTATTCATGGCCTCTTAGTCCATATAAAAGAAAAGAAAACCCGCATAATACAATTAAAAGTTTCTATGTAATATAGTAAAAAAAAAATATGTCATAGGTACGAAATCAAAAACCAGTTTGGGGTCGTGGGCTCGATGACGGGAAGCTGTTTGGGATCTGGGTACGAAAGCGAAGACCAATTTGGTGACCGGGGAACACTATCTAAGTCTACATAAATTACGTCCTCAATGAAGGTTTATGTTGTTTAATTGGTATAAATATATAATAGTAGCTAGTGACAGCTAATTTTAATTTAGATTATTCAGAGGTAATTATTATTATACTGAGTGATTAACTTTTAATTTATTCCCAATAGCTTTTGCAGCGAAGGCTTTCTGTTGTGATAGAGGAACGCGAATCACTACTGAGCGTCAAGAGGCAATGAAGGCTTATACCGAGCAACACGGGGAGAAGTGTATAGCAACATAAGACGACTTCGGATCAAGGGAACTGACGATAGACTATCGCGAGATAGTTCAAGAGAACATTCGTTAAGGCGAGATAACGGCAACACGACAGGGAGCGGGGAGAGGAACGACTGGGAGCGGGGCATGGAACGACAGGTAGAAGGGCACCAGACGACTAGTAGTGGGTCACTGACCGAGAGGGAGCGACACAAGAAGCGAGAAAAGTGAGATAAGAACGAAACAATGGACGAAGGGGAGAGTGACACACACTACCTTGACCACTACCTGAGAGATTGTGCCTACATAAAAGACATTAAAACTCTATGTAGAGTAATAAACTCTATATTAAGGTAGGAAAACACTCTTTGTCCAATATAAATACTGTTCTTAAAAAAACCCCAACTTTGCACCCGCAAAGTGACGCAAGCTTAGGGGGCTTGGGGGGGGGGTTGGCAATTGTTAATCTTCTTGTCTGGTGAACTGTTCACTTTGAGAAATTAAAGCAAGTCCTAGCTGCTTCTTGGTACAAAGCGACAATGAACAACCAAGAGGGTTTTCTTCCTACCTGGGTGTTGTACATGCTGCTGTGGTGGTACGTTCACTCACAGGATGAGTGGCGCTGCCAAATAAACTCACCCTTCGAGGCAAAATTAAAAAAATATATTAAACGAGACGAGATGATACTTAACACGTAGCGAGACGGGACAAGACGGGACAACCCCTCTTGAACTCAACAACACAAACCCACGTGGGATGACAGCAGGAGATGTGAAGGGAAGGGAACTATCAGGAGAGAGCGCCAAGCCATTACGACTATATAGCACTGGGAAGGGGTCAGGATTAGGATTTGGGATGGGACGAAGGGGAAAGGAATGGTGCCCAACCACTTGGACTGTCGGGAATTGAACGCCGACCTGCATGAAGCGAGACCGTCGCTCTACCTTCCAGCCGAAGTGGTTGGGTAACGACAGAATAACGACGTTAAAGTGATATAAAGTGACCAAAAGTTGGACAACGAACCGTGTGAAACAACGCTGTGGCACAGAAAACGACACGAAGAGACAGACTATAAACAGAAAGACAGACTCTAAACAGAAAGACAGACTCTAAACAGGAAGACTACGACACAGCATGACGAGAAAAAAAAAACACGGCACAAGAATAGGCCTCATTATTCCAGCACAAGACGGTGCTATTGTGTGGTAGGCCTACTGGATCCATTATAAGTGGTAGGCCTACCGAGTCCATTATTTCGAGGTGCTTGTCCAACACGAAAAAGGCTAATAACACGTATCCTAACTCTTAAGAAACATTATTACCCAGATGTTTTACTGCTGTGTTGGTGACTACTCTTACCTTCCTTTCCTCTTTTGGTGACTCTTCTTCTCTCCCTCTTCCCTCCCTCTTCTTCCTGTGTTGCGGCTGTGTTAACATATCCGGACAAACATCGGGCTAAATATGTGGTTGTGTTTGGGGTTTTGCGCGCGCGCGAGCGCTTATTTGCGCTTCTAATGTTTTTTTTTTTACATTTTTAATATTTTATAATTTGCTTCTTGGTACATGGGAAAGCTATTACAATGAACCAAGAAAAAAAAAAAAACTTAGTCTAATATGAGGCTTAATCTCCAAGCGTCTGGCCTACAATCTTGGACGCAAATAAAACGACGTCTATTCTGTAAATATATATATTGACAAGCGAATAAATATTGTTCGTTATATTACCAACATAAACATACGCAGAATTAACATTTAAACATTTTAGCAACCTCCTTTTATAGCAAAAAACTTTTGATGACCACTTGTGCATAGTACGATCAACTGGAACAAGTACCATAGATTACACACAGAAATCCCAATAGCGTGATGCATCAAATGAACAAATCCACAAGAGATAAGGCGCGTCTGGGATCCTCTCGGACGTAGGTTCGAACCCACGTCACGGCCCTTGTTGATTTGTTCATTTACAAATCTCTCATATTGTTAAAATTTAGATCTATATTGTAATATTGTATAGTCATCTTTTACTTCAGTATTTTTAAAGTCCCACAACAAGAGGTTCTGCTAATTTGTTATCCCGGATATTCCATGACCTCCTTACACATCGTGGTCTACTGAAGTCTTTCAGAAACTCAGAGAAAAAACAAAAATCGTGAAATATAAATTACAGCGTGAGATTGACTATTATTATTCTCGTTTCAGAACGGATATTACTACATAAGAAGTTTACGTTTATTGATATCTGTTCATCTCACAGGATGAGCTTGACAGTCTGACACAGAAAGTGCATATCACCCTTCATGGCGGACCTCGGGTTGAAATTAGCGATCTTGGGGTAAAATTTCTCGAGATTCTCGACACAATGGATGGCCTTGTCAACTAGATTAATTGCCACTGGAGCGACCATGGAGATCCAGGATGCTGATGCTGGTCGCACTGGAAATTGAGATTTGTTTTCAAGAGGGAATATGTAAAGGATGAGATTAGTAATGCTGGGAGCTGAACTGGTTGCTAAACGCTTAATAAGAGCTCACTGCGGGGTTTTTCTATCTTATCTTAAGCCCTCGATTAATTTCCAAATTTAACACTTTTTATTCTCGGTAAGAATTTGGTTCGGTGTTTGACTTAAAGCTTATCAGCCCGCAGGAGGTTATTATAACAACCACAATAACTACCCTTCAAGCAAGAAAACTTTAGTCCAAATCGTAATTCAGAGCCAAAGTAAAGTCTCACTTTGTGTATGCGGTGAAGCAGAAGCAAGAGTAATGCTAGGATCAGCTGGGCAACCCAAGAGTCTCGGCCTTTAAGGGAATTTCGGGTCGTGGTTCGAAGTATGGATGTATTATTGGAAATTTGTGTTTCCGGGTCTCCCTGGAGGTCCGATAGAATCGGTAAGGATGTTGACCAGACCACACACTAGAAGGTGAAGGGACGACGACGTTTCGGTCCGTCCTGGAGCATTTTCAAGTCGATTGTGCCTGTACTTTAGCCACGTTATTGTGGCTCATCGCCTGCAGTCGGTAAGGATGTTAATGTTGATAACATTACACTCACAGGAAGGGAAGGAATTATCAGGGGGGAAAGCGCCAAGCCATCACGACTATACAGGGCTTGGAAGGGATCAGGATAAGGATTTGGAATGGGACGAGGCGGGGAATGGTGCCTAACCACTTGGTAGACGGTCAGGAATTGAACGCCGAAGCGATACCGTCGTTCTACCGTCCAGCCCAATTAACTAAATTCGACGGTGGGATGAACAACACTGCCTGAAGTTATAGCCCCACGAACAGAAGAAATAATCTGGCACTTGCACCGTCAATTCGTTCACCAAGTGCCCAGTAAAGAAAGTTCTATACACAGTGGTGCACGAAACGTCCCTAAAGCAACTCTCTCTCTCTCCCTTTTTCTCGCCTCTTTCGTACCTTCCACATATCACTGCACAAACATCCTTCCCCCAAACCGCATTCTCCCTCCCTATCCCATTTCTACACCTACCACTTCTTCAGCCACCCTCCAACTGTTCCAACTAGGCTCGTTACCCCCACCTATCGACCAGCTCTCGTTAATCACCCCATCAGTCTGACTCTCCTCGTTAATGCGGCCATTAATCCCGCCTTTCCGGGGCTAATTCTGACACCTAAACCACTCGCCATGTCCTCTTACCCGAACTGAACCTCCACCTCCGAATAATGCTGACCGCCTTTCGTCATCTCCCTCAGGCTGCAAGGTAGACTGTCATCTCCCTCAGGCTGCAAGGTAGACTGTCATCTCCCGCAGGCTCCAAGGTAGACTGTCATCTCCCGCAGGCTGCAAGGTAGACTGTCATCTCCCGCAGGCTGCAAGGTGGACTGTCATCTCCCGCAGGCAGCAAGGTAGACTGTCATCTCCCGCAGGCTGCAAGGTGGACTGTCATCTCCCGCAGGCTGCAAGGTGGACTGTCATCTCCCGCAGGCTGCAAGGTGGACTGTCATCTCCCGCATGCTGCAAGGTAGACTGTCATTTCCCGCAGGCTGCAAGGTGGACTGTCATCTCCCGCATACGCGCTTATGCACTTGCATAAAAGTATTCTTGACTGAGGGGGAATATATGTACATAAATTCCACCTCACACATCTCATTTGTTGTTGTAAGAGTTGGTTGAACTCTCTCTCGTGTTTCAAGACCATATAGCCCACACACGAATGTGTCCTTTTTTGCGTTGATTTAAATTACAAAAGTGTTTAACGTTGCGTGTGCACGTGGTCCAAGAGCGTGTGCACGTGGCCCAAAAGCGTGTGCACGTGGCCCCAAGAGCGTGTGCACTTGATCTAAAACCATAATTGAACGCTTGTCCACGTGACGAGCATGATATGCGTTTCACCCTAACCCGGCCTGGCCTTTTTAAACCCCCTATGCTACTAAAATGGAAATAAATAATTTTTACAAACTTTGGTAAACGAGGATGGTGGTGGTGGTGGATGGCGTTGATCTCAGGCGCACCCAGCCACCGCTCGGGTTTCAATTAGCTGGTATATACGGTTGAAAAAAATCCACCAGATGTCTATCTATAGATATAATGTGACTCGTAATTGTGGTTGATGTTGTGGGCTAACTTCTGTAACGCACTCGTTCTGTTTAGCGTGTGTGTGTGTGTATTCATGTGCCTTACACAGGGAACTGTGCCGCACCCAACGGCTGTGTACCGGGTAATTACATAGATGAATTGCAAACCAAACCAGTTGGCAGGATGATTATGTGCGGGGATGTGGCTTCGTAGCGAGTTGGAAGGGTGATTAAATTTACCCGAATAAAAGGGCTTTGCAAATTCATTTTAAAAATGTAATATTGAACAGATTATCGGTAATCTTTTGAAATGCCGATCTCATCCGCCTGTGGATAATTTAGCCGTGATATATACTTTTTTTTGGGGTAATTTATATATCGTTTACTAGGATGGGTGTCTAGCTGGAGCCGGATCTCTCACGTCTCCCTCTTTTCCCTCTCCCACCCTCTCCCCTCTCTCTTCCATCTCTCCCAATCTCCCCGGTCACCTCTCCTTCTTCTCGTTCCTTATTCTTATCCGTCATTTTCTCACCCCCCTCTTTTCTTTCTCAACCCTTCCCCTTCCTCTTGTCTCCATCTCTCCCCCCCCCCCTCTCGCCTCATCATCCCCTTGTCCTCTCCTCTTATCATCCCCTTGTCCTCCCCCTCTCTCGTCAACGTTCTCTTGCCCCCTCTCCTTTCATCTTCTACCCCCCCCCATGTTCCTCCCTATTCCTCTTATCGTCTCCTGTCGCCCCCCCCCACCTTTACTCTGATTTCACATCTTCACTGTATATACTATCTTCGTCAACTTAACTATCTTCACTACTCACTATCACAATTGCAACCCGAATGAATGTAGTTGATTATGTCGTAAA
>WNGS01169217.1:15050297-15058344 GCA_020271785.1 Procambarus virginalis
TGTACACCAGACGATTGACGTTTTAGAGGCGGGACCAAAGGTCCGAAGCTCAACCCGCGGCAAGCACAACCATGAGTACACAGGACCTCCCGGACGAGCGGTAAGCACTCGGAAGTCATAGCCCAAAGGGTTCTATTCCTGGCCAAGGCGGAAACAAATGGGCAGAGTTTCACTCATCTGATGACTCTGCTCACCTAGTGATAAACTGATGTGTGAGAAATATCTGTAGTCGATATGATAGTGAAAATCTGGCCATGAGTCAGTAGATTAGACAAAAATAGTAAATACAAATAATAAACACACACACACATGGCACAAAAATATATATATTCCGGGTCATTATCTTCTCCACTATCATGGCGCGGCCATCACCTGTCATTATTGACTCCATAATCACCATCACCATCATCATCATCAAAAGGCCAGCCATGTCCCCCTTCTAAATCGCTGCTCAAGGCCTATCCACACCATAACCAGGAATTGGGTCTTCACGACGATGGACATGTTCCTCTCCAACGTAATGACGGGAAACTGACGGACCACATTGTTAACCTTTGTGTATTTTGGGTGTAAGCCGGTAGGAGGGGGGGGGGAGGTCTAAAGATGAGAAATTATGACCCCCTCCCCCCTCACTATAAGGAGTGTGGTAGTAGTAGGCATCGATCACTCTCAGAGACTTTGGAGTTGCGTTCTGTCGGTCTGAAGTGGGCTCTCCAGGGCGCAAAGCCAGGGTAGGGGGATACGGGGAGAAGCTGTCACCCATGCACCAGGTCCATGGAATGGTAGGGGTAAAGGGGTAAGTGAATGACGAGAGGCTAGGGATTGGGAAAAACAGATGGGATAGGCATGGGGTAACCGAAGGATTGGGGCCGAGCATATTTATATTCTTTCACGTGGAAAAAATTTGTTGCTGAACTCAAAATAAGTACAATGATTCCTCTTTCAAATGTATTCCTTGATTAATGTATTAACAAGCAACTGATATATCACCGTTTCATCATTCATCAATGTCTGTTTTGTATTATAAAAATATTTGTTCTACAAAAAAGCCATAAAGTCTATAGGATAAGAATTGCCGGCAAAAAAATTCACATAAAAATTAAACAAATATACAAGTAAAAGTTAAGGTTCTTTTTCATAACTTAGAAATGTTTCTTGGGTTATGATTCGGCAAGAAAGTTCCCGTCCCATCCTACATGATCAAACAATCCAGGAGCTCCATGAACTCCTGAACATACAACAACAGAATTCAACACCGAGCCACCAGGATGTGGGACACGATCAAAATGTTAGAAGACCCAATGCAAGAAAAATTACTCCAAGATGAGACGTCCTATTTGCACAGCTAGAGGCCTAAGAGACCCATGCTCTTGATGGAAATCATGACCCACAATATATAGTTTCATGATAAATTACTGATCAGAAATGCCTTCCTACAATCCCACTCGAAAAAAATCATTAAAATAGCATCGAAACATGTATCAAAGCATCAATGTGTGTAGATGTGAATGCTACACGGCATTTCTCTCTAGACATCCATATACGCCAAAATACATAAGAAGAACCTTACATTGCTCCCTGACAAAAAGAGTGCAAGCTTAGCTTAGCTGCCAATCACACACACGTCGTATCAGCAAGGTGGACAGCCCACCTGTTATCATAACTCATACCATACTTCCCATGCTCAAACTTTTACCTTCGCCTGTGCCTATCCATCCACTTTACCACCTCCCCCCTCCCCCAAATACACGTAGTAACCAATGTCCCAAGCCACAAGGTACTCGTCTCCTCTCCCCATACACGTTGTAGCTAATGTCCAAAGCCAGGAAGGGCACGTCTCCCCTCCCTCTCATCTCTCCCACATTAAGACATTCCTTGTCCTCACTGAGCCTCGTCCCACGGGATCCTGTCGTTAAGCGTTGCCCATAACAAGGAGCAAAACTTTTGACTGTTTTCAGGACTGATTAGTTTATTTAATTCTAAAATGGAGAATGAACAGCAGAATGTATTTGTTAATTTAATGTGTATTCTTACTATGGTCTGGAATTATCATATTAGTGACAAAAAACTGAAATAAGTCATGCAAAAAGATTATTTGGAGTTTATCGTGGTCCCAAAGGCAAAATTGGCCACTTTCGTTGCCTGGACTGATCAACCTGTTCAAGGGTTTAGATTCACTACCACAGAGTAAGAAAGAAAAGTATATCATCTTAATTTGGTTAGATATTTGTGAAGCAGTAGTGTGTTTACAGCCAGCGGGTGGGCACGAACCTGGTGATGCTTGGGGAACAACCATGAAGCTGATGTGAAACACAGGACTCCTCCTCAGTGGCAATCGAACAACTGTCTCCTGGATCGCTAGAGCGATACGATAACCGCATATAGCCCTTCTCTTGATTTAACACAACCTACAAAATACAAAATGCTAACCTAACCAGAAATGTACGAACCCAATTAACCAACCAGACCTAACTCACCTTTGCATAGAAAACGTGGATACTTGTAAGCCGTTTTGTGTATTTTTAGGGTTATGTCTTGTGGTAAGAAACTAATATACAATACATATGTCGGTCTCTTATCACTGTCTCCAAGAAAAATAAACTACAACAAGTCTCTTGTACACACAATGTTCATGAGTTATATTCTATTATATCTGTTCTATGATTGTACTCGGATCAAAGTTTTATATTAAAAGCTACATTAAGAATTATGATTACAATTATTACATTTCTTATATAATTGTAAAATATTTGTTCAGGATACGTTGAATGTTTTCTTTACGATTAATATAAGTGAACGGATTATTGTATTATAATCCTAGTTTGATTTTTACACTGAGATCATTAGCACCTTATAGTCACCAAACATTAGGATTATTTGAAGCATTATTATACTATTAGCATTAGTTCACTTCAAGTAACTTTAGCATTAGTACAGTACAAGTAACTTTAGCATTAAGTACAGTACAAGTAACTTTAGCATTAGTACAGTACAAGTAACTTTAGCATTAGTACAGTACAAGTAACTTTAGCATTAGTTCTGCACAAGTAACTTTAGCATTAGTACAGTACAAGTAACTTTAGCATTAGTACAGTACAAGTAACTTTAGCATTAGTACAGTACAAGTAACTTTAACATTAGTTCAGTACAAGTAACTTTAGCATTAGTACAGTACAAGTAACTTTAACATTAGTTCAGTACAAGTAACTTTAGCATTAGTACAGTACAAGTAACTTTAGCATTAGTACAGTACAAGTAACTTTAGCATTAGTACAGTACAAGTAACTTTAGCATTAGTTCTGCACAAGCAACTTTAGCATTTGTGATTAGTTTATGAAGTTCTAATCTGTGCTTTAGTTTATGAAGTCGTGCATCTTACGCCTGGATCATTAGAACTCTTACTGCATTCTCCATTTTATCTTTCTTTCAATTAAAAACAACTATTTAAACTATTTAAAAAAATTGGTGCCGAGTTTTACAAGTTCTTTCATGGCAGCCACAGAAGTCACCGGAAATGTGTGCCTCAAGGCTCACGAATTTAGGTCTAAAAGTGGGAAATGTTTAGGCCTTGTGTGTGCGGCGAGGCAGTAGATCAGGTGAAGCTGAGGCGTGGTGACGGGCGTGGTATGTTAGAGGGGAAGGATGGCCGCCCTGACGCCGGGAATGAGGGAATGAGTTGTGAGAGGGAAGGGGATAGAGGGGGAAGACTGGAGGGGTGTTGGGCTGTGTGTGCGGTGTGTGGGAGTGGTTAGTAAGAACGCAGGAGTGAGGTGGTGTGTGTGTGTGTGTGTGTGTGTGTGTGTGTGTGTGTGTGTGTGTTGTGTGTGTGTGTGTGTGTGTGTGTGTGTGTGGGTTTCCTCTTGTCAGGGACAGCAAGGTTGTTTGGATTATCAATTACTTCATAGGCTAACGACTTACTTTCCCCAGGATGCAAGCTGCACAGCTGCCAATCTCGTAGGTGTTCATTTACGGCAAGATAAACATAGGCATTAGGAAACATGCCCGAACGACTCTTGCCTGAGTGGTAATCGAACCCAGATTCCTTATAGTTTTGAGTCACCGACAACTTTACCGCTGGACATATGACTATAAATAGATGGTGTCTCGTATAGGTCAATGGGTGTTCTGTAGTTTCCTGCTTTCCTTCTTGCGTGTGCTCTCCAGGATGTGTTTGCCGGGTCAAGTATAGTTGACCCCGGAGCACCGCTCTACAAGCGGTTTAATGCAGTCACTTCCCAATCTCAAGATGATTCTGGTCCAATTCCACTTTTCCTGACTGCTATCAAAACAGATATCACGCCCTGTTAGACTGCTGCGAGCGAAGGAATTTTCTGGCGGAATGGGCAAATCTTAGGCGAGGAGCTTTGTACACCTTTATGCTTGATTCAACCTCAATAGAATCTCACACTTATGCACAGTGAACAGTAACCGTTCGGTTGAGGATTTTGGTCTTGCCTTAAAGGAACATCCCGGAGGGAGGGTCAAATTATATGACTTGCTTGAATGTACTTGAGAACACTATTGATTTGACAGAACGGTTTTATTAAATCTTCGTGCCTTGCCAAATGATTTATCTTTCTACGTAATGAAATGTGTTCCCTATAATTTCACGTTCAAATAGCTTCTTGGGAGAGACTTGAGACACTCAATGCATATTAGAGAAGAGTTTCAAATCTTGCCTACACTAGGTGTCCATACAAATAGTCCCAGTTAAACTAAAACTTTGTAATACATTTCAGAATGATAAGAAATATTCCACTACTCGAGGATTGGTGATCCTTGACTATTATCAAATTCGTGCTGGACTTGATAATGGTTCAAGGCGGACGGAAACGTCGTCGTCACCTCCTTTCTTTTAGATGTGTGGTCTTGGTGTCTAATTTCCGGGCAAGTTATTGTGCCTTACGTTCTTCTCCAGTCACATCACAGGATTGTTTAATATAAATCATATATGCACATCACTGAATGTTGTTAATATTTTACACAAGGATGAATCTTATCAATCCACCAATACTTGACATTAATTGCAGCTCTCTTAACGAATATCAAACTAAAAAAAATACTCTAGATGTCAGAGAAACTATTCATTCTTAACTTATCACTGAACAACACAAACATTTTTGAACATTTAATTTATATATTAATTATTATACCCAGAGTGCCCAGGGTATTAAAAAAATACCCTGGGCACTCGAAGGCTGGAACACCCGACTACCGGCACGGGAGGCAGTCGCACTATCAACTACTATTTTAAACAATAATTATTTTTTCTCAAGAATCCCATATGTGTGTGTGTGTGTGTGAGAGAGAGAGAGAGAGAGAGAAAGAGAGAGAGAGAGAGAGAGAGAGGAGAGAGAGAGAGAGAGAGAGAGAGAGAGAGAGAGAGAGAGAGGGGGGGGGGGGGGGGGCAGGGAGAGAGAGAACATCAACACCGTGGACCCACAAATACACTCTATGGCCCAAGGAAAACTGTCATTAGAGTTTTTCAAAGCAGCACCATCTTTTGATTTCCCCAGGGTGAGGGAGGGGATGGGGTGTGGGTAAGGAGGGAGGGAAAGGGAGGAGGGGTGATTGATGGAGAGAGTCTGGGCGAGGGAAGTGTGTGTTGATGGTAGAAGAGAGGAGTTGAGAGAAGGACTAAGAAGATAAAAGGATAAATGTAATGGGAAGTGAAGGTTGGTAGTAAAGGAGTTAAAAGATGAAGCCGTAAGAACTGAATGAAGGTGTGAGGTGATTGATATTTGATTGTTGCCACCGGAGACAGCTAGTTTATTGTGCACCCCATCCTCATAATGTGAGCGGTAGCGCAAAAATGATTGCAGAGGGCAGAAAGGTCTTATCAGACGTCAACGGAGATTATTACATAAACAGTTTCATCTATCCTTCACACCTTGTAATTAAAATATCAGCTAGTTACAGAGAATTTTCCATTTCAATAACTTATATATTTACAGTTAATCATTAATTGTAGGTCTTGTAGGTCATTAACTATAGGTCTTATCACTACTACATAATTACTTGAACTATGAAGATGTTACAGAATCATTAAGGAGCTGTTGTGTGTTATTATTTGTCTTCACTATACTCTATTTGCTTCGTATGTCGTTTATCTACTGGAAGCAAAATATTGATACAGTGCAAGGATTTCAGGTATTTTATCCTTAGTAATAAGATGTTTGCCATTTCACACAACGTGAGTTAAATTTTCTCTATATGGCTCAATTTTATTACAGTCCAAGATATAGTGTTCGAGTGTGTGTCCCTGTCTTTGTCCACACGCTTTGCACTTAACTTCATCCAGATCCCTATACAAGCTGAACTGTCAAAGATACTTGTAGCCAAGTCTTATTCGAGCTGTGACAACGTCTGTTTGTCTGCTGATGTTGTTACTTGCCCAACACATGTTTTACTTGACACACTTCATTGTGATGAACCATGGACCTGCTAGTTCCAGTTTGCACAGTTCTGCTTTCTTCAAATTCATCCAAGAGTTTTTGTCTAATGACACTTGTGAGTTGGAGGTGATCCGGAGGCTGAAGAATGAATAAAGGTGGTAAAATGGGGACTACTAAGGGTGAAGGATGTATGGAATGGTAATGGAATGTGGCTATAGTTGGAGACGAGGGTGTGGGGCATGATGAGGGAGCTATAAAGAAGGTGGAGAAGGAAGAGGGGAGGGTGATGAGGAATGGTGTAAAGGAGGGGAGGACAGAGGGCGATAACTAAGGTCTGACGAGAAATGGAGAAAAAATACACTAGAAGCTTCAGTGACACTCTGGAACGTTCATTGTCTGTCATTCCTGTGGGTGTTTGTCGTTCCTGTGGGTGTTTGTCGTTCCTGTGGGTGTTTGTCGTTCCTGTGGGTGTCTGTCGTTCCTGTGGGGTGTCTGTCGTTCCTGTGGGTGTCTGTCGTTCCTGTGGGTGTCTGTCGTTCCTGTGGGTGTCTGTCGTTCCTGTGGGTGTCTGTCGTTCCTGGGGTTGTCTGTCGTTCCTGTGGGTGTCTGTCGTTCCTGTGGGTGTCTGTCGTTCCTGTGTGTATCTGTCGTTCCTTCCTCTGTGTGTATCTGTCGTTCCTATGGGTATGTCTGTCGTTCCTGTGTGTATCTGTCGTCCTGTGTGTATCTATCGTTCCTGTGGGTGTCTGTGCGTTCCTGTGTGTATCTGTCGTTCCTGTGGGTGTCCTGTCGTTTCCTGTGTGGTTCTGTTGTGCCTGGGAGTTCTGTCGTTACCTGTGGTGTCTGTCGTCCTGTGGGTTGTCTGTCGTTCCTGTGGGTGTTTGTCGTTCTGTGGTGTTTGTCGTTCTGTGGTGTTTGTCGTTCTGTGGGTGTCTCTGTCGTTCCTGTGTGTATCTGTCGTTCCTGTGGGGTGTCTGTCGTTCCTGTGTGTATCTGTCGTTCCTGTGGTGTACGTCGTTCCCGTTTGTCTTGTGGTGTCCGTTCTGTGTTGTCGTCTTCCTGTGGGTGTGCTGTCGTTCCTGTGGGTGTCTGTCGTTCTTGGGTGTCTGTCGTTCCTGTGGGTGTTTGTCGTTCCTGTGGTTGTTTGTCGTTCGTGTGGGTGTCTCTCGTTCTTGTGGTATTTGTTATTTACGTCGTGTCTGTAGTATGGAATGTTTGTTTAGCGTGCTCGTGATAATCTTCGGCCTGTGGGTGGGTGTTTTTCTCGCACATTTCATTACGCTACATCAATGGCAATCCTCTTATTCACAACCCCTCAGTCACCAACGTGACTTGATCTCATACACAATGGATCGTAAATACATTTATGTACAATTCTTAACGAGGTGTACGTAAGCAAATGAGATAAAAAAAACCCCTGCTGGTTATGTAACACTTCCACTCAACTAACACCTGATATAAGAATTGTAATGTATACGTTCTCATGCTATCTGTTGTGTGACAAACAACAACACACAGCACACCACCAACACACACACACACAACACACACACACACACACAACACACACACACACACACACACACACACACACACACACACACACACACACATTGCATGCATGCATGACCGAAACATTGCACATTGTAACT
>WNGS01169217.1:15100526-15128026 GCA_020271785.1 Procambarus virginalis
TTGGGCCAATAGGGCTTCTGCAGTTTACTAAATTCTTTTGTTCTTATATAATGCATAAAAATTTTTGGTTTAAAGTGAAAAACGGAAAATATCAAAACTATACCTAGAAAATGTATTAACATTGATATTAAAAGTGGTTTAGATAAATATGCAGGGAAAAATATAGGATATAGTAGAAAAGAAAAATTAATTCATTTGTGGAAATGTTTCAGATTAAAGTAATTAACTTAAAGCCATTGGAACAGAGATGAAACTTAAGGGACATCATCATAACGTATAAAAAAAATTCAGTAAACAGAATCAGAGCGTACAAGATGGAAAGAACAGCGAAGAGGTAAACAAAATTAAGCTTAGAACAAGGAGTGAAGAAACGGAATGAAGCTAAAACCATGGAAACACAAATAGGACTCGGGAGGTCACTACATCGGTTGAGTGAGGGTTGAGGGCTGGGTCCCAGAAGCTAAAGCTCAATCCCGGCTAGCCTGTTAGTCTAAACACACCCGTAGGCCAGCATTTAAAGTTCCAAACCCAATTCAGGTTAGTATAGATAGGTAGTTGATCTGACATGAATACGTTTGCACCTACTGCCTCCCCCCCGTCTCCCCCAACCACCTTAAATTAATATTCACACATTTCTCCTGTTTTACACTCACTCCTCTACACTCACCCCTCTTCTCTACACTCACCCCTCTCCACTACACTCGCCTTCTCACTCAAAACGTTTTCTATACATCATCTACTCCACAAACCTAATAACTGCAGTACACCTCCAAATTTTCCGCCCAGTCATTCACAGTTAAGTCTTTCCCAACTTTATCTAGTCAAGAAAATAATTTACCTGTGTTTGCCCCATGCACGGACAAACGTCAAAAAGCTTACACACATCACTACCACCTTGGAACGTAGCTCCACCTCCACCATAACCACCTTGGAACGTAGCTCCACCTCCACCATAACCACCCTGGAACGTAGCTCCACCTCCACCACAACCACCCTGGAACGTAGCCCTCTTCCATCACAACCTCCCTGGAACGTAGCCCCTCTTCCATCACAACCACCCTGGAACGTAGCCCCTCTTCCATCACAACCACCCTGGAACGTAGCCCCTTCCATCACAACCACCCTAGAACGTAGCCCCTCTTCCATCACAACCACCCTAGAACGTAGCCCCTCTTCCATCACAACCACCCTAGAACGTAGCCCTCTTCCATCACAACCTCCCTGGAACGTAGCCCTCTTCCATCACAACCTCCCTGGAACGTAGCCTCTTCCATCACAACCTCCCTGGAACGTAGCCCCTCTTCCATCACAACCACCCTAGAACGTAGCCCCTCTTCCATCACAACCACCCTAGAACGTAGCCCCTCTTCCATCACAACCACCCTAGAACGTAGCCCTCTTCCATCACAACCTCCCTGGAACGTAGCCCTACTACCATCACAACCTCCCTGGAACGTGGCTCCACTTCCATCATAACCACCCTAGAACACGTAGTCCAACACCCACAACAACTCAGGAACAAGAGCCTCAATCACGTATTCCATAAACTGGCTAGACTACACGCCCTGCTGCGAACCAGCAGCCAGACTTCCTGGAAGGAGCGTGTGGGCACCGAGAGCGGTTGGTGCGGATATTTCTGCTGCTCCTAGTGCAGATGTTGCTGTTCCTGCTGTTATTTCTGTTCCTGCAGTTGCTGCTGCTATTGCTCACGTTGCTGTTTCTGTCCCTATTACTGCTGTTGCTGCTGCTGCTCTCCCTTACTAGATTGGCTTCGAGGAATGACCGAAACTCCCATATGGATAACGAGAGCATTATATCATTCGACAACAGTGTTCCTCGCTTGGGTGCCCAGCCTCTTCATCATCCTTGATCTACCTGCCCGGTCGACCACAGCATCCCAACGAGGCGAAGATAAAAACAGGAGATGCAGATGTTAATGTCGATGGGCAGGTATTGTGACTGTCCAGCAACAACTGAGCATCATTAAGATAGGCGTAATTTTTACACGCACATAGGAGAAAAGGGGTTGCGGGGTACGGTAACAGAGCATGTCTGCATGTTCGGTGAATGATTCACACAAAGCACCACTCCTGTGCCAGGTAAGTCCACTACGGGCTCACCATAGCCCGTGCTACCTGCCCCGCTCCTGTGCCAGGGAAGTTACGGGCTCATAATAACCCGTGCTACTTGGAACTTGTTCAGTGTAGCTGAATGTATAACAACAACAACAACAACGTTCGGTGAATGTGTTTCAGGTTAATAGCGTTTCACCTCTCACAACTAGCTTTCAATCTTAATTTACATGTTTTCTTCATTAAACAATCAGCCAATTGTTTCGCATCCAGACCTCAAATCATAGACGGGTGCAAGCAGGTGACCAGTCCAGGATAGGTGCCCAGGTGTTCCAGTCGACCACGGTCTCGAACCCTGGTCATTTTGCTTGTAAGGCGACTGCGCTAACCCTGTCCACCACAGTGTGCTATTTACACGGGTCCATCAAATTTTAAGTTTACCTTTGACTTTGAAGCTGTGGAAGGATCGTCGGAAGTGTGCTGCTACGGGCAAAATATGATGGTTAGAAATGTTTCAAATTTTCTCTATCAATATATGTTTTATATCACTTTAATACTTTGTCAAACTATTTAACGAGGCGTGGCCGGTGTCCGGTGACAAAATCAGTAGTAGGGTTAGTATGTGGCCGTGGAGCACTCTTGAATTCTGGTTACCACCTGACCGTGTTGGGCACGTGTCCAACAGGAATCACGGTGCAAAGTTGGGCCAGGTTAGTCCCGCATGCCTGGCCTTTAACGCCTGACAGAGGTAGAAACTTTCCTTTATAGAGATAGTTAAGAATTAAAGTTCATGTATGTGTTCAAAACTTCAGCACCTTTTACCTTCCAACTGCCCTTCTTTCTTCATCCGTCTCTCTCTCTTCACCCTCCCCTCTCTCTTCATCCGTCCCCTCTCTCTTCATCCATCCCCTCTCTCTACATCCGTCCGTCTCTCTTCATTTTCCCCATTCGCTTTGCTATTCATGAATTTTTCTCGTAAAGCCTCTTTTAGGTCACTTCACACACTAGCTCCCTGGGCTAAGAATCATCAAACATTGCCACATACAATCACGAAACCTGTGCATCTGTCAACAATCATGACGAATTAGGTTACATATAATATACAGTTCATGAGCGAGGCGTTAAGAGGTTGTTCATTACAATAATTCCCTTGGGGCTTATAATTTCAAAGGTCGTAAACTGTTAATAAAGACGCAGCGATTGTTGGAAGATGAAGAGGTTTCGTAAAAGCAGATCCGCAGCGCCTGATGAAATCTGACCATGGGCAAGATGTGACGATACGTCAACAAGGAAACAATTCCAACTTTGTGTATTGTCACGACTGGGAGATTAATCGCACGCTATAATGAAATAAGGAAGGAGTAGCATTGCTATACATCAACTACAGTGGTAAACTTGTGGTTGAATCCGTCGACATCCGCTAAATTACTTATAAAAAAATGTTTATGTTGAAGAGAAATGAAGGGCGAGTCAGCTGCCGTGTTGAGATTAAAGTAAAGAAATTAAACCTTACGTACCCTAACCCTGCTTTATCGTACCCTAAATCTGCCTTATCCTACCCCAACCCTGCCTTTTCCTACCCTAATCCTGCCTTATCCTACCTTACCCAACCCTAATCCTGCCTTACCCTTCCCTAACCCAATCTTATCCTACCCTAACCCTGCCTAATCCTACCCTAACCCAGCCTTATCCTACCCTAACCCAGCCTTATCCTACCCTAACCCCGCCTTATCTTACCCTGTAATTCCCTACGTCAGTCTAAGGTAACCAAACCTAATATAAATTAACCTAACCAATTCTCAATTAACATATAAACCCGCGAGCAGCGCATGTACACTAAAAGAGACATAAGTTTTGTATGCTGTGAAACAGACTTTTTTTTTTTTAGACTTTATACCATTATCTCGATAACGGTGAAACGATATTCCGATATTCGATATTCCAATACACCAGAAACGATATTCATTATTAAATGGGGGAAAAAAATCTTCGTCTATCGGTACAAGCTTTTCATGTAATCGATCATAACGGTGTCGGGTTGAAGGCTGGCCTTTTTCTATGGGTGATTTGGTAGTTACGCCCACACGGAAAAGATCGGTTTATCAATCAAGAGAATGATTAGCTGGAGCCACATCTTCAATGGCCAAAACTTGAATTATCCTGATTTGTCTGAGAGAGAGCACCTTATACTTGTCTGAGAGAGAGAGAGCACCTTATACTTGTCTGAGAGAGAGAGCACCTTATAATTGTCTGAGAGAGAGAGCACCTTATACTTGTCTGAGAGAGAGAGCACCTTATACTATAACTAGTTTGTTGAGCCAAGATGAAGTACAGGAACATGAATCCTAGGGAGAAGTGTACTCATTTAGTTGTGCTTGTGGGGGTTGAGTTTCAGCTCCTTAGTCCCGCCTCTAAACAGTCAAAAGTGAAGATTTATGAGCTTCCCGTGAATGTGTGTGTGTTATTGCGTGTGTTTGTGATTGCGTATGTGTGTGTGCCTGAGTGTGTGTGAGTGTTTGTGTGTGCTTGAGTGTGTGTGTGTGTGCTTGAGTGTGCATGTGAGGTATGTTTATTGTGTGTGTATAGCGTGATTATGGATAACATAAGAAGAAAACAATGCAACTGAAACGAGATAATAACAGAAACAATTGCAAATTAAGAATCGACAACAAGAGCATTCGTAGCATATTAACCATGATATCAATAAATTACCAGCATCAATAATCTCTCTCACTGCCTATAGCTGGATCGACCGTCCTAGACAGTGGACAAATGCCCTCGCAAAGCCTTTAATTAAATGCAACACACAGTCCCTCGATACAGGAAATGATACGAGCAGAGTCGGAATTAATCTCAATAAACTAGGAAGCCATTGCGATGCTGAGTCGTGCATGACAGAAAGAATTAAAGTCCCAGGCGAGCAGGAGAGGCATGGGAATTAGTGGTGAAAGGGAAAGTGAGAGTAGGGAAGCACTAAAGGGAGAGGGTAAAAATGGGGAAAAGCCTTAAGGGGTGAGGAAAGTGACGAGAGAGATGATGAAAGAGAGGAACAAATTGGTAGTGAGGGGCGCTATACAGAATGGACGAGGGAGGACCGCAGGTAAAGTGAGTGAGTGAGTGAGTGAGTGAGTGAGTGAGTGAGTGAGTGAGTGAGTGAGTGAGTGAGTGAAAGTGCGTGTGTGTGTCATTGGGTGAGTGTGTAGGCGGGCTATTGTAATGCTTCGTAAAGACAAAAAAAAAGATCTTAGATAAATTAGAGCTTTAGGTAGTGAAGGGTTCGACACACTAGACAAGGAAACCAGAGATTTGCGCAGGACTGTACTCACTTGATTGGATTCACCTAATTGTGCTGCAGGATCAAGCATTAGCTCTTGGAATCCTCCTCTTTATAATTAACTGCCGATTGTTTAGTTCAATGGCTTCTAATTCACTATTTTCTGTCACCATTTAAATCCAGGTAAAAATTCTCGAATATCCTATGCTATTAATCTTGGGTAAAATTCATGTTTAGAATATTTGGCTTCATGTGGGTGATTAGTTTCTCTCCTGGACCTCACATTCTGCTGCTGTTCAAGCTGAATATTTCGTCCTCATCTACTCTAGCAGCCCTTCAGCGTTGTGTATATTGTCATCTGATTAAATGTGGGTTCCGGCATATTAGTTCTTACCTGACTGTCGCTTGTGTAGTACGGCGACACCCGTCACCCTCTTAGTTTCTTGTTATAGGTATTTTATAATTGGTCAAGGACAGGAAGCCTGCGCGTGTGCGCAAACACACACACACACAGAGGCGGGACCAAAGAGCCAGAGCTCAACCCCCGCAAGCACAACTAGGAGAGTACACACACACACACACACACACACACACACACACACACACACACACACACACACACACACACACACACACACACTCTCACTCAATGTTCAGGTATATATGCGAATGAAAACTCACAACCAGAAGTGACTCGAACCCATACTCCCAGGAGCAACGCAACTGGTATCTACAGGACGCCTTAATCCACTTGACCATCACGACTGGACTTAAGGAAGTGATAGCCGAAGCTATTTGAACCACTTCCCCGCTGGCACTCAGATGGTAATCTTCGGCATAGCATTTTATCAAATCACCTCATTATTTGGGGCACACGTGAGGAACACAAATGCTAACAAGCCTGAATGGTCCCCAGGACTATATGCGAATGAAAACTCACACCCTGGGTTCGAGTCACTTCTGGGGTGTGAGTTTTCATTCGCATATAGTCCTGGGGACCATTCAGGCTTGTTAGCATTTGTGTTCCTCACGTGTGCCCCAAATAATGTGCCCCAAATATATATATATATATATATATATATATATATATAATATATATATATATATATATATATATATATATATATATATATATATATATATATATTCTCAAAAATCAATTCTAGAATTGATTTTTCAATTACCATCGACAGTAAAAAGAAACATAAGAAATATTGAGAAAATTCGTGTTAGAATTATTAATCTTACTTTTTCGGTCATATTTAACAACATATGTTTACAAGAAAGACTGCTACCAAAATATACTAATATATATATATATATATATATATATATAATATATCTGAAAACTCACACCACAGAAAACTCAGGTCCCCAGTTGTATCTAGTCCTGGGGACCATTCAGGCTTGTTTGCATATATATATATATATATATATATATATATATATATATATATATATATATATATATATATATATATATATATATATATATATATATAGTTGTCCCCATGCAAGGTCCCCAAGCAATGTTATGACTCATCCAATAGAGAGAGTAATCACACTAACCGGACGTGTCAATGAGAAAATGACTAGGGGTGTGTGCGTGTGTGTGTGTGCGGGAACACCAGCCGCCTAGGTTCGAACCCTCATCACCCCTCACCGCGGTGGCCTGGTCGACGACCGGGCCCCGGGGTCACTAAGTCCCGAAATCATATCATGGTATCATGGTATACGGCTCCTACAGATTTTCTTTATCATCCAATTATTTATTATATATATATATATATATATATATATATATATATATATATAATATATATATATATAATATAATATAATATAATATATTGGGGGGTACCATCTTTGGTACCCTATAGTACCAAAGATGGCCATATATCACTAAGAACTCTTTGACCCGGCCAGGATTACACATCGAGGGTTGGTCAGTCTGGGAGCTTAGTTAATAAGCACCAAGACTGACCAATCCTTATAGACGATCATTGGTGCGGTGGTCACAGTACTGTGTACGTTTAGGGGTGATCCTAGACGGCATGGGTTCGAATCCTGGCCGGGTCAAAGAGTTCTTAGTGATATATATATATATATATATATATATATATATATATATATATATATATATATATATATATATATATATATATATATATATATATATATGATTATATTTATTTATATATAGTGTACAGGTAATGATGATAATGACTGGCAAACAAAAAGTAATAAAATACAAAATCCCGGAATTGCTACATATAACTACAGAAAACTGCAGTTCTAGCTTGCAAAGATCAAAGTAAGCTCTAACTAGTGACGTGAAAAAATAATTACAATTACAAAATAATTTTAATTTAACTATGATAATTAGAATATATTATAAATTATATATCATACCGTGCGGTACTCTCTTAAACAGCAGCTCCAACGACTGCTTACCAGCGACATACAACATCAAGTAGTTACATTAAACATCCCATAGTTATCCCTCCAATGGGAGTCTTATCACAAACTCAAGAAAGAGACAACTTTCTTGTCTTGAGGCTCCAGCGAGGGAGGGAGGACTATCTCCGACTCCAGCTATCAGGCAGCACCAAGTCTCGGTCCACAATTGACTAGGAACCTGAAGACGACCTGCAGGACGAGATAGCGGTAGGATTTAGCCCGATGCTTCTGAACAGGAAGAGCCTCCTGGCATGGGAGGAGGAGGAGGGAAGTGGAGCATTTACTGAAAAATCTTTTCCTCTTGGAGACGTGATCGAGCTGCAACGTTGTGGAGTTTTGTCTCGTCCCAACCGATTTGTTCAAGTAGCTTTCGACGTTGTCTTGATTTTTTTTCCCATCATAAGCCTCTTAATATGTTGCCTACTTTTGTTTATTGTGTTCTCGACTTTTTAAGGGCTCGGTTTATAACTGAAAATTATGTTTAAGTGTCCTTGAATGACGTAAGAATGTGTCTCCTTTTATAGCTGAGCTCTGGTAGGTATATTGATAGTGGTGGATGAGTCACCACTGGTGACTTTGGTCACCAGTGGTGCATGGGTCGTTGCCAAAATACCTTACAGTTCAAGCCGAGGTTCTGTGCTGAGAACGGTGAACAACTGTCCGTAGTGTACTCTCAGATTCTGTTCGGACGAATGAAATATGTTTAAAAAAATCAGAAGGCTCTCGCCTCACTCCTTTCCCTGTGTGCTGGTATTATTATAAAGGAATGATCTAACACCACACGGTGGAATGGTCGTCGAAATTTATTAACAAAGAATGAATTTTGAGTGTTAGTTCTCCTGCCAGGCCTCCGTATACCGTTATTACTGTTGCTCCTGCTTCTGTTGCTACTATTGATCCTGTTTCTGTTGGTACTGTTCGACTAAACCGACTACTATTATTGCCAATACTTCTACCAGTGCTAATTTTCCTGGGGGGTTAGTTTCTCTCGTAGGTCAACAATCTCCCTTAACTAACTGAAATGACTTGACATGATTCATGACGTTATGCTGATGGGTTGACGGCAAGACCTGTCCATGACTCATACTGAGTGTGTCGACAGGAAGGCCCCAGCCGTGACTCATTCTGGGTGAGTCGACCCGAGTCGACTCGGCCATGAACCATCCGTGGTGGATCAATGATCGACCTAGCTAGGACCACTCCTGGGTGGTTCGCCTGGAAGATCCAGCCGGGATGGGTCGAGGGGAAGTCCCAGCCGGGATGGGTCGAGGGGAAGACCCAATTGTATATGAATCATTGTGGTTGGGTAGACAGGAAGACCTGGTCTGGACGCTCAATCCCCGTGTGGCTCCTCTAGCCTATCATTACCTGTGGCCTAATATGTAAATGTCATTTCCTGAGGCCTCTCAAGTCATTCGGCATCTTGAGTGTACCGGAAACTAAAGATTAATACCTTAGCTTTTACAGAAATATTTTGCGAGCTTCACCTCGACTGCTAAAGTCTATTTCTACTGTTAATAGATCGCGATAACATAAACGCAAATACAAGGAGGTGGACCTCGTGTTTGCCTGTAATAATGTTACTTGTTGGTAATTTATTTGTTAATGCACATTAAAACACTTAAAATGAATTAAATTAAATTCGAAGCCACAGCAACAAAACTGCACGACCAACCAACCGCTGGTCGCGTAACTACATCCTTCAGAACCACCCTTTGATTTCCATTGCGGTTCATTGTTCCACTTTTGGCTTTTTTCAGGGGAATCGTGGGGCCGCTTCTTGCTTCCTTCAGGAGATCATAGGGCTCCCTTCTGGCTTCATTCAGGAGGTTGTTCTAGGCTTAATTTGCTCCTGCGGTGTCCTCATCCGGAAATTCGTGAAATGCGAGTACCGGCTGACACTTGGGTCCTCGCCAGACTCTGGGGGTCCAACTGTAGCTCTGGGTACCCTACCGTGACCCTGGGTACCCAACCTTGACTCTGGGGTCCTCCCGTAACTCTAGGGTCTTCCTGTGAATCTGGGGTCGCCCACCGTAGCTTTGGCGGGTCGCTCCCGTGGCTCTGGGGTCCCATTGTGGCTCTGAGGTCTTACACATCTTACCAAGCATCTCCCAACACAAAGAACCATTCAGGTCTTGCTTACCCTTTGCCTCTGGCTCTTAACAAGAACTTTGTCTGAAAAGAAGTCCAGCTTTTCTTGTAGTTTGGAGAGAATTCCCCAAGTCCGCCGAGACGAGGAGTCTGCCAGGAGAGAGATACCAAAGGATTGATAGCTCATTCAATTTTCTGGGTGTTGCGTGTTGCGCCGTGGTGTTGTGTTAATGTTTCAGGTTAGTGATGTGTTAATGTTTTAGGTTAGTGATGTGTTTATAATGGGTTAGTGTGTTTGAATCCCTCAACGCATGTGTATGTTGAGTTGATTATAACACAAAGAGTATCATAACTTCTATCGCCTTGTAACAGTTTGTACTCAATGATTATTTATACCATTTTTTGTGTATTGAGAAAACAAAATAAAGGGGGAGGGGGGGGGGGGAAGTTAGAGCTGAAAAAAGGGTTTTCGTGTGGGAAAAGTTAGTTTGCGAGAAGAAAAAGAGTTTGGTTTGGTGCCAACTTTATGAAGTTTGAACATTTTTTTTATTTCTCCCATTTGATTTGTGGATACGTGGGTGACAAGACTTAATGACATAGTAAATGTGTGATAAACGAGTAGTGGATGTTGTGTTTGTTGATGCTGCGTCACCTAATGCTGCTACTTCTCCTGATGTCGATGCTGATTCTGATGACACAGCTGCTCCTGATTCTGCTTTTGATAAATGTTACTAGTCAGAGCAGCATATACTGCACGATAGCTGGGTAAAATAGGGACGGCCGTCAAGAACCAGAACATGGATATATTTACAATATTTTCCATAATATTAAATAGTAATGCTGTAATTCGTAGCGCCACCGCTGGAACCTTCTTCTAAAAGCTCAAAGCAGAGATTAAGAAAGTGCTGAGGACTGATTCACGACTAGTAAATTATGGTGATTTACTTTCTTTCATAGCCCGAAGGAGCTGAACTTGACGACATAGGAAGAAATGAGACACAGTTGGAACAGTAAGCCAGTGAAAACACTAGAAATTGCAATAGTAGGAGCTTCTGTATCATCGGCAATTTTTAAATTTGATATGACAAAGAAAGGCGCTGGGATTCGTATTGCATTAGAAGACCGACAGTGGGAAAGTTAGGAGCCGAAGCTCGGTCCAGGAGACTTTATTAGGCAAGTATTATCAGGAAATACGCGTGTGCGCGAGCACACACGCTCCCGCCCACACCGCGCACGCACGCACGCACGCACACACACACACACACACACACCACACACACACACACACACACCACACACACACACACACACACACACACACACACCACGTGCATCCCCGGTGAACCGAACGTCGTGAAGTCAGGGCCAAATCTTCTAACCGGACAAAGGGTACAAATCTTAAAAAAAAAAATAAAAAAAAACCGGAGCCGCTAAAGCTCTATGATTACTGTCTCGCATCTATCAATCATCTCTTTGGCGCGGGCAATATAATGCTATCCCGCCGACGTTTGCGAGATCTGCTTATACATTTGGCCTACGTGCTGGGGATCAACTTAGCGGCCTCTGAACGATATGACCCGGTCAATTTCACCCCGGTCCATTATGCGTCGGAGGAGGAAATCGTGTTATCCCACAAATGGAATAAGATCGATCTCGGGCAACAACGTGGTCGGGATGTCTACTTATAGTGATGGTCCGGGATAATAGCATTATAGACTGGAGTTTGTGATTCAGGGTAATATGAGAAATTAAATGTTTTAGTGGAGAAAATGCAACTCCGATATCGTCCGGTTCCGGTAAATTGCAAGTTTCATTGTATGGGGTTAAAAGGGATGATAACTGTCTGAATATAACATTGCGTGTGTGTATATATATATATATATATATATATATATATATATATATATATATATATATATATATATATATATATATATATATATATACAAAAGGGGTGGTAGGAGAAGTGAACACTCATACGCATTCAGAGCTAAATGACAAGTTTTTCTCTGAATGCTCTGTGTTCCCTTCTTCGAGGCTATGGGTCCCTACAATTGCATCAGAGGTGGTACCCCTTGTATATATAAATTTGTTGTTTGCTGGTCAATAAACTATTATATTGCTTAGTAACGCCTTCGACTAGTTACGCCTGGAGAAGAGTTGCGACTGAGACCAAGAGCTGAGATAATGAAGAGTTCACGAACCTCAGATTTGGAGGCGTTCTGCTCACACGTGGACATGTGCGTGTACTTGCCTAGTTGCTCTTGCAGTGTCTTAGCCTAGCCACATCTTCACAACCTTCTTACATTAAATGCAATGACACTCTTCCCACGTTTTTATTTTGGGGTGAATGGGGTTTATGTGTTGGTGGTTGTGGGTGTGAGTACGTGTACTATAACAAGTTTGGACGCTCGACCTTAAACTCCGAAACGTCTCCTTTCCCAACTGCAGTTACAACTTAGTTAAAGTGGTTTATAAAGTTACAGCTAGATTTATTTTCCCTCCTGATTCATTCCATGTAATGCCATTACACTAGCACATCTCCTGTGCCAGTTGAGCACGACGGGCTCACCATAGCCCATGCTGCTTGGAACTTTTTGTTCCGAGTAGCTGAATCTTAAATATCAATAACAGCCATTATACTAAAGAAGTTCTTGCTGGCATCCCTGTCTCTCATCTGTATGACTTGCTGCCTCGGAGCATATGTCATTCTCTTGGCATTTATACATTGTCTCTGCCATGTCTTTCAATACGCCGCAGAATTATGTATGTCTTGATAATATCCGTCTTTGAAGGGAAGGGATTTTTTAGGGTTGTTGTTATTGTTGTTTAAGATTCAGCTACGGGGGACAAAAAGTTCCAAGTAGCACGGGCTATGGTGAGCCCGTAGTGGACTTACCTGGCACAGGAGCGGGACTGTAACTGTTTTTTTTTTTAGGGGAAAGAGCCTAACCATTTAGACTATATAGCACTTGGAAGGGGTCAGGCTAAGGATTTGGGATGGGACAGGGAACAAGAATGGTGCCCAACCACTTGGACGGTCGGGGGATTGAACGCCAACTTGCAAGAAGCGAGACCAACGCTCTACCGTCCAGCCCAAATGTATCCCACTTTGAACTGTTTGAACGTGTGTCCATTGATCATGTGATGGGCGATGAGTAGCTGATGAGTAAAAATGTATGAATAATTGGATGATTACTGTAAACAACCGAACTTGTATATACTAAAGAAATTGTATTTCGGG
The DNA here is from genome assembly GCA_020271785.1 of Procambarus virginalis. NCBI lineage: Eukaryota > Metazoa > Arthropoda > Malacostraca > Decapoda > Cambaridae > Procambarus > Procambarus virginalis. The sequence goes on from WNGS01169217.1 coordinate 15,113,668, forward strand.
ACAGACTAAACATATTTTGATGATGACCTCCCAGCAAATTCTCCGTATAAAATGCATGTGATGGCCAAATTGATGATGATAACCAACACGTTGACGTTAACCAAACAGCTGGCGGGGCTTTAACCACTGATGGTTAAAACAAATGAGGAGCAATCACATGATGGTAGAACACGCGGCAGCGATTAGTTGTCGGCTGTTTACAGATGTTGTTTACAACAGTCTAAGACTCCCATGGTCTCTGATGATGCGATACAGGAACCAGAGTGGGCCCCAAATGGGTGCATGCAGTCAGTCCCCTCCGGTCGTTGGGTGAGTACATTGCCCGCATCGTAGAAATTGAAGATGGGTACAAAGCGTTCAAGTCACCATGAGGACTAATGGTCCCCTCACCACAGCCAAACAACCCACAGTTGATGGCTCTTCCTCTTTTTTTGTAACGTGCAGGTATGTGTCTGTAGTCATGTGCTTGTTTGTGTCTATCCCTGCACGCATACACAAGGATTGATAAATAACCTATTAACAGAATATGTAATTTATGAATGTTTTTGTCGAGACGACTGAGCGTGCAAATATTTTTCCACTGGATAATGTTGGATGTGGAGTAGAATAATGGCTCTCGTGACCTTCGTGTTATCCTTGTGCCATATGGGTCCACTTCTGGCCCAGCGTGTGTGAGGGGCCAGTGACCTGTATGGTTGGTTGCTCAGTGGTGTTCCAGGGTCAGAATCCAGGATCTAGTTGACCTCAGTAGAACGGGGGGGGGGCGTTTGTATAGTGAAGGATTTGACTGTCCGAGCACGATCTACATAGGTCAGCTCTCACGACTGAGGGCGTCGATCTAAGACGACTTAAGTTTCTGAATAACGTTCTAACTTTTGTTAGATTAGAGTACGCTGCTGTCGTTATTCGATTTATATGTGCCTCAGGAGTTAGATTTGGCGGCACGTTCACTCTCAAGTCCCTTTCTAGAAGTTTCCCTTCGTTGTGTACTGACCCTTTGGTCTCCTATCACCTAGTCCCATTTCCATAACTTTACACTTTCTCGTGTTGAACTCCAGAAGCCATTTCTCTGACCATCTCTGCATCCTTTTTAAGTCCTTTTGGAGGATCCAAAATCCTCATCTGTTACAATCCGCGAACATCGACATATAGGACTCTACTCATGTAAACATGTCATTAACTTATATTAGAAACGTAATTAATCCCAGAACCGATCATTGAGGTACTCCACTGGTTACTGCTCGCCAGTCTGACTTCTCGCCTCTTACCGTTACTCTCTGGCTCCTTCCTGTTAGGAAGTTCCTTATCCATGCTAGGGCCTTTCGGCTTACTCCCGACAGCCTCTCAAGTCTCATGTATGTATGACCCCACCAAACACACAGCGAAACTACGACGTTGCTACAACGTTCGAACAAGATTTAACACCTAACAAGTCTCAACAACCAATATAACAAGTTGTAACAACATTCTAATACGTCAAAAACACGTTAAGCCAAGATGTAACAACTTTATTACAGGTTGTAACAAGCGGAAAATAGGGTCAGTTGCAGTTTGTGTTTCCAGGGAGTCTGTATCTAAGGCTTTTTGACAGTCCAGAAATATGCAGTCTGCCTAACCTTCTCAGTCCTGCCTTATTCTTGTTATTTTATCATAGAATTCCAGGATTGTTAGGCATGATTTCCCTTTTCAGAACCCATGTTGGTGTTTGTTTACCAACCCGCTCTCGCACATATATGACTTATACCGTGTAGTCACTATTCGGTTGATTAATAAGTACATAATTTGGTATATGCCAAGTTATATTTTGTTTTTAAGGTACAAACTCTTCATATAGAGTCCCTAAACATCCGTTTCATATTAGGAATTTCTTTTCAGTTTTATTAAACAATAGAGATTTTATATAATATATGACAATATCCTGAGTTACTTACAATTTATTAAATATTTTGCTTTGTTTAATTTTTTTAGAAACTGTAATATCAATATAGGTATAGGTTAAGTAATAATTGTAATTAGAAGCAATAAAATGCTTATCTTAACATCTACTAGAAGGTTAGGTTAGGTCGGTGTTTTCCATTACGCTTTCAAGGTAATTAAAATATTCACAATAAATTAGTATGTCATATATGCACTTATTAATAAGCCAATATTGACGATAACCAGATGTGAGAAAGGGTTGTTGTTTACAAACCTAATTTTCCCTAGGTGCACAACAAGTCTTACCCTGATTATTATTTCAAGTATTTTGTAGTGTGTGTGTGTGTGTGGGTGTATGTGTACTCACCTAATTGTGCTCACCTAATTGTGCTTGCGGGGGTTGAGCTCTGGCTCTTTGGTCCCGCCTCTCAACAGTCAATTAACAGGTGCACAGGTTTCTGAGTCTATTGGGCTCTATCATATCTACACTTGAAACTGTCTATGGAGTCAGCCTCCACCACATCACTTCCTAATGCATTCCATTTGTCAAACCACTCTGACACTAAAAAAGTTCTTTCTAATATCTCTGTGGCTCATTTGGGCACTCAGTTTCCACCTGTTTCCTAGTGCGTGTGCCCCTTGTGTTAAATAAACTGTCTTTATCTACCCTGTCGATTCCCTAGAGAATCTTGAATGTGGTGATCATGTCTCCCCTAACTCTTCTGTCTTCCAACGAAGTGAGGTTTCATTCTCGTAGTATCTCTCGTAGCTCATACCTCTCAGCTCGGGTACTAGTATGGTGGCAAAACCTTTGAACTTTTCCAGTTTAGTCTTATGCTTAATAGATATGGACTCTATGCTGGAGACGTATACTCCAGGATTGGTCTGACATATGTGGTAAATAATATTCTGAAGATTCCTTNTATATATATATATATATATATATATATATATATATATATATATATATAACTGAAAACTCACACCCCAGAAGTGACTCGAACCCATACTGCCAGAAGGAATGCATCTGATGTACAGGATCCCTTAACCACTCGACCAACACGACCGGATAAAAGAGGATGGTAGCCGAGGCTAATTCCCAATGGCTAATTCCCTGTACATCAGATGCATTGCATCTGGCAGCATGGATTCGAGTCACTTCTGAGGTGTGAGTTTTCAGTTGCATATATGCCTGGAGACCGTTCAGGCTTTTTCTCGTTTGTGTTCCTCACATGTGCCCCAAAGAATGAGGGGATTTGATAAAATACCATGCCCAAGATTATCAACAGAGTGCCGGCGGGGGATGGGGAATTAGCCTCGGCTACGATCTTCTTTTGTCCGGTCGTGTTGGTCGAGTGGTTAAGGGATCCTGTACATCAGATGCATTGTTTCTGGCAGTATAAGTTCGAGTAACTTCTGGGGTGTGAGTTTCCAGTTGCATATGTACCTGGAGACCGTTCAGGCTTGTTCGCATATATATATATATATATATATATATATATATATATATATATATATATATATATATATATATATATATATATATATATACAGTCAACCTATATAACAATAAAGCACCTACTTGTTAACATTAACGGGCTGATACGTAGTTTATTTTATAAGAGGGATTTGACGTTAATGTTGGAGACTCAGAGTCTGAGTCTCTAACACCGCTATCACGGCTTTTGTTCGTGTTAATTAAATGTCAAAATGAATTCATCAGGCGTTGGATTTGGTGAATTAATCATTGAATTTGTTACAGTAAAACTGTCAGGAAAAACTAACAAATGCAATTACCATTGGGCATCAATTATCAGAAGATGATAAATAGTTTTTACTCGTCGATTACCTATAGCAAAAATGTTGTTAATAAACAACAATTTCTTATTCAATTGTTTAAGCAGAACTACTTACAAACTTGTATGAATATTACAAACAACCAGTAATTCGTTGTAAAGAACAGGAAAACAGTTGAAAGTTATTTTATTGTAATAATAATAAAAATAATTAATGTGAAGAGGGTTCTTGATTCGATGTATTGGCCATACACACTTGGGCCGGGCAAACAGGTGTTGTGTGCATCCTAAGCGAACTAGCAGTGTTGCAGATATGCATCTCCTTGAAAATAACCTGGAAAATTCTGATATATTATCCTAAATAATTATCTCTTTCGCGATAACCCCATCAAACAAATTTCCCAGGCTAGTGTGATCGGACAGTCTGCTTCACACTGACTTTGGCGACATTCTAAATTTATTTCCAGATGCATCATAGATCCATGCTGATAATTGACTAATTAGGTTTACAGGAGAAAAGGAAGTATAAATCACATTCATAAAACCTATCAACATTAAATCATTCGATTAAACAGAGGAATTGGTCACAGTTCAGGGTCGCGACGACCCCCATTCTCCCCCCCCCTCCCAGCACCAGACGGAAAAAGTTATGCAGATGTCAATCTAAGGTCACAGTTGAGTGAGGGGTCAGCGAGAGTTTGGAGCGTCATCAGCATACATTCCTGTCAACTCATTCTTCTAACATGTTCAATCCTCTCAACTCAATCTTCTAATGTGTTCAGTCCTGTCAATCCATTCTTCTAACGTGTTCAGTCCTGTCAACCCATTCTTCTAACGTGTTCAGTCCTGTCAACTCATTCTTCTAACACGTAAAATCCTGTCAACCCATTCTCCTAACATGTACAGTCCTGTCAACTCATTCTTCTAACATGTTCAGTCCTGTCAACCCATTCTTCTAAAGTGTTCAGTCCTGTCAACCCATTCTTCTAAAGTGTTCAGTCCTGTCAACCCATTCTTCCAACACGTGAAATCCTGTCAACCCATTCTCGTAACATGTACAGTCTTGTCAACCAATTATCCTAACATGACGGGTACAGTAACAATTTAGATGAACGTACAAACAACAGCCCAAACAAGGGCTGTTGCATCCAACAATTTTCACATTTTATACCTTTGGACATGACTAAAAACCTGGCAAAAGGACATGATAAGTATAGGACATGACAAAAAGAAAATCCCAGGCCTTGTGTAGCATACATGAACTCTAATTGGCTTAAGATAACGCATATTGGGCCTGCTAGGATTTTTCTTTTTAGATAAGTTAGGTTAAGTTCTTTAATTAATTTCACATTTTTTTTTTAGTGAAATTTGGGCCGAAATGCTACGGTTCAAACTATAATCTTTGGTGGTCCAAGAATGAATTTCGTACGTTTGATCAAATAGGTTTCTTAATTACCATTGTAAGAAGCTGTTGCCGTTCTTAGACACACTGTCGAATTGCAGGGAATTGAAAGAATATACTGGTTCAGATAGGTCCAGTATACTGGAGCAGATACGTCCAGTATTAAGAGAATATACTGGACCCGATAGCAGTCTCTCACAAAAATGGCCTATTCATAAATGGCTTACGATTACATACGCACTTCTTTCTGAAGAAACATAAGCTCATGGATCTGCAGTCACATATAAACAGAATTTTAGGGCAAATATATGAATCGTAACGTCAGACTTATCTACCATTCTTACATAATACAATCATTCAACCAAGCAGGACACTGAAATGCACGGACTAGTTGTTCTTTATAAAACACGAGAATTAAATTGTTCCTAGTGTTCAGTTGCTCATGAAGAGGACAGAGGCCAAGGATAAAAGCTTGTGTTTTTTCTGAGAACGCCAAGATCTACACACACACTATATGCACGCACTGACACACGTGCGTGTGTATAGTGAGCACAGTAGGCTAGCTTAGTGAGCACACACACTAAGCTTAGTGTGTGTGCTCACCTAAGCTTAGTGACACCACCCTTCTAGTATCTGGCCAATATATACAATGACTGCATGTATCTCGTCGCATTTTCTGATGAAACTGTACTCACCCTATTTGAACTCACCTATTTGTGCTTGCGGGGGTTGAGCTTTGGCTCTTTGGTCCCGCCTCTCAACTGTCAATCAACTGGTGTACAGATTCCTGAGCCTATTGGGCTCTTATCATATCTACATTTGAAACTGTGTATGGAGTCAGCCTCCACCACATCACTGCCTAATGCATTCCATCCGTTAACCACTCTGACACTAAAAAAGTTCCTTCTAACGTCCCTGTGGCTTATATGGGTGCTCAGTTTCCACCTGTGTCCCTTGTTCGCGTACCACCAGTGTTGAATAGTTTATCCTTGTTTACCCGGTCGATTTCCCTGAGGATTTTGTAGGTTGTGATCATGTCTCCCCTTACTCTCCTGTCTTCCAGTGTCGTAAGGTGCATTTCCCGCAGCCTTTCCTTGTAACTCATGCCTCTTAGTTCTGGGACTAGTCTAATTGCATACCTTTTACTTTTCCAGCTTCGTCTTGTACTTGACAAGGTACGGGCCCCATGCTGGGGCCGCATACTCCAGGATGTTCTTACATATGTGGTGTACAAGATTCTGAATGATTCCTTACGCAAGTTCCTGAACGCTGTTCTGATGTTAGCCAGCCTCGCATATGACGCAGAAGTTATTCTTTGTATGTGGGCTTCAGGAGACAGGTTTGGTGTGATATCAACTCCTAGATCTTTCTTTCGGTCGATATCAACTCCTAGATCAATACCGTGTGTGTGTGTGTGTGTGTGTGTGTGTGTGTGTGTGTGTGTGTGTGTGTGTGTGTGTGGTGTGTGTGGTGTGTGCGTATGTGTGTATGTGTGTGTGTGTGACAGAACTAACAATAGGAGGATACCCCACACCATAGCTCACAAACACACCTGCGACCACCACGGGCTATGAGAACGACCACAAGCTAAAATAGGAGTAAAACGAAAAATTGTAACTTGCTATGAAAACGTGTGTTTATTACAAAAATGCTTAGCATTATTTCACGACTTATACACTTTTCCAAAGAGGAAAAGACGTACTTATCAATCCGGAACCAAAAACAGAGAACGAAAGAGAAAGAAATTAAGGCGTAATTTTAATTCTCACCATGTCCCTCCTCTTCCTTGGGCCAATTTTCGTAAGTGCTCTCCATTTTGTAAAACCAGTAGGAGACGAAAGGAGAATCAGGCAAAGCCTTTGAGGGATGGTTATATCCATGTTCCTTGTGAGGCTTTAATGCCGAGAAATGTATTTTACAATATCACGTTATGTAGCCAGTGAATGTATATTTGTCTCGTCACATATATGAGGATGATAAGAAGTTCGTTTTTTCGATCTTAATGCTGAAGCATAGAAAGTTTATTGTTGATATTTTTATTTGATGAGAATAATTCAATTTTACCAAAAGATTTCTTAAAATGTATTTGACTTAAAGCGTGAAGCCGTTGTTGCATCAATACGAATTTTGTTAAGACATTGTGTCTCAGATATTGTTAGAAAAGACATTAAAAAATATCCCAAGATTTTGTTTGCACTAACTCTTAACAATAAATAAAATTGAATAGTAATGAGATTATGACTTGTGAGACTAAGAAAACATATATAGAGGTTAATATGAAAATTTTGTATTATGAGTTCTTTCCTTATATGAACGAGTTTCTGAGAAGTAACTCTTGATTTATATTACAAATTTTACACGTTTTTTCTAATTTTCAAACCGGAATTTGTTGCAGATTCAAATGCACAGCCAAAAGGCTAAAACAATTTCATTCCATTTACATGAAAACTCTCTGATCCACTATTTAGATTTAGATCTCTCTCCACAACATAGAAATTTTCCTGACAAATTCTCCCACACTCAATAGAATTCAGTGAGCCCTGGGTACGGGTTGGAAGCACCCCATAACTGCCATGTTCAGCACCTGCCGTACGTCTGGTCTGCTGTGCAACCAGCAGACAATGTCCTCGCTTATATGTTGAGATATTGCTATCCTGTCCTCGCTATGATCATCCACACCCACCATCTGCTCTGCTGAGGACAGATTCTTCCTGTGCTCTGGTGTCGTGTAGTGTCACAGAGCGTTTGCTATGGTGTCATGCAGTGTCAAGGGTGTTGCTGGTGTCATGCAGTGTCAGGGAGTTGCTCTGGGTGTCATGCGGTGTCAAAGGGCGTTGCTCTGGTGTAATGCAGCGTCAAAAGTAGTTGCTCTGGTGTTCATGCAGTGTCAAGAGCGTTGCTCTGGTGTCATGCAGTGCAAGGGCGTGGCTCTGGTATTATTCGGTGTGAAAAGAGCGNTTATCAAGTGATATAGTTCAGAACAGCTTCGTGTGTGCCTTTAAAAGTACACCAGAGAAGTACGTGTATTTCCATCCTTAATGCCATAAAGCTTCCATAGGTAAGCAGCGTAGTTGGACGGTAATTATACGTCGCCAATTTAGCATATAAGCGACACTCGCGCGACCCAGCACACACACGATATCAGAAACACTTCTCCTACACCGGCACACGAGACACCATCCAGCAACACACAATATACAGACAAGGCTTCGGTTACAAGGAGCATTAGGCTGTCCCGTAGTAATCCACGAAAAATTCCTCTCTTGAGTCAGACTCAGTCAAGCTTATCCAGATTTGAAATTTCTCCTCCCACTTGTTCTGATTAATCGCTGGAAGTTCTTCAGAAATAAGTTCATCATCTTGGGTTACAAAGGTCATTCATTCACAGTAATGTTTAGTTCTCGTTTCAGTGAGCTTTTAATGATTTTGATATTTTTGTATTTGTACTTTGACTTGTTACTTTTCACTGCTCTTTCCCCATCCACCTTGACTGTATCTCGCTAATATTTCCCATCACCCAAGTCCTACACTTGCCGTTTCCTTGCACCCCACACGGCCCCTCGTGCTCACCACAAATCCTCCTTTCGTTCCCCACAACTTACTTCCCATTTTCTCCCCATCCCCATCTGTCCTCTGTTTCCTACCTGTTGCCATACCCTGCCTATTCCCCCCCCCCTCTCTACTACCCATCACCACCACCCTGCCGTCTCTTTCCACAACAGTCTTCTACCTCACCCTTCAGTTACAGCCCCGCTCCTGTGCCAGGTAAGTTCACTACGGGCTCACCATTGTCCGTGCTACTTAAAACTTTTTGTTCGGAGTAGCTGAATCTAAAACCACCCCCACCTCACCCTCCTGGCAGTACCTGCATTGCCTCCTGTGCACCAATAGCTCGGAGCTGGAACCGGAAGTCAGGGTCAAAGGTCACGCTGCAAACACCCCCGTCAGGCTCCCTTCCTCCCCCTGCCCCTCCACGACGAGACCAGCGTCCGCTCACCCTTCACCGTTGCCAGTAAAAAATAAGTTGCAATAGTACCCTTTGTCACCTGTATTCCATGTCGAATGTTTTCGTGTTGAAAAGCGAAGGTTTCAAACATGATTTAGTAATGATAGAGAACTCAAGACAAAAATAAATAACAGAATTGGCAATAAGCAACTGGTTCGAGGTCGAGAGGTCACCCGCAATGGCTACTTGACGTCGGATTAAAACAGCCCAAACGGGAGTTACTTCTTCACCTCAAGACCAAGTTCCAAACACCCGAGCTGCTGCTGCTTCACCCTGACCCAAGTCCCAACACATCCGAGTTACTCCACCCTGTGCAACACCAAGACCCCACACAACACAGGCGTCATGATACTGCACATCCACACCCTTTCCCATCACTCACAGCTCCACATGCTTCTTCGTACTGTTCCGGACATGGCATCAGATTTCTGAGTGTGATGGCGCTCTAAGCAATGGCAGGAGCCAGAGAGGTGACAGTAAAAGGGGGTCAACACCCAGCGGTAATTATGGGAGACGCGCCACAAGGCAGCAGTTTACCTCCTACACTGTTCCCCCCACCCCCACCCCACTCCTCACCTCCGATTATGAGAGCCGGCTGTGAGGTCCTTCCCTCCCTCACCCAGGTTATTGTCCACCAGGAATGTCCGGAGGACACTGAGGGATATATACAAAGAAGGGTGTACCCAGCGTCTCGGTGTATTTATATTTATATATTAACAGTTTACTTTAGTCCTGGATTGTGTCCAGGACTAAAGTTTATTTTTGGGTTTGTCAGAAAGGTATTTTTATGGCATAATTATCTGTTAATAAAACTAAATCCAACCTGTGGAGATGGTAAGGATTTAAAAATTAAAAAAGATATATAAATGTATATATATATATATATATATATATATATATATATATATATATATATATATATATATATATATATATATATATATATATATGTCGTACCTAGTAGCCAGAACGCACTTATCAGCCTACTATGCAAGGCCCGATTTGCCTAATAAGCCAAGTTTTCATGAATTAATGTTTTTTCGACTACCTAACCTACCTAACCTAACCTAACTTTTTCGGCTACCTAACCTAACCTAACCTAACCTAACCTAACCGATAAAGATAGGTTAGGTTAGGTCAGGTAGGGATGATTAGGTTCGATCATATATCTGCGTTAATTTTAACTCCAATAAAAAATAATTTATCTCATACATAATGAAATGGGTAGCTTTATCATTTCATAAGAAAAAAATAGAGAAAATGTATTAATTCAGTAAAACTTGGCTTATTAGGCAAATCGGGCCTTGCATAGTAGGCTGATAAGTGCGTTCTGGCTACTAGGTACGACATATATATATATATATATATATATATATATATATATATATATATATATATATATATATATATATATATATATATATATATTCTTGGGGCATCTATGTTCCTTTTCACTCACCCTTGAGACCACTCTCCCTATTCCATCATTATGATGATTTCCCTCCCCCTCCACTGCCACTCAGAGACCCTCAACTTCCACCTCTTCCCCCGAACTTCACCTATGATACTTCTGACCGCCTCCCATCCCCCCCCAAGCAATCAAAAGCCCGCTTTCCTCCCCCATTTTTGGGTTCTTTCTTTTCATCCAGGGGACATCTTTTTCACCCTCTGCAAGGGGGAAGAATCCCTCCCTCCCTTACCCACCAACAACTGAATTTCCTATCACTTCACCCCCTGTCATAGGGGTCCTTATACGTCCTATCTCGACCCAGCTTTCTCCATCTTTCCATCCATAGGACCTACGTCCCCCCCTCTCTTCCTCCCCCAGACTGGACACCCCCTCTTAAGTAATTATGAATACCGAGAATATAAAAATTAATGGTAGTAATTAGTCCGCTGCCCTGGCAAAGCTGACACACAAGAAGTCAGGTAACATTACCAAAAACATGCGGCTGACGGGAGGTAGGCAGGCCAGGCAGGCAGGCCAGGTAGGAAGGCAGGCCAGGTAGGCAGGCAGGCCAGGTAGGAAGGCAGGCCAGGTAGGCAGGCCAGGCAGGCAGGCCAGGTAGGCAGGTAAGGTTGGCAGGCAGGCCAGGCAGGCGACGCTGGCGAGGCCTTTAACATATAATGAATTGTCAGTTTATTATATCTTTTTACTTTGTCTTGGCTTAGTATCATTAAGAGTTATTCTAGCTATTAGGTGACTGTTAGGTGCCTGGAAATAGTATGGAGACATTTTCTCACATGGATAAATCTGTGAGTTTAACTGCTTGAATTCATTTGTGTATGTGAGAGAGCGCGCGATCATTCATATGTATTCATCTAGTTGTGCTTGTAGGGGTTGAGCTCTGTCTCGACCCGCCTCTCAACTGTCAATCAATCCATTTTTTGTTATACATGTGTATGTGTGTACTTACCTAATTGTGCTTACGGGGGTTGAGCTCTGGCTTTTTGGTCCCGCCTCTCAACCGTCAATCCATTTTTTGTTACACATGTGTGTATGTGTGTGAGCGCGCGCGATCGTTCATTGTGTGTGTGTGTGTGTGTGTGTGTGTGTGTGTGTGTGTGTGTGTGTGTGTGTGTGTGCGTGTGTGTGTGAGCGCGCCCCGTGTGTTTGCGTGCGTGTTTTGAATGTGTATTAGAGGATTAGACACGACGAGGAAAAGATAAGAGGACTACAGTTATTGAATATCTTCACAATCTCACGAGTCCAGAGCCAACCAAATTTACATAAATCATCACCATGGCAACTCTAAACGCCAACGCTGAAAAAAATACAACACACATACCGCTCGCACGATATACGCACTCATACTATCATACACCTCAATGCACGAATAATACACGAAAAACAAAATCACACGTTTGAGGCTAATAATTCCGGAAAAAGTACAAAAATACAAATGAAAACAGTACAATCCATTGAACTCCAAGAACAAACGACATATGCTGGTCGGTACAAGGTTACACTTAAAACAATACTTGGGCATAGATTTTCATGGGTGTTTTGTGCTGTTGGGTGCGAGGTTCACCCACTCCGCCCGCAGCAAGTATTGAACACAGGAAGGGTGGAGAGAGGGAAGTGTGGGGAGGGGGAGGGGGGGAGAGGGGGGTTTTCTTCTGGCGAGATTCGTGAAGGTTTTTTTTTTAGGGGGAAGGGAGAATTAGATAAAATATTTTTATATGATTAAATAATATATATATTTTTTTTTTCTATCTCGCAGCTGAGTTAATTTTTGTGTATTTTCCTTTCTTAACGCTTTCATCGCTTTCTATTCATTCCTCTCCTTTCTCCCTACCTTCTTGCCTGTCTGCGTTTATGTTTCAACTTTCTATCTCCCTCTCTCCATCTCTCCTCCATCCCTCCACTTTCTCCTCTCTTTCTCCTCTTCTTCTCCCTTTCCCTCTCTTCCTCTGTCTCTACCTTTCTTCCTTCCTCCCTCCCTCTTATCTCCCTCCCTTATGACTAACACTACCCGAAAGGTCACAATAAAGATTATCCTAAATTTAATGATAACTCTGATTGCTTGTGAATTTAAACGCGTCCCTGGACTTGAGAGATATTGTTCAGACCCAGGCTCGCGAGCTAGACTTTGAAGGCAGCAAATATCAGAACAGCCAGTAATGAAGAAACAGCTGTTTCTTGAAGAAGCAGGTGGCCATAACGAGAGGCGAAGCGGTGATTAACTGAGACGTGGCAATAAACGGGGTGGAAAGAGTCAGTGATTATCCACAAGTAGCAATAAGAGAGAGAGAGAGAGAGAGTGGCGAGGCAACAGCTTCAGCAGCAACAAGATTTACCAGCTGAAGCTGGCTGCAGTGATGGCAGCTGTTGCAGCAAAAGTTCTTCAACTGACTGCAACACTAGCACCAACGTCACCTGCATCGGCCACAACACTGGATGCAATCAGCACACCAGCGCACGCACCCTTACCAAGAACAATACAGCACCAGCACAACTGGAACGATACTGCCATAGCAATATTACAGCTTTAGTGCTGCCTGCAGTAGCAGCGTGCCACCAGGAACAAGAGCGCTCTCTACCACCACCAGTAGCGCTCTCTACCACCACCAGTAGCGCTCTCTACCACCACCAGTAGCGCTCTCTACCACCACCAGTAGCGCTCTCTACCATCACCACCAGTAGCGCTCTCTACCACCACCACCAGTAGCCCTCTCTACCACCACCAGTAGCGCTCTCTACCACCACCACCAGTAGCGCTCTCTACCACCACCACCAGTAGCGCTCTCTACCACCACCACCAGTAGCGCTCTCTACCACCACCACCAGTAGCGCTTTCTACCACCACCACCAGTAGCGCTCTCTACCACCACCAGTAGCGCTCTCTACCACCACTAGTAGCGCTCTCCGCCTGCTAAACTATGCACCGAAAAATGAGGTTGTTGAGACTACCACCATCTACAGTCACAATAGCAAATGCGATATAGAACTGTCAGGAAGAGACCAATGCACAAGGTACAAATAGGCGGGGCCAAAGAGTTGGAGCCGCCTGAGGGAAGTACCAGTAAGCAAGCACAAGCACCACTCTACCTCCGACAATACCTTCATGTGAAGGTCAGGGCGAATTGTGGCATAAAAACTTGAACAACAACAGGAAACTGTTACACGGGCTGGGTGGAGTGGGCTGGGTGGAGTGGCTGGGTGTAGTGGGCTGGGTTAGTGGGCTGGGTGTAGTGGGCTGGGTGTAGTGGGCTGGGTGTAGTGGGCTGGGTGTAGTGGGCTGGGTGGAGTGGGCTGGGTGGAGTGGGCTGGGTGGAGTGGTTCACGGTTGACTTACTGGTGCTCGTAACTCTGTTCTTCATGAGGCAGCTTCACTTCTTCACGAACCCTCAGATACCATTACCTGCTGCTTCATCACCATCCACGACCCAATATAACCTCCAAGTGCACTATAGCTTCTTTCACCATCATACCCACTTCTATTACCTCTTCCATTAAGGTCCATCAGTACTCCAACTTCAGCCACCAATCTCAACCACAGCTTACTCCAACACCCCTTCATCTACCTCATCCACTATCTCACCTTATCAACTCTCTACCAAAATCACCAGCCCCTCCACCGCAAATTCCCCTCTCCAACTCTACCACTATAACCCGATCTCACTATCACCATCAACTTCGCCACTTCTCTCTAATCAATGCGTCAATCACTGACATATTCGACACCATATCCACCATCTGCAATTCATATTACATCTCTATAAGCCTCTACCACA
>WNGS01169217.1:15138026-15140526 GCA_020271785.1 Procambarus virginalis
TCTTCTAAAGTGTTCAGTCCTGTCAACCCATTCTTCCAACACGTAAAATCCTGTCAACCCATTCTCCTAACATGTACAGTCCTGTCAACCCATTCTTCTAAAGTGTTCAGTCCTGTCAACCCATTCTTCTAAAGTGTTCAGTCCTGTCACCCATTCTTCCAACACGTAAAATCCTGTCAACCCATTCTTCCAACACGTAAAATCCTGTCAACCCATTCTCGTAACATGTACAGTCTTGTCAACCAATTCTCGTAACATGACGGGTACAGTAACAATTTAGATGAACGTACAAACAACAGCCCAAACAAGGGCTGTTGCATCCAACAATTTTCACATTTTATACCTTTGGACATGACTAAAAACCTGGCAAAAGGACATGATAAGTATAGGACATGACAAAAAGAAAATCCCAGGCCTTGTGTAGCATATATGAACTCTAATTGGCTTAAGATAACGCATATTGGGCCTGCTAGGATTTTTCTTTTTAGATAAGTTAGGTTAAGTTCTTTAATTAATTTCACATTTTTTTTTAGTGAAATTTGGGCCGAAATGCTACGGTTCAAAACTATAATCTTTGGTGGTCCAAGAATAAATTTCGTACGTTTGATCAAATAGGTTTTTTAATTACCATTGTAAGAAGCTGTTGCCGTTCATAGACACACTGTCGAATTGCAGGGAATTGAAAGAATATACTGGTTCAGATAGGTCTAGTATACTGGAGCAGATACGTCCAGTATTAAGAGAATATACTGGACCCGATAGCAGTCTCTCACAAAAATGGCCTATTCATAAATGGCTTACGATTACATACGCACTTCTTTCTGAAGAAACATAAGCTCATGGATCTGCAGTCACATATAAACAGAATTTTAGGGCAAATATATGAATCGTAACGTCAGACTTATCTACCATTCTTACATAATACAATCATTCAACCAAGCAGGACACTGAAATGCACGGACTAGTTGTTCTTTATAAAACACGAGAATTAAATTGTTCCTAGTGTTCAGTTGCTCATGAAGAGGACAGAGGCCAAGGATAGAAGCTTGTGTTTTTTCTGAGAACGCCAAGATCTACACACACACTATATGCACGCACTGACACACGTGCGTGTGTATAGTGAGCACAGTAGGCTAGCTTAGTGAGCACACACACTAAGCTTAGTGTGTGTGCTCACCTAAGCTTAGTGACACCACCCTTCTAGTATCTGGCCAATATATACAATGACTGCATGTATCTCGTCGCATTTTCTGATGAAACTGTACTCACCTTATTTGAACTCACCTATTTGTGCTTGCGGGGGTTGAGCTTTGGCTCTTTGGTCCCGCCTCTCAACTGTCAATCAACTGGTGTACAGATTCCTGAGCCTATTGGGCTCTTATCATATCTACATTTGAAACTGTGTATGGAGTCAGCCTCCACCACATCACTGCCTAATGCATTCCATCCGTTAACCACTCTGACACTAAAAAAGTCCTTCTAACGTCCCTGTGGCTTATATGGGTACTCAGTTTCCACCTGTGTCCCCTTGTTCGCGTACCACCAGTGTTGAATAGTTTATCCTTGTTTACCCGGTCGATTTCTCTGAGGATTTTGTAGGTTGTGATCATGTCTCCCCTTACTCTCCTGTCTTCCAGTGTCGTAAGTGCATTTCCCGCAGCCTTTCCTTGTAACTCATGCCTCTTAGTTCTGGGACTAGTCTAATTGCATACCTTTGTACTTTTTCCAGCTTCGTCTTGTACTTGACAAGGTACGGGCCCCATGCTGGGGCCGCATACTCCAGGATTGTTCTTACATATGTGGTGTACAAGATTCTGAATGATTCCTTACGCAAGTTCCTGAACGCTGTTCTGATGTTAGCCAGCCTCGCATATGACGCAGAAGTTATTCTTTGTATGTGGGCTTCAGGAGACAGGTTTGGTGTGATATCAACTCCTAGATCTTTCTTTCGGTCGATATCAACTCCTAGATCAATACCGTGTGTGTGTGGTGTGTGTGGTGTGTGTGTGTGTGTGTGTGTGTGTGTGTGTGTGTGTGTGTGTGTGTGTGGGTGTGTGTGTATGAGACAGAACTAACAATAGGAGACCCCGCACCATAGCTCACAAACACACCTGCGACCACCACGGGCTATGAGAACGACCACAAGCTAAAATAGGAGTAAAACGAAAAATTGTAACTTGCTATGAAACACGTGTTTTATTACAAAAATGCTTAGCATTATTTGACGACTTATACACTTTTCCAAAGAGGAAAAGACGTACTTATCAATCCGGAACCAAAAACAGAGAACGAAAGAGAAAGAAATTAAGGCGTAATTTTAATTCTCACCATGTCCCTCCTCTTCCTTGGGCCAATTTTCGTAAGTGCTCTCCATTTTGTAAAACCAGTAGGAGACGAAAGGAGATCAGGCAACGCCTTTGAGGGATGTTATATCCATGTTCCTTGTGAGGCTTTAATGCCGAGAAATGTATTTTACAATCACGTTATGTAGCCAGTGAAT
>WNGS01169217.1:15145526-15149625 GCA_020271785.1 Procambarus virginalis
AATCTATTGTAAGAGCTTGAATGTGGAAATGTCTATCAAACTAAAAATTTGTTGAGATAATGACTTAAGAACTAATTAATCCAGGGGATGAAGTATACTCATTAACCCTTGACAAGTTCTTTTAACGAGAGCAAATAGCAATCTATATAATTATAATTTACAAGCAGGAGCTGATGTTAGGTAAAAACACAGGAAATTGCTTAATTATTCACTTAAGTCATTAATTTCCTTAAATTTCACCCATTTCATCCGTTAATTCATCAACTTATTTTGCCGTATCTTTCCTGCTCTTAGTAGATAAAATCAATAAATCTGACGAGCTAAACGTGCTTGTTAGACAATTGTTTTTAACCCGTCTGCTGTAAATCGAATTTTTATTACGAGTATTACATTTAATTTTGAGTCGCGTCTTTAACAGTTCATTTCACTATAAAATAAAAATATTTTAACTGAACTGAAAAAAGAAGAATTAGGTATTAGTAACATACAAACATCTGTTTCTCTCGCTCTTTCTCTCGCTCTTCTCTCTCCTACAATATCACCAACAGCACATGAATGTCTTTATAACATTCCGATGGTTTTTGAGCTGGGGGAAGATCGTATGTTTTTATTCAGCAGCGTGCGAAGTGTTATTTATAAAATAAAAAGTTATTTTCCGAGATCAGTGCCAAATGTTTCATATTACTGCGAGAAGAAGTTGACAATTATTTTTTCAAAATATTTAGTTGGGCATTGCCACCAAAATCAGTTGTTGCAGTATGTGGATGACCATTGCGCACACTCCGTCTTCAATTCCGCCCACTCCAACCCGACCATGTTGAACGCGCATTAATAGGAATCATGGTCCAAACTTTAGTGAGGCTAACCCGCAGCCTCTGGACTTCAACTTCGGCCACCCAACTTATGATTTTTATTGACAAAGAAGCGCTCTGAAATATATAACATCATGCGACGCCTCAGTGACAATACAAGACATGCTGAATGTGAATTTCGGTATCATTAAGCTGTCATTCAGGAAATAATCTTAGGAAATTAGTCTTTAAGGAATTATTGCATGTTAATAAAACGCTGTTTGGTCAGAGCTACTCATTTTCAATAAAATAAAAAAATTAGTCCAGAACGTGTTGATTAGAACTATCACTGCCAAACCTATCTAATTAAGTTAATTAAGCAGACCACTTGCCCGCTAATTAGCATAATTATTTACCTCTGAAGTTTCCGATTTCTATTTCTGTATAATTGGCATTCACAACAATAATTAAAATAATGAAAGTAATATCAACAACCGATAAACACTAATCAGGTCTTTACGTATTCATCATTTTTTTACCATCACCGTAATTAATAAAAGACGGTCGCCATTCCAGAATGGTACAGTAAGATACAGTATTTCAGAAGTCAAATTTGTTTGACTGCTTTGTTTAGATTATGTCATATTCAAATTTGTTTCCATTACGTCATAATTGAGGATCAAGTTATTCCGTGATCCGTGTATACATCTGCTATGTTAAAGGTCACACCTATTAGTAACCTGAATAAATATATGCCGTGGGAGCAGCTGAAATGTATTAAACAGCGGAGCATCACTCTACATGTTCTTGTGACCTGGGAGACTGGCAGATATTGAGCAACTCTCTTCTGAATTAAAACTGTGATTTTTTCTGGGTGATGTTAATATGAAGGATAAAAGGCTTTTTTTTCCCTCTAATATTTAAACAGTTTAGTATGTATATCCTCCTCTCTCCTCTCAGCATTCCTCACTTCTTTGAGTTCTTTTAATCCTCTCTCAGAATACTTCACCTCCCAATAGTCTTCACCTCTCACCATTCCTCATCACTTTTCTCAGCCTGTGTCACCACAATGAGACAACTCCCCACCTCTTGATCACCCTCTCCAACTCTGTCCCATTCACCAGTCACCACCACTTCTCATCATTCCCCTCACCCCTTTCTCAGCTCCCTTGCAACCCTTCTCAGCCCAGCTCATGACCTCTCTCAGCACGCCTTCCCTAGTCATTTACCCTTAAAACTCTTAGCTGCCGCTCATGTCGTCTCGCAAGGCTAGAGCCACAAAGTCAGCGACAGAGAACCTGGTAATTTTCCTAACTTTGAATGGCCTGTAATTTATATAGAGGAAGCGCAAGAGGCAATTTTCCCAGCCGGGGTTACTCTCGGTGAAAATGGTTGACATTTCTGAATGACTGCCCTGAACAATTGAAACCTGATTGGCTATCTTAACTTGAAGGGCCGGTCCCCGCTACGCTCCTTACTCCTGTTCATATATATCTGGACACATCAGAAAAGGGAGTAACTTTTGCAGTATCGTTCAACTAGCGACCTGTCTCGTCCCCCTTTTCTCCCGTCAAGGGATGATAGTGCAGAATGGCGATTCGTGTCATCCAGTGACCAAGTTCGATGCTCCTGTGCCAGAACGAACTGTGCTGTGTTAGAAAAAGGCTGTGACATGTAGAATTACTATAAATTGTATGAATTATTTGGTCAGAAAAGAGGGGAAGTGGAAACAAAAATGAGAGGAGTATTCTGCATTAAGAATTCACGAGACTATAGATACGAGAAACGAAAATACATTTTTAATCGTTTTTCGCATCTAGGCTGAGTTACCCGTCGGTGGTCGGGTGAGCGTTGTGTGGTCAGAGTGGGCCGATCCTACCAGAGTGGCCCACGCTTTAACGATGTTAGCATATATAGAGCGGACACACACACACACACACACACACACACACACACACACACACACACACACACACACACACACACACACACACTCTCTCTCTCACACTCTTTCTAACAGCTATGCTGATGGTTCATTTCCATTACTCAACCAGGCCCAAATCCAAAGTTTGTTAAATATTCAACTTAATTATTTAAGTTTCAAGAGCACCCCTTTCCTTCCCTCTTCATTTTCAATTGACAAAAAAAACAGCCAAAAATGACAAATACTAAAACTACATTTATGCAAATTCACAGAGGAAAAATTAATCATTTCCACTTCTCATCACCTCAATTTATGAAATAATATTGAAACTTTTTTTAAGAGGGGGACGAAGGATGAGGGAAGATAATGCTATACCTCATGAATATTTGAGAAATCTTAATGAGTTAATAAGGTTCCTAGCGATCCATTAATGATAATGTCTTCCTACTATATGAGCTCATTATAGACTGAAAATGACTTTAATTTTTTTACAGTAAAAGCTTTAAATTTGGTGAAAGATAAAGTCTGGTGAGTGGCTGAGCTGAAGACATAATGGATATTCAGTTAATTTTTACGAATTAGATTTTTGTGTCACTCTTGTTGAGCACAATGCCCATCGGCGTAGCTGAATGTGTGTGGGAATGTGTTTGTTTGTATAAATATGTTTGTACATGTAAATGTGTTTATACATGGGAATGTGTTTGTATAAATGTGTGTGTAGTACAAACTGTGTTCGTAGTTTTTGCTTTTGTATCCGGTGTGAAATGTCAGTCCATTAGGTAATCCAATGTCAACAATATCGAGTAAATCGCTAATGGTGTTAGTTCTTTGGAACTAAGAATTTAAATTACGTATTTCCAATGAACGCTAAAAAGTTTGACACGCTGATATTTAGTGGATTTGGCCAATTTGTAAAGTGTTCAAATATTATTAAAAAGGTAAAGTGTAATTTGTATAGTTATTGTTATAAACGTTTGTTTCATTACATTTAATAGAACAAATAATTCCTAATTTGTTCTGCATAATGATTTTTAGCACCACCAATGCCTTAAATCGTCCTTATTGATGATACTATTACCATAACTAATACCTACATTATAACACAGCAGATATATGCGTCATTATCATTCCCTATCTCAATTACATAAGAACATAAGAACATAATAAGAACAAAGGTAACTGCAGAAGCCTATTGGCCCAGCCGAGCATCCCTATTTATAACCACTCAATCCCACCCATACACAATTGAACCGGAACAGAGCCAGTTAGTGTTACCATGTGCAAAGCAATCTCAAGGGACAGCCCTATTTAATCCTGTAAATCCCATGGTGCTTACATTATTCTGATGAAGCTGCTGTATTGAAGACGCGATTACATACCTTGG
>WNGS01169217.1:15152000-15174771 GCA_020271785.1 Procambarus virginalis
CATTTATCGCAGCCTCCCTCATTTTTCGCTCCGTCTGTTTCTCCCTTCCACTCCGTCTACAATTCTTCCCCCTCTCTCCTTCACTCTCTCTCCCTTCCCTATCCACCCATCTCCCAAACCTTCCATACCAGCTAATCACAATGCCTAAAACAACAGCAGCATCTGGCATCTTCCTTGCCCATTTTCTATGGAGAAACACACGCTCGCTGCTGTCTCCTCCTCCCTCTCTCTCTCCCCCACCCCCCATCACTACCCATAACCCACCCCTACCCATAACCCCCTCCCCCCCCCACTCCTCCTTAGACGTGGAATAAATCACCTCCATTATAAGGACTATGTTGTTACCATCCAGCGAGACCTGCGCTGAAAATAACACACTAACCGTTCCCAGTTTCTAACCCGGAAATACATATACACACTTGATGAGTTGTATTGATTTTTGTGAGTGTGGTTATTTCTGTGAGTCCGCGGGGCGATTGGAGGGGATTTGGAGGGGGAGGGAGGTGTGGGGGGGGGGATTCTCTGTATACTAGGCGGGATTTATGTGAGTGCGTTGTTTGGGTGCGGTTGTTGAGTGCACCGCTCTCTTAGATAGTCCTCTTTTTGGGTATGTTACGGCAACGAGTTCTCTTTGTCACACTTTGTTTACAACGCGAGGAATTGTGTGTGCGCACCTGGATGTGCGCACCTGGATGTGCGCACCTGGATGTGCGTACCTGGATGTACTCACCTGGATGTGCGCACCTGGATGTGAGCACCAGATGTACTCACCTGAATGTACTCACCTGGATGTACTCACCAGGATGTACTCACCTGGATGTACTCACCTGGATGTACTCACCTGGATGTACTCACCTGGATGTACTCACCAGGAAGTTTGTTCTTGTACTGTCACTTCTTTGTGGATGTCGCTGTTGAATTTCCTGAGGGGAAATATATATTATATATATATATATATATATATATATATATATATATATATATATATATATATATAAATTATATATAAAATTATGTGTGTAAATGAATAAGTGGGAATATATATATCAAGGAATGACCTTTTCTCCCAGTTATTAATATTTTTAAAATTTATGCGTGTACTTTCCGTTTAATGTGATTGACTAGCGTGTATAGATATTCACGGACATGCATATGCGTAACAGCACGAATAAAACGGTGTCATTTAACGGCAACTAGCGAATATATATAACGTGTATACTGTATATATTTACAACATAAAAATGCTGCACATATATTTTTATAGCTTCGAATATGTCCCAACACCGAGAACAGCACAAGAAGAAGAGTAGCAACATTAAGTTCCATGTCAAAAACAAAAATATGAGCATATGGATATTCCCAACTGAAAGTTTAATCAAATAATACTGAAACCCTCCTTCACAGCAGGTACAAATACTTCATAGTTCATTAAAGCACTTCCTATAATAAATACAATTCTTTTCTGATGACCATAAAGATAATTTATAATTTCTAGTAACGTCAGTCTCAACTCTCGTCTCCAACTTACTGGAAAAACGAGTCCACCTCAGAATATTAGTCTTGTTACAAAACGACTGAAAGAAAGCTTTTTAGGGCTACTATAGCTGCTCTGATTGCCAACTCGGCTCTGTTCAATCCGTCATACGCCAGTGGAGCTGAAAATTGTACAAGAAATGACCTCACTCTGGTGGATGGGTCGTCTCCATTCCCCTCTGGTCTGACCGTCACTCTTCACCTAATCCCTGAATTGAACAAAGTTCAGCCTTAACGGCAACTTCTTAAAATGAGGCATGATTTATGTTTCTGCAGAATGATGAGTCGCTTGGAAGTTACATGGTAATGCATGATGACTGCATCATTTCCATGAGTCCAAACGTGTCACCTTCGGGTTAAAGGGCCACTTAGGGCTTGAAAGTGTCATCTTGGGCTAGGAATGCCACGTACATAAAGGTGATAATGTCTGAAAACACATTGAAAGTTCACAGTGTTTTACCCTTTTCAGGTATGGCCTCTTGAAATGCAAACAGGCTTAAACAAATAATCTGGACGTATTTTATATCTTACCAATGACCAGATGTATTTTTTTATACTAATTCGATGGCACACATTCAATCAGTGCCACTCCTCCGTGCCACTCAATTATAAAAAAATACTTTGATTAAGTAATTACATAGTTGCTGTCATGTCAGCCGCTGTGTCAAGTCATGTCACTAACTAAAAGTCACCTACGTAAGTATGATGATTTATCTACTTGTATTCTGTTCATGTGTATTCTTCTCACCCCAACTCTTTAATATTGTATTGATACACGAAAGCGCCTGGAATTCTCTCGTTATTAATATCATTTAAATACTTTGACTCAGCCGAGTCATGATTTGCGTGTGTATATAGAAAAAAAAAAAAAAATATATATATATATATATATATATATATATATATATATATATATATATAATATATATATATATATATATATATATATATATATGCGGAAAAAACACAAAGAAATGGAGAAGAGAGATGAACGTTTCGACTCGCGAAAGTCGTTGTCAACATCAAACTGACTGAGAGAGACTGATGTTGACAACGACTTTCGCGAGTCGAAACGTTCATCTCTCTTCTCCATTTCTTTGTGGTTTTTTCCGCATACAAATGATCAGTGTTTAGTGATCGTCAATTGCATATATATATATATATATATATATATATATATATATATATATATATATATATATATATATATATATATATAAATGTAAACAACCAAAGGATACACCCGCCCACGACTAATGATGTGATCGAGGTTACAATTATTAGGCAACTTGGACAAAAACTAGACCAGAATTTCTGGAGTCAGAGTTCAATACAAACTAGATTTTCTTCATCCGGAGGTCAAAGTGGGACTATCTTTTTTTATATGAACACGCGCTAATATACTTCAATGTTTAAGTACAATTTAAAAGTGGTGCTTCACCAGGTGTTATAATAGAGATGATGCTCTTGCGAACGTAAGGTGAACTGGTTTTTTACTCAGAGTGAATGAGGCAAGAGTGAGGTTTTGGATGAAGTAACTGTGCTTGGTGTGAGAGGGCACTGGTGATTGGGTAGCTTATATGTGTGTATATATGTGTGTGTGTGTGTATATTTCGTTCACCTTAGGGCACTAAGAGACTCTTAACACCTGTCTTCTGACATGGGATGAAGATGCTCTATCAACTGTGCTAGTCTTGAAAGGGAAGGGTAGCAAGGCAGGTAATCATTAACCAAAGGGAAGTTTTATGGTTGTATATGTTATTGAATGTTACAGAAAGGCATGAGATCAATGATTCTAGTACGAATCTTATTTATTTTTCTTACGGTTTTCTTCACTTGCTAAGTTGAAAAATTAGCTCTCCAAAGTTTATTTTTTAAATTTAATTTGTCGTTGACGCTACGAGGTACGATTCGTTAACGCCTGTTAATATTATCAAATGCAGAGCTTAAATGATTACAAGGTGATTGATGACGATTGGGCCAACCAAGAGGTGGCACGGCATCAATAGCCCATAAGGGTTAAAAGGTGGTTACTGTTGTTTTAGAGTTAGCTACTCAGAACAAAATGTCCATTTTGCATGCCTCGTCGATGTCCAGTCTTCTGTTGTCGCTGCACCTGTCGATTATTTTAGGGTTGTCTTCAGGGTATTTCTGGTGTGTGTGTGTGTGTGTGTGTGTGTGTGTGTGTGTGTGTGTGTGTGTGTGTGTGTGAGTGTGTACTTACCTAGTTGTACTGGCCTAGTTGTGTTGTGGGAGTTGAGCTCTGGCTTTTTGGTCCCGCCTCTCAACTGTCAATCGACTAATGTACAGGTTCCTGAACCTATTAGGCTCTATCATATCTACACTTGAAGCTGTGTATGGAGTCAGCCTCCACCACATCACTTCCTAATTCATTCCATTTGTCTACTACTTTGACACTGAAAAAATTGTTTCTAACGTGTCTATGGCTCATGGTGTGTGTTTAAATATGCCGGTACATAAGCACCAGTGAAAAGAGCTGGTAGCACCTGATGAATAACCAAAACTTTAATCACTCATAATTGTAACATTTTGGATTATATGGTTATATGTACCCCAGCGCCTGCCCCACCTCAGTACTCGAGGACAAGCCAGGTACAGTGAAATCCACAAGACACCAATGCTTGTTAGGTCCTTGACCTCGTTCGATAGTTGTCGCTCCTGTTGTTAATCTTCTTTATGACCATCATTCTCGTTCGTTCATTCGAATCATTCATCATTCGTTCACCATTCCCAAACAGCCCCAGTCTTGGTGACTGCTACATCTTCCTGAAAGACTCAAAACTGAAAACCAGCTTGTCAAGAAAAGAAGTGGCTTGTGAGAATAAGCCATTTTTTTCCAGAAATGGGAAGCCTCGGTGTACGAGCGACCAGCCAGGCCATTCGACCAGACCTTTATCCTCAGTCGCTGACGACCTGACGAAGGAAACTAAAGGATTACCAAGTCAAATTGACTGAGAACCATGACCCCATTTTTTTCACGCTGCTCAGCCAAGTGGATTACGGGACTCGCACAATCCTACCAATCTAACTGGGACAGCCTTGTCGAAGATACATTGTAGATACAATTGATGCATTGTAGCCTTGGCAGCTACAATGTATCAATTAGAAAAGCTAAATATAATTTTTAGTTTGAAGAGTATTTATCTGTTAACGCCGTGGAAAACAGCACCAAACACTGAAAATATATTTATACTTTTATGCATTATGAATAAAGAGGGAAAACGATACACATTTTTAACACTATACCAAATTACTGGGCAGTCTAGTTTGCAATTACTTAATTATCAACAATCTCATAACTCTTGATGCGAAGCTCACTGGAATGTTTATATTATAACACATTGGAGTTGAACCCGAATTCTGAACTCGCGTTCCATTACCTTGGTAACTTTGCTCCTTACTCCTCGCGAGTACCACCTCGAAACTGAAGAGCGAGGGACCATGGCGTCGGCGACTGTCGGAACCCGAGTGGGATAATGTGTATTCAATCCTGACCATGTTCATTCCCATCTACCTGTCAATCTCGTTTCCTCCTCGCATGACGGTCTTAAAGCCTCCAACGCCTTTGGAGCGAAATTCGGCAGCAGGCATCTCTGTTCCCCAGCTCTATACACATTCCGAGGACAGCACTGTCTTCCTCTGAGTCCCTTAGATTTCACGGGAATACAAACATCCACTTGAGAACATCTTATTGAGCGCTATTGTGTTAGAACGTCCGGTTAAAGAGAAGAGGGACCCAGACCCACCTTCATCTGCTGCTCACTAATGGTACATAAGCGTCAGTATTTGTCACAAGGGGGAGAGCTGGGCAATGGGGAGAGGAGAATAGGCGACGGATGTCAGGATCCGTATAAGGAAAAGATCGGGGAATAGGAAGTACAAGTTGAAGATGAGGTGAATATTAGGGAGAAGATTCGTTGAGATTCAGACGAGGAGACACAATACGTGGCTGAAATATGTTGACTAAACCACACACTAGAAAGTGAAGGGACGACGACGTTTTCGGTCCGTCCTGGACCATTCTCAAGTCGATTGTCGAGAATGGTTCAGGACGGCCCGAAACGTCGTCGTCCCTTCACTTTCTTGTGTGTGATTTGGTCAACATCTTTGAGATTGAAGAGAAGCAACGAAGTCATAAGACACATCTTGTCTAATTAACGAAAGATGTAATACCTGTAATTGTTATTTTCAGCCTGTAATTCCAATGACCAATTCTAGTTTCTATATTCTTGGCGCTTTTCCCCTGATAACTTTCCCTCCTCCATATTCTTAATCGATGTTATTAATAGTTTTAGATTTTTAATTTAAATAAAAAAATTATAATCGCCTAGAATATTTGATCAAAGAATAACGATGAAATAACGTGCACTAAGTACGTTAAACATTCGATTAAAACGTATTACTGTTGCTGTTATGTTTATGGTGCAAATTTGATGTAGTTAATCATCGTATAATATGTAATATTTGACAGGCTGGTGAATTTAAGATGTGAAGTTATACTTTTGAAATAATCATCATCAACACCCCTCATCAATCATCATTATTACCTCTTCCCGTCCATGTCATAGGAAGGGGGGGGGGGCAAGGGGATCATGAGGTCAATGTAGGGAATATGAAACATATTGTTAACAAGATATTAATACATTGACCATATCTTCCAATAGCGAGCCTGCCTCACTGCAGCCTGCCTCACTTGTAGCCTGCCTCACTTGCAGCCTGCCTCACTTGTAGCCTGCCTCACTTGCAGCCTGACTCACTTGTAGCCTGCCTCACTTGCAGCCTGCCTCACTTGCAGTCTGCCTCACTTGTAGCCTGCCTCACTTGTAGCCTGCCTCACTTGTAGCTGCGTCACTTATAGCCTGCCTCACTTGTAGCGTGCCTCACTTGTAGCCTGCCTCACTTGCAGCCTGCCTCTCTTGCAGCCTGCCTCACTTGTAGCCTACCTCACTTGCAGCCTGCCTCACTTGCAGCCTGCCTCACTTGTAGCCTGCCTGCCTCGACACTCCCAGCCTACCTCGACTCTCCCAGCCTGTTTTGTCATTGCCCAGCTTCCTATGACTAAAGTGATCAAACACCTGTTCCTATTTGGAGAGGACGGTAGAGCGACTGTCTCGCTTCATGTAGGTAGGCGTTCAATTCCCGACTGTTCAAGTGATTTGGCACGATTCCAATCCTCCACTTTTTTCTAAATCTTAATCCTAAATCCTTATCCTGAATCTTTATCGTTTCCAAGTGCTATATAATCGTAATGGCTAAAATGTTTCTGCTAATTACCTTCCCGTCCCGATTCTTTTGAGGACGATAAGAGCTGTACTCGGTCATGAGGTTAAGCATCGATAAATTGGGCCCGAAGATGGGTGGGTGACTATGCAGAGAGCTTTTACTATGTCTAGCAGGTTAACTTAGATTGTTATAACAACCTTTTGATGGTGATAAGACCCTACTCGAAAGTCGTTCTTAATATAGAGAGGAATGCATTAAAATCATCATCTTTTAGTATCAGTCACGAATAATCACCTTAATTATGAAGTTTTACGTTGCACTAATTACCTGCACGTCACTGCGCCTGTGTTTCTCTGTTATACACTGATGTTCAAGACACGAACTGATTTGTTGTTTAGATTTAGCTACTCAGAACTAAAAGTTCCAGGCAGCACGGCCTATGGTGAGCCCGTAGTGGACTTACCTGGCACTGGAGCGGGGCTGTAACTGCACGAACTTATAAAATCCACATCAGTTATTTTATGACGAAACTGATACTATGTGTATACGAAATGTTTTTTTTTTAAATTAATGATATGTCCTTACTCGGGAGATACCCTGGGGGAACCTCGATCAACTAGAGCATCGTATGTGTGTCTGTGTGTTTTTTTGTCTCCCCCCCCCCTCCTCCTCTCTCTTCCCCTACCACCCCCTCTCTATAGTCGTAGTAGCTTGGCGCTCTCCCCTGATAGTTCTCCCCCCCTCTCTGTGCCCCTACCATCCTCTCTGTTCCCCCACCCCTCCCTCTCCTCTGTTCCCCCCACCCCCTCTCTCTGTTCCCCCCTCTCTCTGTTCCCCCACCCCCCTTCTCTCTGTTCCCCCACCCGCCCTCTCTCTATTCCCCTACCCCTCTCTGCTTTTGTAATTGGCTAAGTCTGTCTCTGGAGGTACGGTGTGTTNTTATCCCTCAGGTGATCTGTTAATGGCAGATCACCTGAGGGGGGGGTGATCTGACACCTGCTGATCTCTTAATGACGAGGAACGTAAAGGCTGTCTAGAGGCTCGTTGTCATCTGCTTCTCCAGACTGATGGATTAGACTTTCCTCTGTAGTGCGTCTACCTTTGTTGGCCAGGTAAGGCTTAGATATTTTTATGGGCTCTTAAGGAACCTGTTCTCCTTGCTATCTATATGTCTTTCCTAGCTACCTCTCTGCCTGCCTGCCTGGCTTTTCCTTCCTGCCTGCCTGTCTTTGCCGGTCTTTCCTGCCTGTCTGCCTGCCTGCCTGTCTTTTCCTGCCTGCCTACCTGCCTATCTTTTCCTGCCTGCCTGTCTTTGCCTGTCAGCCTGACTGGCCAGTATCCCTGACACGCCTATCCTGTAAGATGTAGACCCTGACACATACAGCCTGTAAGATGTATTCCGTGTCAGGACAACATCTACAGGCTGTGCGTACCACGCACAGCCTGTAGATGTTGTCCCTGTAGATGCTGTAAGATCAGCAACCAAACAACATAAGTAACAGTCCATCAGGAAGCATTGACATCGATAAAGAACACCAGTACAAGTTTAGAGATAGGAACTTCTGCCTTATTAGCATACCGGGATTGTGTTTATAGAACGCTGGAGATGAGATGGGAGGTAGTTGAGTGTATCCCGCGGGTTCGATTCCCGGATGGGGACAGAAATGTTTGGACCGGTCACCTTATGCCTCTGTTTACCTAGCAGTAATTAGGCAATTTTTTGTAGGATGCCAACGAAACTGAGGCGGTGGAAATTGCCACCTATATCACCTTGGATCCTAAAAGACGCTGCTGAAGGTCTGTGCAAACCACTTGCAGCGATACATAACTGGAGACGAGATTGATTGATTGATGAAGATTAAGCCACCTAAGAAGTGGCACGGGCATGAATAGCCCGTAAGTGGTGGCCCTTTTAAGCCATTACCAGTATGAAAAGATGATACTGGAGATCTGTGGAGGCGCAACTGCACCCTGCGTGACGGGAGATGTCTCCCGGACCAAATGGTCGGAGACGAGAATATAGCCAAATGATGAAACGAGGAACACATTATACCAACATGCAATAAATGCAGACCGACATGAGACACCAGTGAGGGGGGAGAGAGAGCGA
Source organism: Procambarus virginalis (assembly GCA_020271785.1). Taxonomy (NCBI): domain Eukaryota; kingdom Metazoa; phylum Arthropoda; class Malacostraca; order Decapoda; family Cambaridae; genus Procambarus; species Procambarus virginalis. The sequence continues at coordinate 15,160,888 of WNGS01169217.1, forward strand.
GAGGGGTGTAGAAGAGGCACGAGAGAGAGATGGAGGAAGTGTTCCTCAATCTACTTGATTTCCAAATTAGAATTCCAGTCTCGCCGCTCGACATTACTTAATGCAACACATGAGTGTGCAGTCTTGTACACAGTCACCTATACTCCGTAATGGCCACCCGAGCGGCCAGGACCCCCGCTGAGAGCTCCAGGAAGCTGGGAACGACTCGCTTCGATCAAAGTCGTTTCCTTCTCTTTCTTTGAGTCCCGGCAGAGCACGACGGGGGAAAAAATAAAATAAACAGGTAAAAAGGGAAGGTGCTGAAAAGGGAACTAGAGGAAAGGCAGCAGAGATAAGATGGGAGGGTGTGGTGGACGGTAGAGGGAGGGGGGATCTATGAAGAGTTTGGAATAGATGAGATCTGTGAAATAAGAGGGAAGAGAGAAAGGAGAGTGAAGGGAGAAAGGAGAGGGAAGGTGGGATTGGGGTGTAAGAGTGGGAGTTAAAACTGATGAATGCGTCTTTTGGGTCGGCTGACGGCTGGAATCAACCCAGCCCGAGGGCGGGTATGAAGTCTGACCACGTAGCAGTAAGGTGTAGACTACTGTGATGTGTTAACTTGGCACCGTAGTGGTGAAGTAAGGAGGGATTGGTGTTGGGGGATGCTACAGATGTGCCACAGGTGTGCCACAGATGTCAGTGTGCCACAATGCCAGAACTAGGAATGTCAGGTGGGGTAGGCAAGACTAGGTTAGAATGTTAGCACGTGTAGTTTGTGGAAGAACAAAAACTGTAAGGGTTTGTTTGGGGGCGGGGGGTAGCGGATTGGGATAGTTACTGTTAGATGATACAGCATATATCCTATGGGGGGAGAGGGTGGGACCCGGCGGTGCCCGGGCTAGTCTCTCCTACCACCACCCCCCTCCCCCAATTCCACCCTTCCTCTCTCATCTGTCTCTTAACCCATTGGTCCTCATTCCCCTGCTCACCCTCATAAGTTCGTACCCCTTTTCCCCATTCCTACCCTCCACCCTACCAACCCCCTTCCCCCACCTCCTCCTTACCCCTACCTACTACCTCCCCCCCCCACCCTCTCCCCCACCAACTCCCTCTCCCACTTCTCTGGAAAATGTATTATTAAGAAAGACTGAAATAACTACTTGGGTCTCATACCCCCTTCTTCGTCCTCTCTCCCCCACTTCCCCACCACTTTGGTTCCCGTAGTTCGACCTTCCCCTCCACTCTAACCCCACCTGGTCCCCACCATCTCTGCTTCCCCCTCTTCTGCTTCTCTCAGAAAATGTATTATCAAAGACAGAAATTGCTGTACTGGCCTATTATCCCCACTTCGTATTCCCCCCTCCCCTCTCACCCTCCTTCCCCCCATCCCTTTTCTCCCCCTCCCCCTCACCACCTCCAACTAACCAACATCCCCCCTACCCACTTCATCTTCTCTCAGAAAATATATTATTAAGAAATTGTGCATTTAAACGGTGGGAGAAACTTCACAACTTAGGCACACATTCCTGAATTCATCCGAGATTCATTCCAGACTTCAAAATAATCCCTCGGGAGTGTTGGGTTATGCACGATATTTCTTAATTCTTTTTTATTGTTATTATTTTCTACCACAGACGTGGCCACACATTTACAATGCTAACCACCATATATACATTTTCTTCTGTCCTCCATGAACAGGGATAGAGATTTGGTAAACATAGTTCAGGGATTTATTGAATAATCAACCACAAAAGTTGATTGTAGTGCTTTTAAAATGCTAAGCTAACCTACATACGTAAATATATAGATACACACTTCTTAAAGTATATTACTTGGGCTGGTCAGGGGAGGCCTATGTCCATCCCGAACCCCACACCATTTTCCCTACAAATCTTGGTGAGTCTAGCCGTAGGAATCTGACCTTTAACTCTGGACAGACACACGCACCAACAAGTAGATATTCTCTCATAGTATAGATTGAAACTAGAAAAATGTGCGTGAATCATTTACTTCAATTCCTAAACAAGTTACGGGCTCACTATAGCCCGTGCTACTTGGAACTTTGTTCCAGGTAGCGGATCTTTAACAACAACAACAATTCAATTCCACCAGCGATACGTTCCAGCCAATAACCACGTTTGTGGGAAAGACCCAATTGGTGGAATAATGACGATATTTTCACATGTGATTTAACGTGCAGATGCGTCAATTATAGCGATGATTGTTTGGTTAGACGATGTAGCGAGTAGACCTGTACAGAGGTAATAAACAATCTTCGTAAACAGCGCATTAAGTGAGCAGTGATTAAACGCAAATTGGTAGAACGCCAGAACGAGTTCGTACGTGAAGCGCGAGGTGTAGCGAGGGTAATTATCAAGTGAAGAAGCAAGCAATTACAAGGGTAATTAGTGCGAGGACCCAGCGCCAGCGGTCCGTGCGGTCCTCCCCGGGCCACACGTTAGGCCACCGGAGGACATCAACAGTAATACTCTATAATTTATTACACATTTTTTGTTCTTTAATGTTGATTTTAAAATATTTTAAGACTGCAGTAAAGATATTAGCGTGAGTTTGAAATGGAGGGGGGGGGGGGTATCAGGGTTGAGTAGTGTGTGTGTGTGTGTGAGTGAAGAGGGTGTCAGGGTTGAGCAACACGAGAGTGAGAATCGGTGTGACAGCGTCTGTGATGTCGAGTGCAGAGTACACCGTTGTTAACAATACCCGCAAAGATTCATGCTGTATCAAGATGATGACGTCCAAGACGAGTATTACTTGAACATCACTTACAGCTGTGAGGACCACGGGCTACTCATGCTCGTGCCACCTTTTGGGTGGCTTTACCGTCATCAATCATCATTTGTGAGGAGGAATACAAGAGAAAACTCATTTGATTTTGCTAGGGGAGCTGAAAGTAAATATCAACTATATGGTGAATGTTGTGACAAAATCGCCATTTTCACTGTTATTCCTGTGAAAAAATATGGGATTCATGACGTGTTCATTAATGTATACCTGTGGATCTTCGCTCAAATTGGGAGATAATTCTATGCACAGTAAAGAGGAATAACGTTATTGACAGATATGAAGCCTAATGATCGATGGAATATGCTTCTGTTGTCCAGACCACACACTAGAAAGTGAAGGGACGACGACGTTTCGGTCCATCCTGGACCATTCTCAATTCGACAATCGACTTGAGAATGGTCAAGGATGGACCGAAACGTCGTCGTCTTTCTAGTGTGTGGTCTGGTCAACATACCTCAACCACGTTATTGTGACTCATCGCCTGAATATACTACTGGCTAAGAGGAGACGTCTTACATTCTCAGTAAGATTACACTAGTATCATGTACTGTCTGCACTTGTACAATGTGGCAGAGATGATCTCCTGAGGAATATGAACCGCAGAATAATTACAAAAAGGTTTAGTGGTCTTTGACTAGTGGATGGTGGATGGGTAAAGCTGGTAAAGATGGTGGATGGGAGAAGCTGGTATAGATGGTGGATGGGAACCACCAACAACCTTACAGACAACCACCACCAACCACAACCACAACTATTTTACTAGTCCGTATTAAATGCAAAACTGGCCTCCACTTTCTGGAATTCAATCTGGAAAGGATAAAATAGGGAGGTGTGAAACAACTTGCGTGAGAAATCCTCAACTTGTTTTTTAACAAATGGATCAGAAATTTAATGTTATATTTTACTCTATTTTCAATGCTGTTTTTACTATACAACAACTAATAATAATAATAATAATAATAATAATAATAATAATAATAATATACAAAAATAATTGTTATTCTAAAAAATAACTAATATTAACTCACAGTAGCCCCTCCCCCCCAGTACAACTAAGTGAGTACACTGACCACAATCCTCACCATCACCTCACCATCACCTCACCATCACCTCACCATCACCTCACCATCACCTCACCATCACCTCATCATCACCTCACCATCACCTCACCATCACCGCACTCATCACACACCCATCATCCCCTCACCACTTCTCTCCCCAGATAGACACACGGATCATCCAAGCATGTATGCTGTCCAGTATATAAATTTGTATACATGTATATATATATATAACTAATATATACATATAGTATATGTATATACATACATATATACTATATATGTATATATATACTATATGTATATATATATTATACATATATATATACATATAGTATATATAACCCTGGGGATATAACCCTATGTATATATATGTATACATATATATACGTATAGTATATATTTTATTTCTTATATATAGTATATATTATATACTAATATATATATATATATATATATATATATATATATATATATATATATATATATATATGTATATATGTGTGTGTATATGTGTGTTTGTGTGCGCGCTACCGAGTGGGAAGGCGTTCGGGGATAAGCTGGGTAGGGAGCAAGTTAATGTGTGAATGTGTTGAAAGAGTTCAAGAACTGAAGTTGTGAGAGAAAGTGAATGTCTAAGCTAGTGTCTGTGTATTTGGGTGGAAGGGTGTTGAGTGGGTGTGGGTGTGTGTTGGGGGTGGGAGGGTGTGTTGGGGTGGGTGGGTGGGGGTGGGTCTGGTTACTGAACAGCAAAGGCATTCCTGGGCGCCCTCACTGGAATTGCATCTGCATGAAACATGATTCTGGGAAGGAAGGCGAGCAAGGAGGCAGCCCGTTCACAAGTTGGGTCTCCTTGTTTTGCAACAAAATACTTTGAATCCGTGTGATTATTATCAATGAAGAGATGTATACTTTCTTGTTCTTTTCACGTTCGAAGACATTTTGTATTATAAGACAAAATGTTGCTAGGTACGAAATTGTATAAATTAATTGTCCGAAACCTAAAATCACACATCCCATTGTACCATTCTCAATAAAAAAAATAAACTTTAAACAAAAAGCGGTTTTTTGAAGAAACGAAAGATAAACCACAGTTTTGTTGGTTAACATAAGGTTCTTGCTCCTTGGGACAAGAACCTAGAGACCTCCAAGGGACAAGTGTCCTTGGAGGTCTTGTCCCAAGTGTCCTTGGAGGTCTTGTCCCAAGTGTCCTTGGAGGACACTTGTCCCTTGGAGGTCCTACCCTGGAAATACAAACCGAAACTGTCTCTATTTTCCTCTTGCTACAACTCGTAATAAAGTTGTTACATCTTGGCTTAACGTGTTAATGACGTATTAGAACGTTGTTACAACTTGCTATATTGGTTGGTATAACAGGTTAGGAGGAGTTAAAACTTGTTCGAACGTTGTACCAACGTCGTAGTTTCGGTGTGTGTTTGGCGGGTAGGGACCTCCAAGGGACAAGTGTCCTCGACGGCACTCAAATCCTGCAGAAGGGATAATCTAGAAAGGCTCTGTGATTTTTATGTTTAACATTCTATAGTTACCCATCAAGCAGATTATTGTAACTGTGGACGGAGTGTCCATAGCCAGAAGGATTGCATTAAGTCATGAGCTAGCTATTGGGAAACTAAAATCCCCATCTCCCAGCATAAGCCATACACAGATGAGGAGTCACAATAACGTGGCTGAAATCTGTTGACCAAAGCACACACTAGAAAGTGAAGGGACGACGACGTTTCGGTCCGTCCTGGACCATTCTCAAGTCGATTGTATAGCGACAATCGACTTGAGAATGGTCCAGGACGGACCGAAGCGTCGTCGTCCCTTCACTCTCTGGTGTGGTTTGGTCAACATAAGCCATACCTTTCATCCTCTCTAACCCTGACCAGGAGGACAAAAGAAAATGTATGTATGTTAGCACTGTAAATGCGTGGCCACATCTGTGGTAGAAAAAAAAACAAAAAAATCATCCATGTGATCAATACCTTACACTGGCCAACTTTTGGAAGGATTTTGAGGAAATAGTCGAGTTCTTTTTCACCTGGGAATCACTCCACAATATATTTAGTTCTTATTCCCATTTCATGCGTTCCTTTTATTTATAATATTTTTTTATACTGTCATGAGACTGCTGCATAAGGGAGGTTTCCTGTGTTTGGAGCCCNTGAGAGGTTAGAGGAAAGATGTATATATTAAATATATAATAAATATCAGTGATAATTTTAAAATATAGCAGAGGATGAGCATTTAAATAAGTGACATGAGTGAAATGTCAATACTTTGGTGACGTGATGTTAACAGGCCATCGGGACCTCACTTGAGTCACAGCAGTCGTCAGAGAGGGTTGCACTTTGTTGATCTCCTGAAAGTGAGAGGAACCCTGTGTGCTCCTTCAAGAGGAGGGAATCAAGCAGGCATTTGTGTGTGAAGCCTGTTGGGCGATTTAGTGTACTCAAGTCAGGAGCAAAAGAGCTGTGAGGCCGTCATAAAGAAGCTTTGTTGGATGTCTTAGAGGACGACATCTAGGAGCACCTCAGCTGAGTGCCCTCGAGATACAAATTCTTTGGTAAGCTCATATAACAGTTGTTATAGTGGTTGCCTGTGCTTGATCGTGTGCCCAGCGATCATGGCAAGTGTTTATGCATCTGGAATATGTGTTTTATTAAGACAGTGAACTGAAATAAGAGGTTAGGGATAAGAAAACATGCTGGAGAGAGGAGTGGTACATCGTCCCTCGTCGAAGGTCAAGTGCTGACTAAAGGTGGAAGCCCCCAGCCTCGGGACCGGGACAGCAACGTGTCAACACATGTTCCCAGTGTGGACTCGTCCAGGATGGGGATGACCATCGCGGCAACGCATTAGTGTTTAAAGAGATGTCGGATGGAGAAGTTGTATTTTCTGTGAAAACAATTAATTGTATTTTGTTAGGAAAACAGTTATTTTGGCACGATGATTGATTTGCAGGTTTGTGTTGGAGAAATGCAACGTTTGAGTCGGAGAACTGCAGAGTTTTGTATAGGAGAAGTTATTGAAGGAATTTCGTTCCATAGGAGTGTATGCTGAACTCTGTGAGCTGAAACTCATAGTGGGAGCTGAACTACAAGGTGGTGCAGGACTTCAAGTTGAGGAGTGGAGCTCCAGAAACATAGTGAATCTTCGAGTAGTGCAGGGAGCTACATGTAGTTTGTGTGAAGCGTTTGGAGAGAGCTTCACTGATATTTAATGAGGACTTCATGTGCAACTGATTGGAGGAACTGCATGAGTACCTTACATGATATTATGAGGACCCAGAGTGATGATTGTAGAAGGGGACCTCGAGTAATGGAACAGAGGATCATATGGACCTTAATGTTTAAGGAAGCGCTTGATTGCGTTTTGGCCGTGAAAGGCGCAGTGTAAGGTGAGAGATTGATTTTTTGTAGAGTAGCAAATACGTGAATATTTTATTGTGCCATGTATTGCATCGTAAAGCAGTGAAGGAAGCAGAAGGTTGTAGGCTGAAGTTTAAGCCTGATACTGTTGTAGGTTGGAGACAAAAGGCGATATTGGAGTGTTATCAGTTGATGGCAGCCTAAGAGGTTGTATTTGTTTCATAGCTATTCCCCGTATGTATATTGTGTGTTCTTATGTATTAACTGTTATTTTTGTTAGCTGGCGTTTGCTCTAGTTCTGGTGAGGCATCCTGGCTAGTGAGAGAGAGAGAGAGAGAGAGAGAGACGGCTGTAACTTGGGTGATAGTGGACTATAACTCACTAAAGGGGGGGATTGAGAGATCATCTCACAGTAAGGAGAGTGCGGGGAGTCACGGCGGCTCAAGAGCAGGTGTGTACTCGTGACATCTAAGCAGTGTGAGTCGTATCCATGAATAAAAGGTGACGCTGAACTCCTCTTCCAGAACCAGATCGCTAGAAGCTTCTGCCAGGGGTTAGCTACCCCTGTGTATGGTTGTTTGTGAATCCGATCAGTGTGTGTGGCTGAAGTCCTCTGCCAGCGAGTGGCTGGAGAGCGATAGAGGGGTATAGGCACCTCGTGACATTGTGTTGGTGGACTGGCCCACGTAAGAGGTGAACTCGCCAGTGTTTTCCGATGCGAGTGGTCAAGGTACTGAGTGGTGGAAACACTGGGGTTGGTGAACACTGCATGAGTGCACTTTTGGTGTCCTGTGTGAAAGTGACACTTCTGTAAAATAAGTGTATAACAATTTTATCTATTATATTTTAATGGTGATTGTAAATATATATTTTTATTGGTGAATGTAGTTATATTATAAAAACGAATAGTGTATTGTTTATCCCCCCCTTACTCTTTATTGCACTATATCGCCATTTCTTTAAACCCTACTTCCGACTTGGGGGTCGGATACACAAAGAAAGGTTATAGCATCAAGAACCCGGTTACTGGTCCATAATGATCATATTAGGTGTTCTGTCGATGTAAAGGTTTGGTTGCCTGGATGTAATTAGGTGTTTGTGAACTATTTTTTCATTTGGGCCGGGTTAGGGATGGGGAAGGGGGAATGGTTCAATCAGCAATTCAGTCTTGCCCATTTAATTGCTTTTCAGATAAACGACGTCATTCTTTGAGGATCGGAGTAAAAATGTACCTATTAAAATGGGAGTAATATACTTCCAGGCTTATAATAGAAATACAACTGTCGAACTTACCGCACTTCTCTTTATATGTCTAGTTCTACATACAATATTTTTTTCACTTCCAGCTGCTAGCAGCTTCTGTGGGGGAAAATGCCGGGATTGTTTAATGAGGAGAATAATTTAGGACTTGAAATTTAGTACTGTATATACTTAAATATTGAACATGCTGAACAAAATGATGAGTCCTTAGCTAGAGATGTAATTCTTACTCCTCTTTTCCGAGGAAGGAAAGTCGTCAGTAGGAGGGGCAGGGAGCTTCCTTAAGATTGAAAAAGAGTTCTTGAACGGAGAACCACGATCTACCGGCAGGCATTTCAACCCATCAGCATTGTAATATATAACATACAATGGATAAATATTAAATAGTTCTATGACTGTAGATACTGGTCATGTTCAATACTCAACTGATCTGAACACTGTAGACAGTCTAGTCTAGGTCTAAAATTATTGCAGCTGCTAATATTCAAATTATACTAATAAATACAACAATTTAGTTGTATTATACAAGTATGATGAATATGCAATTATGGAAACAAGATATTGTTTGCATAATGTTTGATATTGTTTTGTTTCATTATACAATTCAATATCATATTGAACTGTTTCAATATGATAAACTAATATGATAAATTAATGTTAATTGTTATAGCAATTAATATTTGATGAATTATACTAAAGAATTATATATACATGATTTATATATATATATATATATATATATATATATATATATATATATATATATATATATATATATAACTGGATTGTCAAATACTTTGCTTCCCCCAAACTCTTAAACTTTAAAACTTTTGTTAGGATGATTCAAAGGGATTATTCAATCACTTGAAATCTTATAAAATCAAGTGATTACAGCAATAAACAAAGGTATACTGTTGCAAGCAAGATTTACAGGTTTCTATAAAATTAAACAGCGAAAATGAGGCAGGATAATGGAGGCTTCGTTGGCACAAGGAAGCCACTCCCACAGACTCTTAAGCAAGCACAAGTAGGCAAGCGTACACACACACACACACACACACACACACACACACACACACACGCACGCGCGCGCTCATCATTAAACCGTTGCAATCTCATTCCTAGTATGTATCACCACCAACCACTTTCCCTTCCTGTTTAAGTCTCATGGCTCACAGTTTAATCTGCTGGTGGAGCTGGGTCCCTCAGCCCCACCATCAATTTATCATGAAAATGCAACGGAAGGTTGGGTGTTGGAGCAGCGCTGGGCGAGCCATCCGCGAAATTCGTCGGCCTTAATCAGTGGCATGTTACATTTTCACGTCCTTTATTAAATGGCATTCTCTTCAAAGGCTTGGTGTGTGCCATTATTGTGACAGCTACACAGGGTGATTTGCATGGACCACTGAAGTGCTTCCTAGTCAGGTCTTTTTTGTTTTGTTTTATTTTAAGAATCCTCTTTGATAGTTGGGAACGTAGCTCATGTCGTTATTTCTATATGCATGTTTGTATATCACTATATTTTGCTTCCTCGTTCATACCTCTTTTCATATCTCTGTCTCTCACAGTTTTTTTTATTTTTTACTTTTTCATTCCACTCCACGCACCCGCTTTGTCCACTAATTGATTATGGTCTACCTCAACATTTTCCGTTTAACCATTTTCACGTAAGTTAAATTTGTTACAAAGTCACTGTATCGAAAACATTTCTTGTCTTTGCATTTTTGGGGCAACTGTATACCATAATTTTATCAAAACGAATTTAAAAGTTTGTGAGATCAAAGTTGAAACAAATTCTAACCTTATTTAAACTCGTGGGAAAGTTAAAGCGCTGGCAGGAGCTCATTCTAGTTTGGTATAGGGATGGAGGACTTCCGTTGTCATATATATATATATATATATATATATAAAATATGAAGGCGGCCAGGTGTTATTGGGCTAGTCTTGTTCCTCCCTATAAGCTATTTGGGGGCGACAGTTTTATTAGGAGATTAGAACAAGGCCCACAAGGACAGCAGGAGTGACGTCCATGCTTAACTGTTGCTGTAACTTCTTAGTTTTATTGTCCCAACGAGATTAATAAATGTAGACTGTGGAGAGTGATAAGCAGCATGTATAGAAGTGGTAGTGTTATGAGTAATACAGTGCAATTAGTATTGCCTGTGTAAGAACCAGTGGCTTACTGAGTTCACGCTCGTGGTGGTGTACATCAGAGCGGTATGAGTACCGAAAGAGGGCGGATGTATGAATGTTGAAAGAAGTTAACCTAGTGTATAGTGCATAAGTGATAAAGATCATGTCAGATTTGATACATGCAGGTAGTTGTGCAAACTAGTTTCAGAAATAAAACAAAATTTAGATATGCGAGAGAAGACTATTCAAAATTAATGAATATAAACGATTGATAAAGTAGCGGGGAAATAATTTAATTAGGTTTATCAAATAAATAAGAGCGATCAGATGCTGGAGATGTTTGATCGGTTTAAAGTACCAAAGATACGCCTTAGCTTCAAGTGGGTCAATGAGTGAAGGAAAGTCGCTGGTGTAGTGAACGTTCTAGTAAAGAAAAACTAGACGATAATGTAGTGTAAATGTGATCAACACACAGCACAACACAATGTATTAATTGAGAAGCATATGAGCTTCTCGCCTATCATTGACTCCGAGGAAGTGAGGTCTAGCATTTGATGCCCATCCTGCTAATCGTGTTACACCTGATGTTGGTATGTTTCATATATATTGGATGTCTTTTCGTGTTATATACTCAAGATGTTAGCTAGGATAATACATAGGAATGAAAATTTTATGGAGAGATGTGGAATTCAAGACAATATTTAACTGGTAAGATCGAGGAGAGGATATCGAGATGGTGTGGAGGAAAGGGCGTGGACGATTTTTAGACCAGAGAAGAGAGTATAATAAATTGTATTTGAGGGCAGGAAGAGCAAAGAAAGGCCGCTAAGAAATAATGACTAGGTCCCACCTGTTTGTCTGGACCCCCAGGTCCCACCTGTTTGTCTGGAACCCCAGGTCCCACCTGTTTGTCTGGAACCCCAGGTCCCACCTGTTTGTCTGGAACCCCAGGTCCCACCTGTTTGTCTGGAACCCCAGGTCCCACCTGTTTGTCTGGAACCCCAGGTCCCACCTGTTTGTCTGGACCCCCAGGTCCCACCTGTTTGTCTGGACCCCCAGGTCCCACCTGTTTGTCTGGACCCCCTCAAGTCCCACCTGTTTGTCTGGACCCCCAGGTCCCACCTGTTTGTCTGGACCCCCAGGTCCCACCTGTTTGTCTGGACCCCCTCAAGTCCCACCTGTTTGTCTGGACCCCCAGGTCCCACCTGTTTTTCTGGTGGGACCTGGGCCCCACACACACACAGGGCCCCCTAAGTCGAATTTGATACTGAGCCATCACTCAACGAATTGCGAGCTAATTCTTGAATGTAAACACTGTTTACTCCTCTGGCGTGGTGTGTAACCATAAGCTACATAAAAGTACATATTCATTAAGTTAGCAAATGGAATGTGGGTGAAAGTATAGTTAGATAAGACTATACTTCATATCTAGTTTCATGAGCAGGAATGATAAGAAGCAATAAGGTCAGAATCTATATTACTAGTGATTGACAGGCGAGTTCAGTGAGCTGAATCTCAACCTGCAAGCGCATACAGGTCAGTACGTGCAAACACTCAGACCGGCGGGGAAGTCCATGGGAAGCCAGCCAATCATATGCCAGAAGCACGTCGCTGAATGTCCATGAATATAAATTGACTTGGACGATACCGCGAAGGAAACGTCCGGAACCACGTCTGTCTGGACAGAGCCTGACAGGCCTCCATTGGTCTGGCCAGATCATGGCAGACCAACACGGGTCTAGCCAGAGCTTACCGGAACTTGTTCACAAAATACACATGGATGAGTGTGTGTGTAGCTACATGGATCAGACGTGTCTAGCCAAAAGAGAGATAAACCACACAGACGATATACAATAAGCACGTGTACGAGAGCCTACTTGTGTGTGTGTGTGAGGGAGGGTGGGGCGTTTACACTCCCCTAGATATGCTCACCTAGATGTACTTACCTAGATGTTGAATTTAAAGACTACACCCTCAGCCCGGAACAGTTGCCCGGTCATAGTATAGTGACCCAATCTCGCGTAACCGGTGTTGCAGGTCAATATATGAATGGTCTCGGAGTCCCAACTGGAACCAAATAGGTTACAACCTTATTTGGCAGGAGACATGTAAGCCACCAGAGATTTTACGACAAGAATGCAGTTTCCCCACTGTGTAACGCTTATATTTGTCCATGTTTTCCGTCGAATAAGGCCAGATACGTAGGGAATAAGGTGATGGATGTGGAGGAATGAAGGATACGTTCATGCATGTAGGCGAGTCTGCCTTCAATGTAGTGATGGGGATAATCAAAGCTCAGCTGCTAAGTGCGGCACACACGGGTGCCTCTTCCGGACTTAATAGAGCAAAGAAAAGCATGCAAATGTGCCTGAATACATTTTACTTAGCAGACCCTGAAAGTCACTGTAATTTACGATACGGCGCGAGGCAGGCGAATCCTTATCTGGTTAGCCCTGGATTTAGCACCCCTCTCATTACCATACTGGCACGTGGGGGTGGGGGTGCAAGAGGGGGGAGTGAGTGGCAGAGGGGGCAGGAAAGGGTGACACGTGAGGGTAAGAGAGGGGCGGAGGCAGAGGGGGCACGAGGGAGAGGGGTGGCAGATGGGGAGGCAGGAGAAATTTGGCAGAGGGGCATCATCAACATTAGAATGTTGCACATTAGTTGCACAGTGCATGCTGTGTGCGCGTCTCCACCTGAGCATGTGTTAAAGGCAGGCAACAGAAGAAAAGAGAATATGATGAACACAACGATTGCTTCATATTAAATGCAACAGCAAAGATAACACGAGGGAGTGGGGGGGGGGGTATATGTGAATTGTTCTCGCCCCTTCGCTGCATCTCCCCTAACAACATTTCCCTACCCCCTCCCTCTCTCACCCCCCCCCCCTTGGAGTATCTCCCCACCTCCAAGCAGTCAACTTCCATTACCCAATCTCTCTCTCTCTCTCTCCTCTCTCTTCTCTCGCTCTATCTCTCTCTATCTCTCTCTCTCTCTCTATCTCTCGTCTCTAGTCACCTCAGGTAATTAGTGGTTACACAAAGCCACTAGGGAGTGAAATCGTCTCTCTCCTCTCTCTCTCGCAATCTCTCTCCTCTCATATCTCTCAAACTCTCTCTCGTCTCCTCCGTCTTCCGCGTCTAGATCATCTGCTCTCTTCTCTCATCGATTCTCTCTCACTCGTCTCTCGAAACTTTCCACTCTCTCCATCCTCTCACTTCCGCTCTCTCTCTCTCTTCTTCTTCTTCTTTTCTTCTCCCCCCCCGCCCTTC
>WNGS01169217.1:15189908-15201082 GCA_020271785.1 Procambarus virginalis
TTCTTTTGATAGTATAAATAAACGGCATCTTGCAGCTGACACGCATATTGCAATAGACCTTCTCTACATGCAAAGGTCAGGCTGGATAATTGCATCTGTTTGTTTGCATCTAGAATTATTGCAGCGGGTGTTGGCATTTTCGCTGCAAGGGGGTAGTCATAAGAGGCATGGCGTGTGTGGAAGTCATGTGTTTGTTCCTACTAGGGACGTGTGTGTGTGGGAGTCAGGTGTTTGTCCCTGCTAGACGTGTGTGTGGGAGTCAGGTGTTTGTCCCTGCTTAAAGTGTGCGTGTGGGTGTCATGTGGTATTTTCCTATCTCAGCCCGGCCATCCAGACATTACCAGTTTAATGCAATTATTTATTTCCCTTGGTCATTCCTCGTAGCACAGGTCCCTCATCTCTGGAACGAGCCGATTTGCATATCTATGCACCTTTTTCATGCGTGTGTGTGAGAGAGAGAGAGAAATAATCTTATTCGAGTACGTCTATTATTGGATTTTATTTGCTAGAAAATATATCAGCCGGTTTCAAAAGGAATAATTATTATCAACGTCACATTCAGGAAGACGTTAAAGGTGTTGTTTAAGCTCCTGACGGTCTCCTTTTAATCTAAAATTCAGGTTCCTGCAGAAGGCGGTTTGTGTGGCTTTGAAACACCCATATCAGTCTCTTGAGTGTGACCCGGAATGGGGTGTTTTTTTGGAAGGGAATCTTTGCACACGTCTAACTCAAGACGATATGAATCATTGTCTGCAAGATAGTTTGCAATTCGCACTATGCTGTAGTGAAATGACATATGCTTTTAAATCTACAGTCACAACTGCTGCTACCATTATAGACGTAACTACAACTTCTACCACTCCTGCTACGACTATCATCTAGGCTTGAGCAACAACCACTACCACTGGTACTGGAGCAGTAATAGTGGGATTTACTATTATTTCACTATATTACTGTCACACCCTTGTTCCTCCAAACACTCATACCACCAAGCACAAACACACCCCTCCCCCCGCTCCAAGCACTAACATCTCCTCTTCCAAGCACAAGCCTGGAGGAGGAGGCTTGTGCTTGGAGGAGGAGGGTAAGAGGACAAACACTTACTTACACTCCAAACACTAGCCCCTCAAACTGTGGTTACCCTTATAATAGAAGCGATGAAGAGAATTGGTTATTTGTTATTCTAGTGTAACTAAGTGTAGCTAAGAGGGCCACCAAAGGGAGGTAAACAGGTCTTAGAGCAAGCAACGAGTCTCCCTCCCGTGACTGGACGGCTGGAGAGGGTCCACCCGATCCTCTTAGCCTAGTTTACACTTCATCCTCAACACCAGCAGTCGCTAGCCACACAGGGAACAGGTAGTGAGAGCCGCAGGGGGAGGGGGAAGAAGGGAATTTTTATGTTATTCTACCACAGAAGTGGCCACTCATATACAATGCTAACCAGGACAAATACATTTTCTTCTGTCCTCCATGGACAGGGTTAGAGATGTGTTAAACGTATAGTTCAGAGATTTACTGAACAATCAACCAACAGAAAGCGATTGTAGTACTGAGGGAGGTGAAGCATGCGGCTGACGTGAGCCAGATGGCACTCTTGTCCTGATAAAGAGTTCAGAGATCCCCCCAAAATTTACTTGTTATTGACTCCACTTTGGAGCAAACATGAAAGATTTTATGGATCTCTTCTAGTCGGCGAAACCTCACTCCCCCATCTAATCATTGACAGGTAAAACTATTGATACAGTCAAAACAGGAAAAATGGTGTCATTGATTAATAAATTGCTCATTAGGGATCAAGCGCGCTAAGAATTGCCCTTAATACCATGATCACTATTCTTCTCGTGGCTCATAGGCATCTGAAAGAAATATTCTTTATCGCATCATAATTTTTTATTTATTCAAATTTAACAAACATACTTTAGTATCAGTGTCCATATTCCTTGAGTCATACCTTGGATAGTTATTACACAGTACAAGTTAAATTCAAATATCAATGATCACAAATATATATTTGGGGGGAACAAACACTTACTTCTGATTGTCATTTATATGGGACTTTGCTGGATTTAGCGATAGGTTGGTGCCACACATGGCAGTGGCACTGCATTCTCCAAGACCAGTGGAAGACCTACAGACCTGTTTGAGCTAGACCAACATCAATATATTTAGTGTTGTAATAATCACAACAAAATATATGAGCACCAAAAGATTTGTCCAGCTGAGTCTGCTGGACACTATTGGTTTTTAATATCTTTTAGGTTTACTACGATACCCATAATACTTGACCCTGATTATTCTGTAATTTACTAAGTTGCAGTGTTCTGGAGCTTTGAATAGGTAAGATGTGGGATACCAGTATTATTGTGGTAATCGAACGTGATATATGAAGCATACTCCATACTCCAATAGTGTGAGATGAACCTGATGAATGATGAACCTGATGAATGAGATGAACCTGATGAATGAGATGAACCTGATGAATGAGATGAACCTGATATATGACATGAACCTGAGGTATAAGTTCTGGAGATATTTAACCCTGAATGGTGCTAGTAGTGACTACTTTATTTGTTAAGAGAGTTATAGTGATAACTATCACTATACTTTCAATATATGACTATACATAGAGACACTGTCCCCCCCCCCACCCCCTACCACACGTTGCAGACCGACAGGTGAGGACTCTGACACGCATCCCTCACTTCTGCCACTCAGGTAATGAATCAGTAGTGGAAGTACCAGCAAAAACACTCCATTATAATATAATCCTTTCATTGTTCACACAAAACACTTAATTACGCTTTACTCTCTATGAGGGGCTTGTCTCGGGTATTACTGTTTAAATTGCTACGACCGTGATCCTGTTTTGCATTACAATGAAGTGTTTATGATATTAGCGTGTCGGAAATGTTTTAAAACAAGGGGGGGGGGTTATAACAAGGGCTATTTCCGGAAAACACCGGGACACCACTTAGCATTTTCTTCTTCCAGATGGCTTAGTCCGAATGTTACTTTGGTTCTTACTTTGGTGCAATTCTACGCTGGTGTAAAAATCTAGCATTTAGGCTAATACCAACTGCTGAACACCAGATTGGAATGTCACTGTAAATTAAATATATTGAATTAATAACTCGACAATCTTCTGATAATTATGCAAATGTACAACGAATAATCTGTTCTCCTTGTTGATAGGCCAAGCACTTGGGCTGGACGGTCTGGCTTCATGCAGGTCGACGTTCAATCCCCGATCGTCGAAGTGGTTGGACACCATTCTATTCCCCCTACCCCGTCCCATCCCAAATCCTTATCCTGACCCCTTTCAAGTGCTATATAGTCGTAATTGCTTGGCGGTTTCCCTGATAATTCCCTCCTTCCTTGTTGATATATTAAGTCTAATTAATCAGAAATAATATTACCTTAGTT
This sequence comes from Procambarus virginalis, assembly GCA_020271785.1. NCBI lineage: Eukaryota > Metazoa > Arthropoda > Malacostraca > Decapoda > Cambaridae > Procambarus > Procambarus virginalis. The sequence continues at coordinate 15,193,332 of WNGS01169217.1, forward strand.
TGGGAAATCACTCTTAACTCCGAGTTAAAAAAGAAACTTTTTCACTTGTAAAACATGCACTAAAGGCCTGAACAATAAATAATAATACTTTGTATCGGGGACAGGCAGCCAGAGTGTATTCATACACCATAGGCTTATATCGTGGTCCCCTCCTCCCCCCAAAGTCGAATTACTGACCCCTCCCAGGATGGAACTCCACAAAAAGCTGACCTGCTAGGTGGGCAGGCGCATTAAGTAATAGAAAATGCTCCCAACCCTTTCTGTCCCGCCCAGGACTCGAACCCGGAATTCTCGATAGTGAATCGAGAACGAACTCGACTCTACAGCATGAGTCACAAGGCGCTACAGTAAATCTTGCCAAATACTAGGTAGTATTACGCTTGGTAATACTGTTATTAAATTACTTGCAAACTCATAAACAACTCACAAAGGCCCGTTGCAGCGGAACGAATTACTCGCTTTCTATATTCACTCACTCTGCATATTCCCGGAATAGGATCTTTTCCAGCAAGTGTGTGTATGTGTTTCATGAGAGCCAACCCTCGGAGCAGAGGAGCCAGACAATTTGTCATACGTGGACTATTTTGCACCGTGCTCATGTGAATATTCCCCTTCCCCCCAACCACTTGAGCTGGACAGTCTCGCTTCATGCAGGTCGGTACTCAATCCCCGATCGTCCAAGTGCTTGGGCATCATTTCCCTTGCCCCCTCCCCCCGTATCATCTCAAATCCTTATCCTGACCCCTTCCAAGTGCTATATAGTCGTAATGGCTTGGTGCTTTTCCCCCTCTGATTTTTCCCCTCCCCCTCATGTGAATATTCATCTCCCTCAAGCAGTTAGTAAGTCGATGTTTAGACACCCTGTATAAGCTGACCCCGTTATTGAAATGGACTGGATGAATTGATTTTATTGCTCAGAAGCACTAGGTGAGTACATTTTGGGGTAACAACGTATTAGATGACCTAACTCAAGTGGGTGAGAAAACCTGGATGAGCTGAACTTGTTGGTGTGACAGGTTGGATGAACTGAGGTAATGACTTTTAGTGGTAATATGCATCCATAAGTCTCAGGAAACTATGGTGTTCCGCTCTGGTTGTCGGTCTGGAATGCCCTCTCCATGGCGCAAAGCCAGGGTAGTTTGATACGGAGGAGAAGCTGTTACCCATGCAGCAGGACCCCCCTCTCCACGGCGCCGAAAGTCTCCAATGGAAAGACAAACGGGTTGGATTATCCAACTCTGCATTTGATTAAGATTGGATAAATGACCATATCTTTGAAAATATATAAACTTGCTTTTACACATAGAAGTGATTGGATTGGAAAAAGGTCAGGTATTTTGAAGAGTTCATCGCATCCTGATGCCAGCCTCAAAGAATCACTGAATCATGGAGTACATTTCAATACGTTATGTATGTTAATTTACATTTTATATGTATATGTTTGTGGTATATTGTCTTGATTGGGTAATGTTTTTCCCAATGTCACTGCCTTATCACGTTGTGTTTTGATTGAGTATTGCATAACGATATTTGTAGTTTAATATATTTCATTGTAGGATTAATATTTTGAAGGCAACGTACTTTAGGAATTTACTAAGTTTTATTTTAACTTTTAGAATTGTATTTAATGTTGTAAGTGGATAACTAATTAATTTCCTAACATTTCAGTGCCAATTTCAATGCCTTAGAATTTAGATTCTTTAATTCGTAAAATCAAATCCATTTTCTCCTTTCGCCTAATGCATCACAAGTTCTGCAAAATGTTAAGTAAAACTCAAAGCACCGTAATATGATCATAGACCTCAGTAGGTTAACCGAGTTGCTGAAGTCCGAATGTTTCTGGGTAGAATAAATTTGCAAATTTTTACAGAATATCAAATCACGAAAATGAGTTGAGAGAGCAGGTTTAAAATTTTATTTATTTTATATAACCAATATTTTATTTACAAATAATATCATTATCTATCATTATTCAGTCTCATGGCACGAAATTTATCAACTAGTCCGTGGAACTTGAATTTGATACTTATTAAAACAAACCATCAGTGGAGCTTATTTCATTCCTTGAGCAAATCACAGATTAGAAAGTGATGGGACGACGACGTTTCGGTCCGTCCTGGACCATTCTCAAGTCGATTGTCGCTACACAATTGACTTGAGAATGGTCCAGCATGGACCGAAACGTCGTCGTCCCTTCACTTTCTAGTGTGTGGTTTTGTCAACGTGTTTCAGCTACGTTATTGTGACTCCTCGTCTGCTTATTCCATTCTCACTAGGCGTGCTAGTTAGTAATCTGGAATTCAGTTTGACCAGCCTGTGTTCCAGAATGGTTTACCGAACATGGACAAGAGAGTCTAGCATACTTGTCTACCCTGGTAGACTTCTGGAAGACATTGAAGTTACTTCAAATAGTATTAAGTGAATGAAATACTAATAAAGCGCCAGGAATCTCATATCATTGAGTCTAAAATAATTAATTTTTATATATTTACTAATACTAAGCTCAAAATCTCTTATTCACAGAGTTTAAATTTGAAGAGTTCTGGTTCGAGAAATTCGTCACCAGCAATTCATGTTAGATAATAAATAACAAAGGTTTTATCTTAAGTCTCAAATCCTCCTTAATCACACGGACTCTCGGCGGCCAGAAAGTCAAACACTGGTTCCATGCCGGGAAGAATTTAATTTAAATTCGGCGACAAATGGTAAACTTACGTACCTACCGCCTTTTGCTCCTATAGTGGCCAGAATACGTCTGGAATATAAAAGCATTTGGTAGCATTTTCAAAGCCCAAATGTCGAATACACCATGTGTGTCAACTTTGTGAAAGTGTCGAATACACCATGTGTCAACTTTGTGAAAGGGAAAACATGCACTCCCTTGAACATTGTATTGTAAAATGACCCATACTGACTGTCTTTCGCCCTCCTGGGCTGAGGTATACTGAACTTTGTAGATACTATACGAATATTTGAACACTTGATGCTATATTGTACTTGTACCCAAGATTGACTATGTAATGCATCAGTTACACAATGTATGTGATTTAACTTTAACCTAAGCTTGTAAAAGCTTCTTAATCACCTTATATTATATATATATATATATATATATATATATATATATATATATATATATATATATATATATATATATATATATATATATATGACAATGTCAGACCACAGAGGAAAAATGAAACATGAATTACCTTAAGTACTTTCGTATATTAATACATCTTCAGAAGGAGTGTATATATATATATTTAAATATATATATACATTTATTTTTAAGATGAATAGGAAAACCAGGGATATACTGAACATCTTGTTTCAGATTCTTTACTTAAAAATGCATAACGTTTCGAATACTTCTCGTATTCATCATCAGATCTAAAAGAAAAAACAGAAATCACAATCAAATTTTGATTGTGATTTCTGTTTTTTTTAGATCTGATGATGAAAACGAGAAGTATTCAAAACGTTATGCATTTTAAGTAAAGAATCTGAAACAAGATGTTCAGTATATCCCTGGTTTTCCTATTCATCTTAAATATATATATATATATATATATATATATATATATATATATATATATATATATATATATATATATATATATATATATATATATATAAATGTATATACATATATATTTATATATATAACGAACTTTGGAGTTCAGTTCCTGAACCGATTATGTGCCACTGTAACCCTTTCCACCACCGCCCACGAGATAGGTATGGGGTGCATAATAATGAATGAAATTGTATTGGTAGAAAATAATAATTATAAAAAATAAAAAAGGCATTTGCTGGGCTAGTTCCTCATAAAGAACTAATATCTTCAGCCATGAACATCCAGAACATATCAGGTAATGTATTCAAATGTTCTTTCTGAAGCACGACCTCTTGTTTTGAAGTTAATATTACATTGCATTCCATGAACAGAGGCCTATCTAAGTTTATGTGAAATAAATAACTCAGTTTTATATATAATTTTCAGCTACAGTATAAGTTTACGATTCAATAACTCTCCGAGCACGCTTGAGTGCCCAGCTCCGGCAAAAGCCTCAGGTGCATAATACAGTACAAGCAAAAATGGCACGTATTGTATAACTATATATAATGGTAAGTTGCTTTTCCTCGCGAAATGAAAACCAGAAGTTATACTTTTTCAGTTTTGTTGTTGGTTACGTTGAGAGTTATTGTGTTATTGACACCAACACTTGTGTAAATTAGTTAATAAATAAATACATATATATATAAATAAATAAAGAAATAAATATATATATATATATATATATATATATATATATATATAATATATATATATATATATATATATATTAGTCACTACGATGAATATATGTATGTATCCCTGCATAAATACTGAAATGCCTAGCAAAGGCTGAAGTAATAATTTCTCATAAATAAACTATAAAAATCCAGTACTGGTCATTTATTTTTCATGATACTTTTTTAACAGCCGAACGATGAACTCGAATATGACGAGAAATAAACAATTAGTTAAAATATTTTAATCCACGAGTCTATGAGCTACTTGGGACCGTCCTAACAACCTTGTGCTACTCTCTGCGTTACCTTGTGTTATTATCCCATGACCTGGCGTTATTTTCTGTATTATCTAGTGTCACTTCTCGCTATTCCTGATGTTACTTCTGCATGACCTGGTGTGAGAAATGTTCATGTTAATTCCTCATGATGTCATGTCTCTGATGATATCATGTCCCATTCATAATGTGTGACCTCATGACGTTATATCCCTTCGTCATCTCATATCACCCAACTCATAACTGCATGTCACCTACCCATTACCTCATGTCATCACTTCATGATCACACGTTACCCTTCTTACGATCGCCACATATTTTTATGTTCGTAATTATATGTAAACTAATGATGCGATTGTTCATATCAGGCCAACATACAATCATTCCAGTGCTGGCGTCAACAAAACTGGACATACATGTATACAAACACGCTTGCACATGCCCGCATGCACTCACATGCACTCTCGCAAGCAAGGTGAGCGTTAACGAAACGTACCTCTAGACAGGCACAATCAAGCACACTATTCAAGCATACAATCATAACATCGGGCACAGAGTAATGATCACACACACAAATACAAACACATTCAAAAACGGTTTTAAATCAAAGCATTGCATTTAAACCAATGCTGTTTAATATGCTGATATAAAGAGTTGACGCTCAACGCAACTACCTCAACCAGGTGTGTATATGGAGGTGAGCTCTTGGTAGGGGTCCAAGAGCTATAGCTTGATCACTGGAGAATTCTATTTGGTACGAACAGACACAGAATCGAGCTATATCACAAGGCGAAATTTAACTTTGTCTTATCCAATAGTCTTCGCATTTTGTAAGTAACAACTACGTGTGAATGTCTTGTGTTTCAGTCCAAGCAACGATTTTTCTGTGTTTTTTTATTGGTGTAATGCTTTATAAACTGTGTGTAATTTCCTAAGTGTAGGTACAGGATGAGAGCTACGCTTGTGGTGTCCCGTCTTCCCAGTACTCTTTATCGCATAACGCTTTGAAACCACTGAAAGGGTGTGTGTGTGTGTATGTACAGTATTCCTAATATGTATCCCGGACAGTTATATTGTTGACTTTAGTGGTCATCTGAAACTCGTAAATCATAATTTTTATTGCTCATGAAAAAGACTTTTTCCAATAATTCTTACTATATATTTCACGGGCAAAACTATTGAAGATTTCTTACGTTCTAAGATAGCAATATTCTTATATTGAAGGTGAAGGAAAGATCCAATATATGTGTAATTAAATTAAAAAACTAATTTACGGATGTAACCTACAACCATCCTCAGTATAATATGTACAATGTTCTGAACAAGATTCCAGGAGTTTTTGTTTATCAATCTGCCAGAGCACCTCATTCAGCATCCATCATTAGATGTCGTTGTGATTATACTTCCCTAGGACTCGCCAAAAGATGCCTTAGTTTAGATTGAGAAGAATGCTCAATTATCCTGATATCTGGGAACTGTGGCATTTGATTTTTTGAATCAATAATATTAGTTGGGAATAAAAAAATATATTTTAGAATCAATAATTTGATTTTTGAATACATTTCATATCAGACTCAATCATTTATTTTCATATAACAATTTTGAATTTGGAATCAAAATTTTATTTTAGAATCAAGAATTTGATTTTAGAATCAAGAATTTGATTTTAGAATTAAGAATTTGATTTTAGAATCAAGAATTTGATTTTAGAATCAAGAATTTGATTTTACAATCAAGAATTTGATTTTACAATCAAGAATTTGATTTACAATCAAGAATTTGATTTTACAATCAAGAATTTGATTTACAATCAAGATTTTGATTTTACAATCAAGAATTTGATTTTACAATCAAGAATTTGATTTTACAATCAAGAATTTGATTTTACAATCAAGAATTTGATTTTACAATCAAGAATTTGATTTTAGAATCAAGAATTTGATTTTAGAATCAAGAATTTGATTTTACAATCAAGAATTTGATTTTAGAATCAAGATTTGATTTTTGTATATCAAGATTTATATCAAGATTGTATATCAAGATTTTTCCTTAAAATTAATGTCCGAAAATACATTGGACACTAAATTAACATCTTCCTCAAGTATGTGAAGGACGCAATGAGTGACAATGACCGTCATTAGCACAAGTCAATCATTAACGACTCGATAATCGGGGCAATTGTTCCACCCGAACAATGGAGCAGACTCGAGGCAAGCAAATTGTAAAGCCAGCGACCTAATTTTCATAGAAATACCAGAGTGCTTCATAGAGAAAAGTTTGTGTAATCACCTAGTTGTGTGTTGCGGGGGGGGGGGCGGGGTTGAGCTCTGACTCTTTGGTCCTGCCTCTGAATGGTCAATCAACTGGTGTACAGATTCCTGAGCCTATTGGGCTCTATCATATCTTCATTTGAGTTTGTGTATGGAGTCTGCCTCACCACATCACTGCCTAATGCATTCCATTTTTTAACTACTCTGACACCGAAAAAATTCTTTCTAATGCCTCTGTGGGCTCATTTAGGTAATACGTTTCCACCTGTGTGTGTGTGTTTGTGTGTGTGTGTGTGGTGTGTGTGTTGTGTGTGTGTGTGTGTGTGTGTTGTGGTGGTGTTGTGCGTGTGCGTGTGTGGTGTGTGATCGTGTGAGCACATGTGCTTACTTGTGTTGCGTGCGTATGTTTAAAAGTTTGTGTACATTTTGATTTGAGTACTGTGTTATGTGCGTTTGCACGAGTCATGCATACGTGGTTTCGCGTACATCATGCGTACGTGTGTGTGTGGTGTGTGGGTGTGTGTGCGCGCAAGCGGATTTACGAATTTCTGTGTACGAAGCGTTATTTACGTTTGCATGCGGTGCATAAAGTGTACCAAAGTCCGCGGTTCATCATGTGTACACGTGTTGACGTGCGTCAAGAACCCGTGCAGTGTGTGTCACATGTTCGTGCGTATTTGTACGTGATGTATAACTGTGTACTCACCTACCTGTGCCTCCATTACTGACCCCCTATTTTACAACTGTATACTTCCGAACCTACGGCGGTTGTTCAGCTCTATTTTCTCTATTTCCACCTGTATTTCCTTCTCTAGCTCAATTCATTTGAACTTTACTGTTATGCTGAATACATGTTTCCTTATATTTCTTTGGTTCATCTGTTTCTATTGCTTTCCTCTCGGGATTT
>WNGS01169217.1:15212437-15225335 GCA_020271785.1 Procambarus virginalis
AAGTGAGAAGTGAGAGGGACGGTGGGCAAGCGAAGAACTGAAGCTTTTTGGTGGAGGAAACTCTGTACATAAGAACAGCGAGCCCAGACACCCACATCCTCTCATCTTTTACGCAGCGAAACGAGGAACGGCAAGGCGATCTTGACACAGTGGACAAGGACATTAACTGAAGGAACTGACCACTCACGGACGTCAGAGGGAAGGTATGTCCGTTGAGCCAAGGCTGGCGCGCCAGGCGGTAACAAGCTCTTTATCGGAGAGGTCACGATCAAACTCTCGCTCTAAACCCACCATAAAATACTTGCCAGAGCGTCTAACATAAACATTATCTATTTGTTGAATCCTCCTAATAAAAAACATAATTTCGTAACATATATTCAATGTAATATAATTACAGAAACAAAAAATACGTCATTGTTATTATTATAAGTAATATTTAAGTATAATTACCCTGAAGTTCTGTGGTTGAAGCGATAATGGCAGATTATTATTTATTTTTCTCTGTACATAACTCTTGTTTAATTCTTCCTTGTTGCTCTTGTATAGACAGAAGAGGACAGCTTGAGGCTTCAAGAAGACCTGGACAAGCTGCAGGAATGGTCGAACAAATGGCTGCTAGAGTTTAACCCAAGCAAATGTAATGTAATGAAGATAGGGGTAGTAAGCAGGAGACCAGATACAAGGTATCATTTGGGAGATGAAATACTTCAATAGGAAGAGTGAGAGAAAGACCTGGGGGTTTGATACACGCCAGACCTGTCCCCTGAAGCTCATATCAAGAGGATAACATCAGCAGCATTGCCAGTTGGCTATATAAGAACGGCATTTAGAAACGTGTGTAAAGAATCATTCAGAACATTGTATACCACATATGTCAGGCCAATCCTGGAGTATGCAACCCCAGCATGGAGTCCGTATCTAGTCAAGGATAAGACTAAACTGGAAAATGTTCAAAGGTTTGCCACCAGACTAGTACCCGAGCTGATAGGTATGAGCTACGAGGAGAGACTACGGGAATTAAACCTCACTTCGCTAGAAGACAGAAGAGTTAGGGGGGGACATGATCACCACATTCAAGATTCTCAAGGGAATCGACAGGGTTGATAAAGACAGACTATTTAACACAAGGGGCACACGCACTAGGGGACACAGGTGGAAACTGAGCGCCCAAATGAGCCACAGAGATATTAGAAAGAACTTTTTTAGTGTCAGAGTGGTTGACAAATGGAATGCATTAGGAAGTGATGTGGTGGAGGCTGATTCCATACACAGTTTCAAGTGTAGATATGATAGAGCCCAATAGGCTCAGGAACCTGTACACCTGTTGATTGACGGTTGAGAGGCGGGACCAAAGAGCCAGAGCTCAACCCCCGCAAGCACAACTAGGCGAGTACAATTAGGTGAATACACACACACACACACAACTGGTCATATGTTCAAGCTAAGGAAACAAAGCGTGGACAAAAACATATTAGACAATTATCTTTTGCGAATAGAGTTATAGGTGGCTGGAAGAAGCAATGTGAGAAGGTGTTGGAGGTCAAAACCCTCAATATCTTTTACGGGCTATTCATGCCCGTGCCACCTCCTGGGTGGCTTAGTCTTCATCAATCGTCAGTACTTTCGAAGCGTCACATGACAAAGATTACCGGAATACTGGACCCCACGAGCATAGCTTTCATCCTGGAACTACACTTAGGTAATTACAAACATACGCACGCGCGCACACAACTAAAAAAGAACACGCAAATACAATCACACTCGGACAGAAACAAACGCACATACGCTATACCACTCGCACAAATAGAATCACATATCCACAGATACGATAAATATGAACACGGCCAATAACATATCTCATGATCAAGAGCATCTCATCTCAACAAGCCAGCCGACATAGCAGATTAAGACACGACCAAATCTAATCAACTCCACGACAACTTCAGGAAACAACAGAGAAACGAAAGGTAATAAAACTGTGGAAGATGGAGCACAGGTACACAGACAATGACAAGGTGTGTGTGTGTGTGTGTAACCCAACAAGAGATTCCAGAAGGTCTTCATAACAGAGCAAAAATTCTCTGAACTGAAAAAGTGGCCGTTAACCACGTAACTTTTGAAGAATTTGAAATTACCAAAGATCACGTTACGAAGCATCGTCTGGAACTGAACGGGAACAAGGCTGTTGGACTTGACAATATCTCAGTATAAGTATTATGGATACTAATAGTAGGTACAGAATCACTGTATGTGTGTCACACACTATGGCATATAATAGGTCACTGGTAAGCGGAGACCTACCAGAAAGTTAGAAAACAGCTAGTGTAGTCCAAATATATAAAAAAGGGGTGTAAGGCAGGAGACACTGAATTACAGGCCGGTATCTCTATCTTGTTTATATTGTAAGGAGATGGAGAAGTTCGTGAGAAAAAAGCTAGTTTTTTCTATCTGGAGGAAAGGTACTCTGTAAGATACCATTAACATAGTTTCAGGGATAGCAAATCGTACCTAGCAGGTACAGTTCTATGAATTCTATTACTAAGCGACAGAAATTAGGCCACAAAGAGAAGGGTGGGCAGATTGCATATCCTTGGACTATCAGAAAACTTTTTGACACAGTACCCCATAACAGACCGTTGCATAAGTTGGAGAAATAGGTAAGAGTACCAGGTAAGGTTCTCCGGTTGATAAGGGAATAACTAAGCAACAGCAAATACGATTTACTAAGAGGGGAGGGAAATCTCAGAATGGAGAGGTCTCCAGCGGAGTCCCACAGGGTTCTGTACTCGGACCTATCCTGTTTCTGATAAACATAAAGAATCTTCCAGTGGGAATAGACTCAGTCCTCACAGTTTTTGCTAAAGAGGCAAAAATTATAAAAAAAACTATGACATAGGAAGCTAAGAAAAACTACAAGATGACCTAAACAAACTGATGGAATGATTTATCAAAAGGCTATTATAGTTTAACTCAGGCAAGTGTAAGGAAATTATAATTGGTGTTGGGGAGCAGGAGGTTTGACACAAGGTACCAATTAGAAGTTTAGATCCTTCAAGGGTCAGGTAGAGAGAGAGAGATCTGGGGATTGATATCACACCGGAACGGTCCCCTGAAGGCCATATCAAATAAATGTCATCAGCAGCATATGCTAGGTTGGCCAAGATAAAAACTGCCTTCAGATACTTGTGTAAGAAATCATTCAGAACCTTTGTATACCACGCATGCCTCCAGACTAGCCCGGAGATGAGAGGTATGAGTTACGTAGAAAGGCTACTGGAATTAAATCTCACGTCACTGGAAGACAAAGGAGACCAAAGAACAAGAAGCTCATCACCCCGCAAGAACAACAAGGTGAATACACACAAATTCAAACACACACACAATAAAGTGTATTTGCTCTCGCGAATTCGTGTTTTGCTTCGTGTAGTTAAGTTGAAGTATTTTCTCGTCCAATACATAAAGAAGAGTGCGTGTGCATCCCACAGAGTAGAGGCACTATGGAGTGACAGCAGCTAACAACCGCTACGCCAGCCAGCCAACCACAGCGACCAGCCACTATGCCAGTCAAACACATTACCTTAACCCTCACTATTCCAAATTCCCAAATAATTTTGCGATTAATAAAAAAAATGTTCATTCTTCTTAATTTTCTTAATATCAGAAAAATACCAGCTCTATTAAACTATGCTGCATGTACATCTCCCCCCCCCCTCCAGGAGATCGTGATAATCAGTATTTAAATTCTCTCTATATAACTTCACTTCGGAGTTTCTCACTCTTGATTCGTAAGACAAACGATGCAGCATACTCATATCACCAGAAGATAGCCAAATTGAGAGGCGGCTGACTAGAAGAAGCATTTGACGCTAAAATCGTTTAAAAACATTAAAAACCAACAGACAACTCCAAGGGAAAATATATTGCGTTACTGCTGACTCTAATGGAATAGTTTCTAAATAGAGTTATCCTGATTTTTTAACAAACAATTTGGCTCTTACCTATTTTTTTCTTTCTTTACTGCACTGCTGGCCTCACTTAACGCCCTTGTCACGACCCCTCACTTCCACTCCTGCTTGCCTGCTCAACGCTTAAACAAGTGAAGGCATGCGCTGGATACGGATCGCTAAATCTCAGTTGACTGTGGTCAAAGCTGAGACGAAACCCGGATCTAAACCATTATGAGGGGGGGGGGGTTCCTATTGCATTTCCTCTGCCGAGCTCGTTAATGTCGTGTTGAATTATCGTCGTGGGCTGCTGGAAGGAATTATAAATATGTCTATCAAATCTCATTAATTGTTATCGCCATGATAGCGAGGTAATCGTTCCTCTTTAATGTCAAGACGACTTTATCCTTCATGCCTTCCGCACATCAACATTCTCAAACGTTCAAGAATAATTTATAAACTGGGTTTTAGACGTGATTGATCGTCTACAGAAAGTTCTGACTGTTGTGCTAATGCCCAGCCCAAACTTGGGTATCCAACCGGTTTAAACATGGGTGTGGAGAAGCCGGTTAATAAGGCACAAATGTATCAGGTGGCTGCCTGCGTCTGTAGGACAGTCATTTGGGGTTCGAACCCCCACATGCTAACATTTAGAGTATTCAGTTAATCTCTACATAAACAAAACTGAAAATACACTAATACATACATATATATATATATATATATATATATATATATATATATATATATATATATATATATATATATATATATATATAAATATCATATATACCATCGGTAAATATTTACAACGAAAATGGATTTCATGATCTAAAATTGCATGGAGCTGTTCAAACGTTTCCACCTGTATATATATAGTGCCAGCGACCACTACAAGTCAAGGAACATTTTCTATCACAACTGAAAGATTTGTCACGTGTAAAAGTTACGCTTTCTGGTGATTATAGACAAATACCTTTGAACCCAGCAGCTGGGATAGGTATGTGGCGAAAGGAAGATGGAAGAGGGGAGTGGGTATATATATGGGGGGAAGGGTTAATGATGGAGGGAGAGATGGTTTTGATAGACAGGTGGAATGTGAAGGGTAAAGAAGGGGCCAGAAGAGAAGGCTTGTAAATTGGAAGGTAGTGTAAAAGCAGAGGTTTTGTGAGTGTGTGGAGATGTATATGCAGGGTGGAGATAAAGGTGAGTTCTGAGCATAGGAAGAGGTTCTTGAGAGTTAGAAGAAACGTCTGAGAGAACTTATGTGATGTTATCTAGCATCAGAAGGGAGGATGTGTTGCAGAAGACAACATGGGCGATGAGGCTGGAAGGCACATGGATTAGCCACTGAGGAACAAAGAAGGTAGGGAAGATTATCAGGAGGCGAAACACCAGTACTGATGGTGGTAGGACAAGAGTGAGTTTAGGTCAGTGAAAAACATGGTAATTAATATCATAAACGGGACATCGAACCAAACCAGTCGAAACGTTTCCAAACATATTGTAACCTAAAATAACCAATCCTAACGTAACATGATCGAACCGATGCTAACCTGACGAACGAACCTAAGCAAACGAAAATAAGAGATGAAATGTGTTTCTCATATAACGGGCAGAGGCTCGTGACGTCATAGATGATGATCAGAGGCTTGTGACGTTATATATGACGTGCACAAGGCTAGTGACGTCACATTGACGTAATCATGTTCATGACGTAACAGTTTTTAGATACTACTGTTTGTCGTAGCTGTAAACAAAAGGCAAGCTGCACGCAGTTTGGACTGGTCTGGAAGCTCCAGCTCAAATTAAATCGTATGAATTCATTGCTGAAAATATTTCTGAACGGCCGAGAGAGATGTCTGAAAGCAATAAAATTTATCGAATTTGACTAAGCAAACCTGGCTCCCATCCCCCCTTGGTTTATGTTGGTCGTAGACGTTTGAAGTGCCTGACAAATTTGAGTGCTCGGCATTTCTGAGCACCCGCAGTTTTGAGTGCTCTGAAGTTTGGTTTTTCTTGTCTTTTAAAGTTCGCAACTTCCTGTAGTAAATTTATTACTATAATATTTATTTTGCGATATTTATCATTTCTCTATTTTTTGTACTGAATATATATATATATATATATATATATATATATATATATATATATATATATATATATATATATATGTATATATATATACATATATATATATATATATATATATATATATATATATATATATATATATATATATATATATATATATATATATATATATACGTATAAAAAAATTAAATATATTAACAGAATCTAAGTTTTTCGTATACACTGAGAAAGATATCAGAGCTAAGCCAAATTTAAGTTTTTTTTTAATTCTTCTCGTTGTTTTTCTTAAACAATAAAATAGCTTTCATTTCATAATATATTCCATTTGCATTATTTCGCTCAATTCTAAGCAAAAAATATTCAAGAAATGTTGGTAAAAGGAACTGACTGAATATTAAACTTCGCAAGAGAATGAATTTGGAGACGCGGAAGAATAGAAGGAGCAAGAAAGAGAAAACGAACAGGCAGATATACAAGGAAACTGAGATACAAACATATACAGACAGAAAACAGATAAATACAGACCCAAAAATATATTAAAATGGGTTGATAAATATGCAAACTGAGAATCAAATATTTATATATACAAAATAATTATATATTAACAAACAGATAACCGCATCATGAGACCAATAGTCAGATACAACAAGAAAATACAAATGTTTACAAAAGATAGAAAGGAAGGTCAATAGACAATAATATAAAACAAAACACAAAGAGTCCCAGAGAAAACAGGGTTTGATTTAGACTGCTAAACACCTGTTTTATTCCTCCATTATTTTAATGATTTGTATATAAATTAAGATTAAAGTTTCGGAATCTGAAGAACACAAGACAGTAATTACCAAGAAGATGGAATAAAAATATTACATTCTTTTCATGCAATATCGAAGAAGCTGCAACACAGGATATTACCTCCCAGCTTAAATTCTTAAATTCACTTAATAACGTAAAGATTAACTTAAATTAACGCGGTTCTCACATACACATCAATTCCAGTATGTGATCAAGTAACTAATTTAACAGAGAAAATAGCCAACTCCCTCGACCTCAAATTACCTACAGCGCGAACTTTCAATCAGCTATAAACGATCGAGTCAAACGAATCATTTTTCTAACGCGTAAACATATCAACCTTTATTTAACAGTACTCCCGTTGAGTTAATAGTCGCTCTGACCTTTCATTCAGCCGCGAATTGTAGGTTACAAATGGCCTTATAACGCTCTATGTTCCCTGGCCGTGCGGTTATTGATGATTTTATGTGCTATACCTGTCTGAAATGTGCCCGATTGTGAGTGTGTTTGTGTGTGTGTGTATTCACCTAGTTGTGTATGTGTGTGTGTGTGTGTGTGTGTGTGTGTGTGTGTGTGTGTGTGTGTGTGTGTGTGTGTGTGTGTGTGTGTGTGTGTGTGTGTGCGTGCGCGTGCATGCAACCGTGTATTTCACTGAATACAATTACCTATTTGTACTATTCTTTGCAGGCGACATTACTCCCGGTAAGGAAGCTCTTTGGTTTGGAAAGCTAAATTCACAAAGATTACAAGAGAAAGACCCATTGGGGGACATGTCCATGACATTCCTGATACTTAGGAGTACTGACGAGATGTATTTAAACAACATTTTCCCAAGGTGAGATCAGGACGATAATTCTAACATCTAGATGAAAAAAGAGATATAAGAGAAACAATCTAAAGTGTGCAGGTAGTTTTCCTCACACTCAAGAATTTGCAAAGAGAGCAGTTGGAGAAAATGTCTGCTAAGAATTCAAGCAAACATAAGTAAAAACAAATATGGAATTCCAGGTGCGTCTTGCCAGTTGATTATGGGCTAGGAGACCTGGCCCAGAAGCTGAAGCTTATTCCCCCACTCCCAGACTCCCCCCCTCCCCCACACACAAACACAGGCAAACGCACACATAAACGAACACACATTCATACACAAACACACTCAATTAAGAGGCGGGAGCAAAGAGCCGAAGCTCAACTCCCGCAAGCACTGCTTGGTGAGTACACACACACACACACACACACACACACACACACACACACACACACACACACACACACACAGTGCTAGTGCGCTCAAACGCAGAGAAATAATATTTGTGCTCAAGCAACTATTCGTGTCTCTTCAAGCGGAAGCAGTTTGTTGAGTAAATCTTCCCTAGTGGATAAAGTTTGTCCGTGGCATGTCTCGAGAGTTTGGAGTTTTCTTATAGGTATATTTTGTCCTACGATATCTTAACTGGCACTGGGTCCTCCCAGAAGATCTTAAGTACCACCGTGGCCTCCTAGGATATCGTTGCTGGTACTGTGCCCTCCCAAGATATCTTAATTGGCACTAAGTTCTCCCAAAATATTTAAACTGCCACCGTTTCCTGCTAGTATATTGTAGTTGGCACTGTGTCCTCACTGGATGGTATAATTGACACTGTCCTATCAGTAAGTGTCGTAAGTGTAAAACCCTGAGGTTACTATACAAGTGTTCAAGTCTTCGACCAATTAACAACAAAACAACAAAGTGGACTAAGCTTCGAAGCCTCACTTGGCATCTGTATATTCTAATGCTCATGCTTGACCCTCCAAGCATCCCAACAACTTGAACTTGTTAGTAAAGCTTCAGCTTCGCTTCTCGCAGGATGGCGTTCGAATCCCGATAGTCTAAGTGGGCTTGGGCACATTACTCCATCATGCCCCAGATTCATCCCAAGTGCTTTTGAATTTTACTGATTGAATAGCATTTGGATATTAAAAGTAAATAAAGATAGAGCTGAAATTAAATTTGTAGATTTTCATTATCATAACAGATAGTACATGTTAAAAAAATATTTTATATTTTTTGTTTTACAATAGCAGCAGAAAATTATATATGATTACCCGGACTGGCCTCTCAATTAGGTTCCCTTCCCTTGTGACGGAGGCGAAACTAAATAAAACATCGTGTTAATTTCCATCGAAACAAGGATAAAATTTCAGGCGTAAGATCGATGACAGATTGACAGATGCATAAACTAAATTTAATTTTTTTATTCGTATATTGCAATGTGATTTTGTTTTTGTCAATGAATTTCATGCCTAGAATTGCGGTACAACAGCAGTATTTGTAGTATTTATAATGTTGAGATGTAGAGACCTTCATATAGTGAGGGGGAATATTATCCATAACATCAAAATGTGTGTGGGGGTATTGTAGTTTTTTCAATCATATATAAATGTGTTTGTATTCAACGGTATGGATACTTTTTGAGTTTACGTATGTTGAGTGTACTGTGTGTGTGTGTGTGTGTGTGTGTGTGTGTGTGTGTGTGTGTGTGTGTGTGTGTGTGTGTGTGTGTGTGTGTGTGTGAGACATTAACTTTTGCATTATAGCTTTGTAGATAAAATCACAATAAATTTATGCACCCCACACTATTTGAGATCGAGGGGAATACAAGGTAAGTGGAAGGACAGCTGTTGGAACTAATAATATGAATGATAAATGAACACTTGTGAAGTATGGCTGCTGGCTCTGCTCGAAAAGCAAAACTAACGTATACTTTCCCCAACCTTCTTCCTCCGGAGCCACTCGTGAAACCTATATGAGACCCTAAGAGATCTCAACACACAATGACGTACTTGAAGACCTCAGAGAAAAAAATATATATATCTTCGTTTCTTCGGGGCAAATGACAATATCTAATTCAAACAAGTCCAAGGTACATAAACTTGCTATAGTACTTCTAAATTGAAGCACTAATTTTGAACGCATAAATTTACCACACCGTATGGGTGATTGCTGATGTCAGAACACATATACAAACACACACACCTGTATATTTAATATTTATAAAACATACTCGCCTTTAAACATGTACACGGCTACAGCTGCGAGTTGTGAACCATTTTGACACCAATCATGAACGATCATGTACATTGTTATCACGCTCGAGGTAGACGAGAAAAGGTTTGTAAAATATTCACGCATGACTGGCGCAATTGCGCCGAACAAATGCCAGGCTTGCTGCGTGTTGGCTGGTTAGCTACATGGTAATTACATTATAGAATGGATGCTAGTTATATGTAGCCTGGCGAGCTGGATAGTTGCATGTTGCAAGCTACCTAGTTGGCTAGAAAGTTTCGTGTTGCTTTAATCCTGGATGGCTTGATGGTTGTACGTAGCAATGCAGCCTGGCTGGTTGCAAGTAGTAAGGTAGCAGCTTGGCCAGCTACCTGGTTTACAAGTAGCTAGCAGCCTGGCTGGCTAACTTACCGACTGACCTGATTTTTTTTCTTTTTAATGTAACAGATCAGAGTTTAAAAATCCTGAATCAGAGAGGACGAAGAGGTCAATGATCTAAAAAAAGTACAAGTTTATTGTTTCAAGTTAGACGACAAATAATACTTCCCAACACCACCCACATCATTCTCATTTTACAGAGGTCATATATTAGTATCATGTTCCACTCATCTTCCTCTTTCCGTTCTATGCGCTGCTGTTTGGATAAATAATTTTGTGCCCGTATGATGCGTTGTTATCCCATGCCCCCTTGCGCCCAGGTATGATCTTTATACTCTTACCTACTTCCTACCTGTTCCATTTTTCATTTTTCTTCTATAAGCGTCCTATTTATCTTTCAACGCATCCAGGCATTTCCCCCCCTGCCCCCCTTCCTTCCTATAACATTGTCTCTCTGCTCCTCCCTTCCTCTTCCCCCCTATCCTTTATGGCCTTTCTGGACCCTGATCACGTCTTTCTTTCAGAGTCCTCTCCCTCAACAGGTGACCTCCTTGGGGCACCCCATCAAGCACCCAAGGGGAGGGCAAAACAACAGTCACTAGGGGGTTGGGTGATGGAACAATGGTAGCCACACCTCACAGTAACTAGGGGGAGGTGATGGAACTATGGTAGCCACACTTCACAGTAACTAAAGGGCGGGTGGAGAAATGGTCACTACACCTCACTCTGAGGGGGGTGGGTAGAAGAATGGAAGCAACACCTGACAGCAACTAGTGATGGGTGTTGCAACAATGGTAACCAAACGTCATAGCAACTATATGTCCGGGTGGAAAATGGTAGCCATAACTATTTATTTTTGTATTAACACATTTAGGTACATGTGCATTTGTTCAGCTGCCCTAGACTATATGAAGGGGAGTACTGTGTCAAAAATCTAGCTACGTGATGCTTAAAATCCCCATCACACAGGAAGGTTAGTCATACAGAGACATGTGATCAGTAGTCTGCACTGGCAGACTCCGGGTGCATTATGAGGATATCATCAACACAAGAGTGATTAAGGTAGCAGTGGTACTAAAAGTCTCCATCTCGCAGGATGGTTAGTCAAACAGGGCCATATGTTCAGTAGCCTGCACTGGCAAATTTTAGATGCATAATAAGGATATCTTCAAGAACAAGAGAGTGAATAAAGTATTTGCAAAACTCCAGGAACCTCATGCCAATGGGTCTGAATGGTCTGATAACTGGGCATTCCGTGATGTAATGTGGGAGATCATGCCCCAGTTCCTGCTCACAGAGTTTGCACCTGGAGTTCTCAGGATTGGGAGATCCGTCACCTGCAGCCACCTGCCACAGGTAACGGTAACCCAACCTGATCCTGGCAACCACTGTGTCGCACAGTCTGTTGGACGTTTTGTGCTGCCCATAGATATAGGTTTCAGATCTGAACAAATCATTGCTTTTTATACTGGTGATTTTAGGCCGTTAGTAGTCAGTAATTTCTCTCCTATCAGACCTGAATTTTTGAACAACGTAGTTTTGACAACAGAGATTTGGATAATTAGAACTAATTCCACTTCATCCTTGATACACGCTAATTTGGCTGCAAAGTCTGTGACAGTATGATGGGTTATATTTATGTGAGATGGTTTCCATTGTGACGATAATCTCTTTCAAGAGAGATTGAGCCTGCTCTTCCCTACATAAAGTTACTTATATATATATATATATATATAATATATATATATATATATATATATATATATATATATATATATATATATATATATATATACAAGAATAAGATGCTACCTTCAAGATACGTCTACCAGTAGCACAAAACGTTTTGACCAGGAGGCAAAAGTACCCTAAACTCCCCCCACTCCACACTCCCTCCAGGATGGCTCGCCACCATCGTCAATCAGCAAACTACCATTCCAGCCTGCCTGCTTCTGATTGGTAACCCGCCGACTGCACACCTGCACCTCTGCACCTCAGCGCCCTCTACTTAGTCGATGTCTGGGCTTGAACCAGTCATTGAAGTTAGAATATCTTGTGCTCTCAAGCTGTGAACACCAACTGATATACGCTCGTCTATCAGGTGGTGGTGTCTCAGCTAGCGCCTTATTCTCAGCAGCTGTTTATTCATTTTGTCTTTATATTATTCCTAGAGTAATTCATCCCTGTTCTTACTTTTCCTAGTTTTGCCCTCTTTGCCTATTTTATGCTTTCCAGGTGTACCTTCATCCGCCCCAATTCTGCGCGACCATTTCTCTCCGTTACAAGGTATTGGCGTATGTAGATCTGACCCTTCAAATAAATCAATCAAGGAGATTAAACACCGTAATGTTCTGCTAACTGATCCCTTGGGCACGGGCGGTTACTGCTGCCTCATCCCTCAAAAACCTATTTGTATCTATATAAATAAATAGAGATATATACTAATATCCAGGTTTTGCGCTGGTGTGTATGGCTTCACACGTTATGGACAATAATATTAATCGAATCTAAGTTCATTAACAAAAATATATGTTAGTTTTTGTATTAAATTTTAATTTACTTACTAACAAAGGGCACTCATTAGCTCCTGAACTATATATATGGTAAATATTGATAACAATAATTGTTATTTCTTTTCTTATAG
>WNGS01169217.1:15232496-15247287 GCA_020271785.1 Procambarus virginalis
TATGTTATATTTTTGGACTTGTTTGTTTGCACTGTACATAGCCAAGGGATTCTTTTTGTTCATAACTTGTTCTCCATTTAATTAAAGTTTCATTGTTCACACTATTTTAGATATATCAATCATGCACTCAGGGTCCAGAGAGCATGGGAAAAGTACTTACCGTCTACTTCCATGCTAGTAGACAGAGATTCTCTGTCACTTCCAGTAGGGAAAACGGAATAGACGTTTTCTAGTTTGAGTTTCATTTGGATCGAGGTGACGAGAATAGCAAAGCAGTTGGCTCTTTCCGCATTTCCCACTCCCGGTGGCTTACCATGATGACAGGAAATTACTCCTGATGTACTACCATAATGTGGTGAAAATTGGCACGGAAATGTAACAGAAACTCGGGAATTTTCGCCTCAGTTTTCAGGCAATTCCTGCGTCGACTTCAACTCCTATGCCACCTCCACACTTTTGCCTCCTCCACACTTCTGCCTCCTCCACACTTTTGACTCCTCCACACTTTTGACTCCTCCACACTTCTGACTCCTCCACACTTCTGCCTCCTCCACACTTCTGCCACCTCTGCAACACACCTGCCATCACCTTCCCAACTTCCCTCTGCTCCTTGTCTCCGGACAGTCAACCATACAAAATATGTTTCTTTTATTTATTATTATTATTTTCTACCACAGGTGTGGCCACACATTTACAATGCTAACTAGCATATATACATTTTCTTCTGTCCTCCATGGACAGGGTGAGAGACCTGTTAAACAGGGATTTATAAAAAAACAAGTTCAGGGATTTAAACAGTTCAGGGATTTATTGAACAAATAACCAGAGAAGGTAATTGTAGTGCTTTTAAAACGCTAATTTTACCTACAGACATAACTATATAGATACACAGAGTTACGTCTGACCAACATAAAGTGGTTGATGTGTTCTTTATATAGTGTTATTAATGTTCGTTTACAAAGGTGAAATGTAATTCTGATCAGCTTCCACATATACTTTATACATATACATACTCACACATATACATATATATACATATATACATGCATATACATACTCACACATATACATATATATACATGCATACACATACATTTATGGCTCTCCTACTCTGAGAGGGTAAGATAGCTGACAGAGAAACTAGTGTGCTATTAAGCACTTAACCACGTGGACGGCAAGGTGGCCACTTATGGTGCATGTACTCGATCATCCGCAGAGGGGTCAGTGACAGTGGTAAAGCGACCGGCACAGCAACCTTATTATCAATACATAGCATTCTCTTCTCCACTCTCAAACAGCTGCTCTCTCCATCCACCCCTTTCAAAGGTCCTCTTTCCCCACCAGCTCTCTCCATCCACCCCTTTCAATGGTCCTCTCTCCCCACCAGCTCCCCGTTCTAAGAGACATTGTATCTAATGGCTAACAATTACTTCTGCACTATCAACAGATCAGGGGCTAGCAGGGATTAAACTCTCCCTGAACACAAGGCCCATGAAACAGGGATTCGAGATGAACAAGATTTAGATTACCTCGTAGCAAGCGAAGGATTTATTTCTTGATTAGAGTATTGCTTAGTTTATCTTCGTCTATGTTTGTGAGGAGAAGAGCAGAATCGTATAGCGCGTTCCGGTTGTATTCTGGTCAATGTATTAAACGTAAAATCTGATGAACGGTCGTCATTAAATTTCATGATGGAATGTTTATATTTTCAGTTTCATTGGCTGTTTTATTTTTTAAGTTCCAAGCTTTGAAACATAACATTGTTTATGCAGGCGAAGAGTCACAATAACGTGGCTAAAGTATGTTGACCAGACCACACACTAGAAGGTGAAGGGACGACGACGTTTCGGTCCGTCCTGGACCATTCTCAAGTCGATTGTGAGAATGGTCCAGGATTAACCGAAACGTTGTCGTCCCTTCACCTTCTAGTGCGTGGTCTGGTCAACATAACATTGTTTAGTTTCTTACTCGAACAAATATTTTGTTCTGTATACCCGAGATCCCCTAATAATAATAATATAATTATATCATTATTATTGTCGTCAAGTTCTTTTCCAAACAGTAATAATAATTTTTAACTTTTTCGTATCCAAAGTGAAGTACCATTATATTCTCTACACAATTCTTATTTCACACATCTTTTTCCATTATGCAAGCTTCTTTAAGCCTCTCTACACAGAAGCTATAACTGAAGTAGCAACTTTGTTCTCTAATTTCGAGTAATGGGTGAGTTTATAGAAAAAATGGTGTTTCGGTAACATTTACGTATATAATAAAGGGAGAGGGGCCCCGTGCCGATCCTTGAGGTACCTCGCTCAATTAGGTTATTAAGAGTTTTTAGCAGATCTTAAAACCAAAGTTACGTTACTCCTCCAATGGCACTAGACTGATTTTCTTGAGCGATAATTTGCGAAAATGCATTCTGACAATCTAGAATTCTAGATATATTATAGTTTTGACGAATTTTGAGTTCCAGTTTTTGTAAATACAATTAATTGTAACAGATTCGTTAAACAGTACTCAAAGTTTCGTAACCAGTGATGGTTGTAAGTGTATGCAACAAATTACCGAGTAACTAAATAGACGTGTGATCGCTGCATTGTTGCAAGGGAAATTAGACACATTTATGAATGTGTTTGGGAATAAATAGTTACGGCCTCGCATGTGACAGAAGGCCTTCTGAAGTGGCCTTTGTTCGTGAGTTCTTAATTTGTATACTGGTATTATTGAAATTAATTATTTTGTCCTTAATTTCATCGCTATAGCTTAGTGGAACCCACCAAATATAAATAAAATAGCAATGCTTAACTAAACTGAATCATTCCAAATCAAATTAAGGTGTTGTTTTATGTGTAAATTCAATGCATATAAAATATGAAAGGTAAATCATTATAAAGTTTGAATTAACAATAATAGTTCAATGGGTGAACACAGAGTATTACAATCACTCAATATATCTTAGATATTGTTGGTCATTGTTATATGTTGTGTGTGGATTTAAAAGCGCATTAACAAACAAGATAAATATATATTACTCATTTATTCTGCCATAACCCCGGAATGAAGTGTGTACCTGTTAATGCAAACGAATCACCATCCCAGCCATAACACTTTAACGGGGAGAATATTTAATAAATGTGCTATATAGAAGAACCAAACATTGTTAACACGAACAAATCAAACTGCGTTAACACGAACAAATATTCCCCAAAATGCGCAAACAAAATTAAAGCGCCGGTAGCCGCCAGATTCATCGCGGTGTTGCCAAGAGGACACAAACGAGCATTGGAAATTGTAGTGTAGTGTAGTGTAGTGTAGTGTAGTGTAGTGTAGTGTAGTGTAGTGTAGTGTAGTGTAGTGTAGTGTAAAGAACACCTTTTGTAATACCGAGAAATACGTAGAGCAGACAGCAGAAAAAATATGAACTTGGGGATTGCACCATATTCATTCTGGGTATTTTCACCAGAAAAAGCGTAAATAAATAACGAATGGCTTATGCAATAACGAAACGAGCGTGCAGTTGATGTGATGTAAAACTGGGACTCTGCACAAAGCCTCGGGTACCCGCTGCCTTCAATATAGGTCAGGTTATTGCCTGAAAATATGTATAAGGGCCGAACAATGTTCGAAAGAGTAAGTAACCAGTAGAGTTAATAACTAACATTTACCACTAAACAGATAACAGTTATCACTAAAAAATAACAGTTACCACTAAACGGATAACAGTTATTACTAAACAGATACCAGTTACCACTAAACAGATATCAGTTACCACTGAACAATTCATAATGCTAGGACCCGGGTTTGACTCCGGGCCGAAACTGAAACAGTTAGAGAGACTTTCTTTCACCTGATGTCTATGTTTGCCTAACAGTATAGATACATGGGAGATAGTTACTTGTTATGTGTTGTGTCCTTTGGACGTGTGTGTGTGTGTGTGTACCCGGTAGTTGTGCTTGCGAGGGTTAACCTCTAGCTCTTTGGTCCCGCCTCTCAACTGTCAATCAACTGGTGTACAGATTCCTGAGCCTATTGGGTTCTATCATATCTACATTTGAAACTGTGTATGGAATCAGCCTCCACCACATCACTGCCTAATGCGTTCCATCTGTTAACTACTCTGACACTGAAATTTTTTTTTCTAACGTCCCTGTGGCTCATTTGGGTACTCAGTTTTCACCTGTGTCCCCTTATTCGCGTACCACCCGTGTTAAACAGTTTATCTTTATCCACCCTGTCAATTCCTCTGAGAAATTTGAAGGTAGTGATTTTGTCTACCCTTACTCTTGTGTCTTCTAGTGTCGTGAGGTGCATTTCCTGCAGCCTGTCTTCGTAACTCATGCGTCTTAGTTCTGGGACTAGCCTAGTGGCATATCTCTGAACTTTTTCAAGCTTCGCCTTGTTCTTGACAAGGTACGGGCTATTTGCTTTAGTCCCGCCTCTCAACCGTCAATCAACAGGTTGTAATTTGTGTGTGTGTGTGTGTGTGTGTGTGTGTGTGTGTGTGTGTGTGTGTGTGTGTGTGTGTGTATCTTTGTGTGAGAAAGTGTAATATATAAATATTGAAGATATGATACAGAAAAATACTTCGGGAGTTAGTATATTAAAAAGGGGGGTTCCAATCGCTAATAGCTCGATCGTACCTGCAGGCACTGTACGTGCAGGCACAAATTTGCACACACGATTCGTACCTGCAGGCACAAATAACAGACTACAAATAGACCAATACACACACACACACACACACCTACCCATACACAAAAACGTCACGAGCACAAACGCATAACCTTTTTTTTCCTAAACGAATACGATATAATTGCATGAAAACCCACGCGAACGCAGCATCGACAGCACAAACAAAAGCCACCACCATTGAAAGCCAGAAGGACGCCTCCCCCGGCGTCCTTCCCTGCCACGGAAAATATCAACTCGCTCTATATCGATTTGCGGTGATTTCCAGCAGTGCTACAAAGGCCACTCACGATAGCTGCGACTGTATCATGACAGGGGGAACCTGCGCTGTGAAATTGGAAATGAATGAGAGAAAGGCGAGGTTAGAGAAAAAGTAAACAGGAATAACGTGAAAACAGAAGAAAATAAAAAAATAACTGAATAGATGTAATGAAGCTGCCGCTTTTGGAAAGAGCTCTTGCGATATGGCGTCGCTTTTAATAAATATTCATCAACATAGGAGAAGGATGGGTATCAACATGGGTGTAATGTGAAGTATAAAAAGGGAATAATGAGAGACGTCAACAGGGAAGAATCATGGTTATCAACAAGAAGAATGAGAGGGGTGTCCAATGGGGGAGAATGAGAAGTATTAAAAGAATAGAATTATGGGTATGTACAGAAGAGAATGAGTGATATGTACAGGAAGGAATTAGGGGTACTACAGCAGAGAATGAGGTGCATCAAGAGGGGAGAATGAATGGTATCAACATGGGAGAATGAAGGATATTAATAGAGAATAATGAGAGATATTAGGAGAGAATAATATTGGGCATTATCAGAAGAAAATTAAGATATTATTGTAGGATAATTAAGAGTATCAGCTCATGGTAATGAGAAGGTATTAAACAAGATAATATGAGGCATTAACAAAGGATAATACGGTATCAACAGTGGATAATGAGCATTATCAACAGATGGTAAACATGGGGGAGTTAACAGAGGATAATAAAAGGGTATTACCTCTGAAGAATCAGGAGTACTAATTAGAAAGATAGGAGCAAGTTCTTGAAACTATCAGACCAAGTTAAAACTTGTAACACTGAATATAAGCTGGAAAATTTAAAATTCAAGAAGGATCCGGAGGTGTATTGGTTTAGTAACTTGGCTGCACACAAGTTGAATAGGTCACCGGTCACCCTCTCAGAGGCTTGGTATAAAAATTGGGTTGATGGATGGAGGAGAGAGGGGATGAGATCTAGATGGGGTGGAGGAGAGGCATGATCAAGATGGAAGGGAGGAGAGGGTAGAGGAACTCACCATCTACCAACTCACTTGGTAGAGAGGGTTCGACCTAGATTTGACCAAGAGGCTCTCTATAGTGACTCTTACTTTCTACTGGTCTTATGTTATCTGTGAACAACCACACACACACACACACACACACACACACACACACACACACACACACACACACACACACACACACACACACACACACACACTTGTTATGACATGTTTTGTACTAAAGTTTACTTAACCACCTGACTGCTTTCTCACTGTATACCGAAAACATTCACTGTTTGTTACTTCTTCACTCTGACACGCCTTGATCCTTGTTCACTATGGCTATCTTTGCTTCTTATTCACTCGGCCACTCCATGCTTCTTGTTCACTCGGCCACTCCTGCTTCTTGTTCACTCGGCCACTCCTTGCTTCTTGTTCACTCGGCCACTCCTTTCTTCTTGTTCACTCGGCCACTCCTTGCTTCTTGTTCACTCGGCCACTGAGTGGCTTGTTCACTCTTGTTTCCAATCAACTTCCTCACGATTGTTCTTAAGCCCATAAACATGCTACATCACACACACACACCCCACACCCAACAAAAGCTTGCCTCATCATCCACATTTAGTCTCAACGCGAAGTAAAAGCTAACATCAGCATCCACCACTGCATTGGCATCATCAATTCACACCCTCAACAAACCCCCACCCCGTTTAGAGTTTGTTACACACAGAACAAGGCAGTCTCATCCATCCTTGTCTTGGGGATGCAGGGTGTCTGCCGACTGCGTGCCCATCTCCCTGTTGAAGCTTATTCGCACCTACACACAGCTCGTTACGAATGCCATTACTTAAGCTCATCAATTTAAACCTTCGGGTGCAATATGTCTGCTCGTTGAGTGCCACATGAGGCTGTAATTCACCTCATCCGTTCACACCTGCAGCCAAAGCTCAACCATTGCAAGGCATGTTAAACACACCATCAGTTTATGTCTCCTACTCCTGCCTTTGTCGGCCACTCTTGTCTCTCAATGTGTATGCAACGTGTGCAGCATCAGACTGGTGATTCACCTGAGCCTTTTTAAACAGCAGCTGCATGCAGTGCTTGCCAGTTGCAGTCCCAGTTTGCTCATCCATCTCCACCCTGAACAGGAACACACAGGCAATGTATGTTGCATCCAGTATCACCTTTCTCATTCGTCTTCCTCTCGCAAGCAACGACGTCTCTGTAAGGAGAAAATTACCATAACAACAATATTACTACAACTTCTTTGTAAATTGTATACTAATCTGCATAATCAATTGTTCAAAAGCAAAAATCTCCTACATATAGAACGAACAAGAAAGATGAAACTAGCAAACCCATTCCGGGACGAGCGCCTTGGCTGGCTCCTATACGACGTGCTTGTACAACAGGTTTTTTCCCTTTGACGTGAGGCACCACCCTCTTCGCTTATCAGGTAAAGCAGCTGCCCTGCCGGACGTACGCCATGTTGTGGAAGACCTTGATCTTACTCCCATTAAGACGTGATGTTTCCCACATGCAAGAGTACTAATAAGATATGAATGCAATTGCTGGTAAATCCATATATTATAGATAAATATACCGGAATGTTTGGTTGTCTGTCCGTAGGAAGGAGCGAGACGCTTGGGGTAAGTCTCACCCAACTTTCACACATGGGGTCGGGGGTCTGCCCAGGTGTCATGCTGTAAGAAATATCGGCGTCTTAAGTGTCCCATCTGCGATTTTAATGAAGTCTGAATTAAAATCAGAGGTGGTGAAAACCCTAGAGTTGGTTTTTATTTACTCACGCCGTTTACCTGGGTAAAATTGGGGGGGAGAGAGGTGGAAGAAAGCGGGGGAGAGTAGAGGAGAGGGGGCAGAGAGAAGAGGAGAGAGGGGAAAGAGAAGAAAGGAGGAAAAGAGAGAAAGGAGAGGAGAGAGAGAAATACAGGGGAAATGTTTAGAGAAAAGAAAGACATAGTATAAAGGTGGATAGGGCGGGAGAGTGAGGAAGGGGAGAAGGAAGGGATAGAGGTGAGACTGGGTAAATGAGGGACACTGGAAGAGAGAGCGTGTAATGATGGAGAGTGGGGAGAAGAGAATGTTGGGATAGAAAGGCGAAGACTGGGGGCTAGGGGAATAAAGGAAAAAAATAGATGTGAGAGTGGGAGAGATGGAGGAGAGTGGAAGAGAAAGAGGGGAAGGGAAACAGAGAGCAGGGCGCAACCAGGTATCCCATTAAGTAGTAAATACAAAATAGTGGGACTAATTTCCTTTTATAGAGGAACCAAACATAACGTGTGGTCGATTATGTTGAAACATAAAACATTATGATCACCAACACCAGCAGAAACAGCAACAGTAGTAAAAGCAGAAGCAGAAACAACAACAGAGACAGTGGCTGAAGCAGCAGAACAAGCAACGGTTGAAACTGCAGTAGAAAATGCACCATCAATAACATCAATTGCATTTCAGAATCATATAATGATTCTTAACAACCTCAATTAAGAACAAAACTATATGATAAGTCTAAAATCAACGACAGACTAAGTCGTAGTCGTATTAAAACTATCAGATGCATTAAAGTCGTATTAAACTAGCAGATGCAGTTTAATACTGACAAATGTATAGTTTTGAGCTTAAATAACGAAAATAAAATTTTCATATATTAACTGGACAGTGATGAGAATGCCAAATCTAAACACAGCGTAACGAAATCCATTGTTTCA
Source organism: Procambarus virginalis (assembly GCA_020271785.1). Lineage (NCBI taxonomy): Eukaryota > Metazoa > Arthropoda > Malacostraca > Decapoda > Cambaridae > Procambarus > Procambarus virginalis. Next base: position 15,241,184 of record WNGS01169217.1, read on the forward strand.
AAAGCAGGTTACACGTTTATATGAACCAGTTCGCTTTGGTGTAAACAGGAGCTGCTTTACATATGCTCAATATCCTTCCTTCAATCTATTCTTATGAAGCTTATTTGCCCGATTTGCAAATTATGGCGACTAATCAAGCCCAGATGGAATGTACTAATCCTCTACCTTCCAGGCAGTTACACCGATTCACTATCATATATATCGTCTCTTTCCTGCAAGTCACGACCTCGAATACAGCACCAACGCAGATAATCTCATCCGTTAACCAACGAAAGCCGAACTACAGTAACCAGAGTGCGCGACACCATATAGTGGCATCGTAGATTCCCGTCACTCTTGCAATGATTGGTCGATGTTATTGAAGATTCAGCTTCTAGGAACAAAAAGTTCCAAGTAGCACGGGCTATGGTGAGCCTTATTGGACTTACCTGGCACAGGAGTGGGGCTGTAACTGGGATTGCTTGAATTCTCTGTCTCTAATATCTTCCACACATCACATGGTACTCACTGGTCTAAAAATGGACATAACGGAAATGGTAGACGCACTTATCTAGAATAACATCCTTATTAGCTGTATACAAATATTGAAAACAGGAACAAAATATTTGTCTCAACATTTCAATCGTTGTTTGGGTTCATGTACGACTGTAATAAGCTGAGATCTATCATTGTGCTTTCAGTCCCAAGAAAACAGCAAACAAAAACACTTGGCAAAGAAACAACTGTACTGTTGTTGCTGTAATGCCAGCATTAACAGCAATAGCAGTAAATCAACATCCCTAACAGCAGCAGCAGCAACATTATAACATCAGCACAACACGCACTAATGCAAGCAATAGAGGCAGCATATACAGCAGCAGCAGAACAGGAAGCAGCAGCTGCATAGAAAGCGGCAACAACAGCATCAGAGGAAGCAGCAGGAACAGCAAAAGCATCACAAGATGAAGCAGCATCGACAGCAGCTGCCACACCAACACCAACATCACCAGAGAGCAGAAGCAGCAACACTAGCAGCAGAGGAAGCAGCAACATCACCAGCAACAATAGCAGCAGCAACATCACCAGCAACAACAACAGCAGAGGAAACAGCAACTCCAGCAGCAGAAACAACAACAGCCTCAGCAGGAGTCTGTAGGGAATGGCCTCGAGCTGCGAGGGTCTTGTGCCCAACTCCCCGGCGCACCTTGGCCTTGAAGTCTCCAGCTGGGGATTCCCTGCACGCTAGGCACTCCATCTGGCCTGCCACCTGTAACACACTCCACCTGGCCTGCCACCTGTAACACACTCCATCTGGCCTGCCACCTGTAACACACTCCATCTGGCCTGCCACCTGTAACACACTTCATCTGGCCTGCCACCTGTAACACACTCCATCTGGCTTGCCACCTGTAACACACTCCATCTGGCCTGCCACCTGTAACACACTCCATCTGGCCTGCCACCTGTAACACACTCCATCTGGCCTGCCACCTGTAACACACTCCATCTGGCCTGCCACCTGTAACACACTCCATCTGGCCTGCCACCTGTAACACACTCCATCTGGCTTGCCACCTGTAACACACTCCATCTGGCTTGCCGCCTGTAACACACTCCATTAAACAGGCCAAGAAAATCCTGCCCAACATATCATGGCATACAGTACATTCATTAGTCAATGAATGCATACAAATCGCGTCGCTTAAGTTTTACAAATGCATATACCCATTTGCTGTCTATTTGCTGTCATTCCATTTGTCTATTGCGTCCAAATCGAGTATGTATTAAGAGTGAAGTCAGAATAGTGCCTTTGAAACGCTCCTTGTCACTTCTTATATTTCTACGTACTCTGCTCTCTAACAGGTTTTTGGACTTAGTTGGGATGCAAATTACTCTGTGTCCTAACTGTTATTCTCGTTATTCCTGCACACACACACATGCAACAATTACCTTGTTTATATCTTAAAAAAACAATAACTACAACCTGTTAAAGCAGTCAGTGTTTTACTTCGTGCACTTAGGTATAATTAACTTAGGATATGACTGTTGCGAATCCCGTTTTCCCCTGACTAGTTAATAGCAGTTGCTAATGTTTACCTGCACTTTTATGGAGGTAATTGTCGCTCAAGAAACACCTTCAATTTTGTTAAGGGAAAAAAAAAATTCTTGCAACACGCAAATATGAAGGCAAAATCAATGTCCTAGTTTATGTGAGCTTCCTGTTAATAGGACAGTTATGTTGTTTAGCTTTCTGTTGCTTTCTGTTGTTTCTATGAGCGTTCTGTTGATTCTTCGAGCGTTCCTTTGTTTACATGAGCGTTCTATTTTTAAGGCGAGTGTCCCGTTGATTATACGATCGTTCTCCTGTTTATACGAGCGTTATCTTGTTTATACGAGCGTTCTCTTGTTTATGCGAGCGTTCTCTTGTTTATGCGAGCGTTCTCTTGTTTAAACGAGCATTCTCTTGTTTACACGAACGTTCTCTTGTTTACACGAACGTTCTCTTGTTTATACGAGCGTTCTCTTGTTTATACGAGCGTTCTCTTCCTTATACGAGCGTTCTCTTCCTTATACGAGCGTTCTCTTGCTTATACGAGCGTTCTCTTGTTTATGCGAGCGTTCTCTTGTTTATGCGAGCGTTCTCTAGTTTAAACGAGCGTTTTCTTGCTTACACGAACGTTTTGTTTATACGAGCGTTCTCTTACTAATACGAGCGTTCTCTTGCTTATACGAGCGTTCTCTTGTTTATGCGAGCGTTCTCTTGTTTATGCGAGCGTTCTCTTGTTTATGCGAGCGTTCTCTTGTTTATGCGAGCGTTCTCTTGTTTATGCGAGCGTTCTCTTGTTTATGCGAGCGTTCTCTTGTTTATGCGAGCGTTCTCTTGTTTATGCGAGCGTTCTCTTGTTTGTGCGAGCGTTCTCTTGTTTGTGCGAGCGTTCTCTTGTTTATACGAGCGTTCTCTTGTTTATACGAGCGTTCTCTTGTTTATACGAGCGTTCTCTTGTTTATACGAGCGTTCTCTTGTTTATACGAGCGTTCTCTTGTTTATACGAGCGTTCTCTTGTTTATATGAACGTTCTTTTGTTTATATGAGTGTTGCATTTTATATTTGCGAGCCTTTTATTGTTCATAGAAATGTTCCGTTATACACTCTTGCTCTCGTATGTTCTCATCCTCCAAATTAGATCTCGCGCCTCCAACTCTCACTTTCGCACCGGATCACTCTCCTCCACTCTCGCACTCATCCGGTGTCCTCTCCTCCACTCTCGCACTCATCCGGTGTCCTCTCCTCCGCTCTCGCACTCATCCGGTGTCCTCTCCTCCGCTCTCGCACTCATCCGGTGTCCTCTCCTCCGCTCTCGCACTCATCCGGTGTCCTCTCCTCCACTCTCGCACTCATCCGGTGTCCTCTCCTCCGCTCTCGCACTCATCCGGTGTCCTCTCCTCCGCTCTCGCACTCATCCGGTGTCCTCTCCTCCACTCTCGCACTCATCCGGTGTCCTCTCCTCCACTCTCACACTCATCCGGTGTCCTCTCCTCCACTCTCGCACTCATCCGGTGTCCTCTTCTCCACTCTCGCACTCATCCGGTGTCCTCTCCTCCGCTCTCGCACTCATCCGGTGTCCTCTCCTCCACTCTCGCACTCATCCGGTGTCCTCTCCTCCACTCTCACTCGTACATGCCACCTCACCTCCGCCCACAAATTTACATTACACTCTCAATTTCTACACTTCACAAAATTTGTTTTACCTAGCCTTTATTTCACCCTAAATTCCCCTTTCCGGCCGATCTAGTCGTGTTCTACCTTTCTTGTTAGCATCCCTAGCATCAACTAGCCATTTCCCCCTCCCCCTTCACTATCCATCCAACCTATCTATAACCAAACCCTACACTCCAGTTCGTCTAGCTACTCTATTACCTAACTCAAATAGGGACCTTACTTTTGCATAATCAGTTTTCTGCATTTTATATGAAGGAGGGTTCCTAATTTTCTACAATTTACCTCATTGCCACCTCATTCCTCCATACATTTCATACACACACACACACACACTTGCACACATGCACACTTACACATGCAGACTCCATGCACAGTTTCAAATGTAGATACGATAGAGCCCAATAAGCACATAAATCTGTACACCGATTGATTGACAGTTGAGAGGCGGGACTAAAGAGCCGAAGCTCAACCCCTTTACCCCCCCCCCCGATAGCACAACTAGGTGGGTACAGGTATACGTTGCTAAATAATAAAAATGGAATTTAAAAAAATAATGCCAACACGTAGTCTGGAGCAATTATTTTGATAGCCTGATAAATGGACTAGGCAAGGCTGTGCCGTTTTAGGAATGATTGGCACACGCAGTCCAAACATGAATAATTGTTGAGCTTTCATGACCATGACGCACCTGCTGGAGGTTAAAGCTACAATAACCTTTAACCTTCTTAAAGCTGTTATAAAGATTTAAGGAGCCCAAATACTAAGGCATGAGGAGCTCAGATAAGAAATTTGGCGAATCACATATAAGGAGATAATTGAATGAGTTCAAATACGAGAGTTGAAGGATTTCATTTAAGAAGGCTGAGCCCACACTCAAAGCAGGAGGGAGCTCACATGTGGAGAATAGAAGGGGCTCAAATACGGAGGTTGATAAAGCTCAAATACAATTATAAAAACAAAACTCAAACACCAAATGATAGCTGGCTACCTAATGCTGCCTGATATAGTAAGCAGGACCATGTTTTGTCTGATATAGCAAGTAAAACCAGGATCATCTTCTGATTACTTGAGCCCTTATCTTCAGACGAACATAAGAATCAAGGAAACAGCATAACTATTGTTATGTTAAGGAAACACAATTATTGTTACGTGTATTCGTTTCTGAACCTGCTGAATCTATTTCTGAACTGCTGAATCTGTTTCTGAACCTGCTGCATCTGCTTCTGAACTTGCTGCATCTGTTTCTGAACCTGCTGCATCTGTTTCTGAACCTGCTGCATCTGTTTCTGAACCCGATGAATCTTTTTGAACCTACTGAATCTTTTTCTAAACCTGCTGAATCTGTTTCTGAACCTGCAGAATCTGTTTCTGAGCCTGCAGAATCTGTTTTTAATCCTGTTGAACCTTTTTCGGAACCTCTTAAGTCTATTTTATTTATCTTATGTCTTCTATTCTCTATATTTTTACCGCTCCCTCATCCTTTGTGCTTTTGTATTTTATCACTGAGTGTAATTACATAAATGTAATTACTAAAGTGTAATTACCTAAGTGTAAATTGCCATCCATACTTCCGTGGTAATAAATATCACTCTTATGAGCTTCAGTAGTAGTCACGGGAGGTTGAAAATTCCAGCATAGCAGCAGCAGTTCGTTCTGGAGTCTTTTCTTATTGAGGCTACGCACAGCTGAGTGGATAGAGCCTCTTCTTCACACATGTGGGGGTCCATGATTCGAGTCTCCTAGAGGCCAGGTGAATGGAATAGCTAAGTGTAGTTATGTGATGAGAGCTGAAGGTGTGGTGTTCTAGTACTCTGTCATGTGTTTGTACTCGCCTAGTTGTGCTTGCGGGGGTTGAGCTTCGGCTTTTTGGTCCCGCCTCTCAACTGTCAATCACGAGGTGTACAGGTTGCTGAGCCTATTGGGCTCTATCATAACTACATTTGAAACTGTGTATGGAGTCTGCCTCCACCATATCACTACCTAATGCATTCAATTTATTAACTACTCTGACACTACAAAACTTCTTTATGGCTTATTTGGGCACTCAATTACCAACTGTGTTCCCCCCTAGTATGTGAATGTGCCCTTGTGTTACATAAACTGTCTTTGTGTACCTTATCAATTCCTCTGAGAATCTTGTATGTGGTGATCATGTCCCCCCAACTCTCCAGTCTTCCAGCGATAGGAGAGTATACTCACATATTTATGTGTGTGTGTGTGTGTGTGTGTGTGTGTGTTGTGTGATGTGTGTGTGTGTGTGTGTGGTGTGTGGTGTGTGTGTGGTGTGTGTGTGTGTGTGTGTGTGTGTGTGTGTGTGTGTGTGTGTGCGCGCGCGCGTTCATGTATTTAGGGAACAAACTCACGTTCATGTGCGTGTGCAGAAAAACAAGGGGAAAGAATCAAC
>WNGS01169217.1:15274191-15286691 GCA_020271785.1 Procambarus virginalis
TGCAATGACTCCAACTTATTCTTTGTATGGATCAATTATGGAATAGGGAGAAAAAGGAATATATATAAAAAATACCCATTACCTTAAAAGGCACTCAGTTCCCAATACACTAATGACACTTCCTGTCAATCACGCTCTCTCTTGCTTTTATGGTCAATTTATATTTCTTTTTTTTAGTCCTGTCAGATGGTCAGTTTTTTTTTTGCTGTCACTTTTAATTTTTAATTGTAGTTCCTGTTGTTGAAAATGATTATGCAGTTATTATTCTATTCAGTTTGTGTGGGTTAAGTTAGATTGAGAAACGACTTTGTTGACGTCTACAAAATTTAGCTCTTTAAGATGTATGGAATTGGCGAAGATATGTGAAACAAAGCTAAAGTTTTTATCATCCGCGACCATAAAGAGATTCTCATACACTGTTGAGTTACACATGCACGTCCACTCACACGCACACACACACACACACAGTTGACAAATGGAATGCATTAGGCAGTGATGTGGTGGAGGCTAATTCCAGTTAATTGACAGTTGAGAGGCGGGACCAAAGAGCCAGAGCTCAACCCCAGCAAGCACAAATAGGTGAGTAGAAATAAGTGAGTACACACGCACATACTCACAAAAACGCGCACATTCAACACGTTACAGTTGTCTGATATATCATGTTATTATTACATTTCAGTGATGTTCATAAACGGTCACACACACACACACACACACACACACACACACACACACACACACACACACACACACACACACACACACACACACACACACACACACACACACACATACACACACACACACACATAAAAACACGACTTCCATGTGGATGACTTCCCATCGCTGCAGATGCAAGATTCTTACCATGGTGCGACATTAACTAGACGGCTATTGGAACTATCATTGATAAGGCTATTACAACTATCAAAGGGAAGGTATGTCAACTATAATATTAAAGCTATTACAATTCCAGATATTTCTGCACCAATTTACAACTTAACAATGGTTGAAACAAAGCATTGCAAGATAAATTTAAATAAATTGGCATGCCAATAGAAGCAAAAAAGGGGATGACATGAGAAACAAAGATAGGGATGACATGAGAGCTAAACTAGTGGCGGCTTTATGAGAAACATTTAAAAACTATCCCATCGTTTGACACTCAAGAATAATGAAATATTAGGAAGTAGCCACATTAGACCTCACAATGAAAGCACATGGGACATCTTTAAATACCCTTTAGGAAGGAGCCAGAAGATTGACGGCTTTAAGATTGGCGTACCACAGTGAAAACAATGAGAAAATGAAAATACTACGGGAATACCACGACCCCAAACCCTGCAAAAAGAACCAACAAGAAATGGAGAAATTTCTCACCCAGAAATACTAGATATGAGCCAATAAATTTCTCCTGATACGAAGAGATTACTTTCATGATGTATAATATTTCCCATAATTTAAGCAAAAAAGGTTGGAAATAAAGCTCACAAATATTGACATGTAAAGCTACAGGAACAATAGGATTAATGATAGGAGGCAGGAATGATTTCCTCTTTGTAGGAACAGAACCACAGAGGAAAATTGAAAATTACATTGATGTAAAAATACGAAGGTCCGACCCAAACTGCACCAAAGCCTTATTAGGAGGAAGGTGAGGTAGTTATCAGAGGGAAGCGCCAAGCCATTACGACTACATAGCACTGGTAAGGGATTAGGATAAGGATTTAGGGTGGGACGGGAGCAAGGAATGGTGTCCAGCAATTTGGGCGGTATGGGGTTGAACACCGACTTGCATGAAGCGAGACCCTCGCTCTAATGTCCAACCCAAGTGGTTGGACATCTTATTAGGAGCAAGACAATAAAACAACAACAGAGGACCTTCCAAGTTCGTTAATTGATTACTTACTCAATAAACATTTTATTTTGCTTGCCGTTGCAATTTCAACTAGGGCTTGAGGACTTTCCTTGGATCATTGCACGCTGCATTTTCCACATTGCAAGCTCTGCATGGGAGCAGTATGTTTGATTTTCTTCCACTTCTAATTATCGCACAATTGCAAAGGCATATGTTAATTATATTACATGGGCATCTAATAATGATAAATTACTCTGGGTCAAACTTTTGAAAATTTTTATAATTGACTGTTCTCGATGCAATATTACTTTGTGTAATTGTTAATTCACACTCGGGTTGATTACATTTATGTACGCTATTATTTATTCATTTATTCGTCAGTTTATGGCAGCTAGTTTGTTTCGTAGTTTATTGTATGGTGCCATCTCGAATGGTGATTGTAGTGCTGTCTCTATGGTGATTGAATAATGCTCTCTCCTTGGTGTTGTTGTTGTTAAAGATTCGCTCCCTGAAACAAACAGTTCCAGGTAACACGGCCTATGGTGAGCCCGTAGTGCCTCTCCCCTCCTTGGTGATGGAATAGTTCTGTCTCTATGGTGATTGGTTGGTGCTGTCTGCCTTATGATGGTATGATGCTGTCTATTTGATCATGGTATGATACTGTCTATTTGATGATGGTATGATGCTGTCTACTTAGTGATGGTATGATGCTGTCTATTTGATGATGGTATGATGCTGTCTATTTGATGATGGTATGATGCTGTCTACTTGATAATGATGGTATAGTTCTGTCTCTATGGTGCTGTCATGGTGCTGTTTACTTGTTCACAGTATAATGCTCACTAAATGGTGATTGTTTACTGCGTGTTTTAGTTCACAACTCGATTAATTTAATTTTAAGTATCACAGTTTTCTCGACATTTTAGCATTTGTCAGAGTTGTTAAGGTGCCAGATGCCTCTTCTCGTCCACACGGTGAGGGTCATTAGTGTTCCCAGCAGGCCTGTGGTGCTGGAGAGGTCTTGTAAGTGACTGTGTTCACTTTGAAAGGTTAACGTATTCGGGAAAACCTTTTTTGTACAATGAAAAAAAAAATACATTTAGGGGTTAGTAACAACAAATTAATTTTTTTTTATCTTCACTTTGCTGTGAAATCTGAAGGACAAAATCGGTATTTGACTGACGTATACATATCGACGAAAAGATTAAACAAGGCGGGTATTAATTAAGTGCTATTATGTCAACACAAATTAGACGACTGAACTATGAATACAGAATGGATAAATTGTATTAAAAATACTCTTTCAAGCATTGATACTTATACGAGTTTGGGCATAAATAGATTCTGCCTCGCTGGGAACAATATGCCCACTACAGTTTCATATATTCCAATGTCCCTTATAAGCTTTCCGCATCCTTGGGGAACTTTGCTTTCGAAATACTCCACTTCATCCCCCAAGTAATTATTCGGCTGCGCTTGAGAAAAGCTGCTGTCGAGGAAATTACTCTCTCTCTCTCCTTCAAAGTGAGTTGGGATGCTGCCTCTCATGTAATCAATCAAAACCGTCTTGCATCAACATCACTCAATCTCTAAACAGCTCATTGGGAACGACAGGCCGTCGTCTCCACCTGGAGCGATGCACTAATGAGCTCTTGACCTTTCTCTCAGGTGAGTGTTTTCTGATCTTTAATGAAGCTTATAATTGGCTTTTATTATTGGATTTATTGTGTGTTATTTGATAGTGCTTGTTGAAAAATTGATTAAGAGACATATTATTATTATTATTATCATTAACATCTTCAGTGACAAAATTAATTACAATTTGCATAATATGAGGAGTTCAATTAAGTCATATTAAAGTAAGGATAATGCTGGTATTCACTGTCACACAGGACAGAGGGTAATATACAAGACAATAGGTCTAAACTGTAGGCTGAAGCACACACACACACACACACACATATATATATATATATATATATATATATATATATATATATATATATATATATATATATATATATATATATATAAATATATATCATGGTTCCAATCAATGTGTTAATGAATAAATATGTAAAAACAACTTTCTATTGTGCACTGCCTCACAAGGGCAAGGATGGGTTCACAAGAGATGCAGCTTAGAAAAACATAGTTAATTGGGATGTTGTCGTATAGTGGAGGTATGTGGTCAGAGTAGTTGGTACAGTTTTCAAATTGGAATTGACTTGTAATCCGCATGACACTTATTATAGCTCTTTTTCGCTTCCACATATAGGTAGAGTGCCTTCTGGCACTCTACCAATATGTGGAAGCGAATATACTTACCTTCTCAACGGGTGAAGCAGTGCCTTTGGACACTGCAGTTCCCCCAGTGCCATGACCACCACCGCCATGCCTTCACTGTTCTTCCAGTACCGTAGCAACACCCACAATTATCTTGCCCAATCGGTTTCAAATTGCCATCACATCCCAGCCACATCCTTAACACAAACATACAGAAATCACACTAACATGATTTGACAATGTTAATGACAATGATTTTGACAATGACATAACAATGAGAACATCCACCAGGGCTGTGAGGTGGGCGCGAACCTACGACCTCAGCATTGCCAATTGTGTCCTCTGCCACTGAACCATCGAGGACTAGTTAAAGTCATGCAACCTGATTTCTACTGAAATCAACTGAAATTTCTAAAGTTGGGGCGTAAAGTGTGGGACCACTTTGCCCTTCCACCCGAGTGCTTCTGGGTCATACATAAAAGCTTGGACTGGCTTCAGTAGACTTCCTGTGATTTCAGTTGAAATCCGGTTAGATGACTTTTAACATTCTATTTAAAATGTTAAAATATGGTAGTGTTGTGGTAGTAGTACAAGGCTGGCAATGCCGGAGTCGTAGTTTCACGCTACCTCACAGCTCTGGTGGATTTTTCACATCCTTAACCTTTCCCTTCTACCACACGCATCACAGCTGCTTCCACGATAAGCAGCACTACCACCACATCTTCCTGAGCGCTACCACCACATCCGCGGTCACCATCCTTACCATTTTAACCTGTACAGCACCTTCATTTACACACTTATTGCTTCATGTCAATTTGTACAATGGCCACTTCCTTCACCACTAACATCTCCACCACCACCACCACCTACCCGGTCCCCACTTGCACTTGGATTGGACCGTAGAGCGACGTCTCGCTTCCTGCAGGTCGGTGTTCAATCCCCGACCGTCCAGGTGGTTTGGAACCATTCCTTTCCTTCGTCCAGGCCTAAATCATTATCCTTAAAGCCCTTCCAATTGCTATACAGTCTTAATGGCTTAGTGCTTTCTTCTGATAACTACCTTGAACAACCAGCACTGCCTTCACCACCTTCGTGACCACCACTACTCCCCACCAGCACATACCACCACCCGCTACCACAACTCACACACAATCACGACCCCCACCACCATTCACACAACCATCACACCGCCACCACTAACACAACCACCAACCCAACCATCATTCACAGGACCATACCCCCACCAACCACCACCACCACTAGCACAACAACCATCCCCCCACCCACCACCACCACCACACAACAACCATCCCCCCATCACCACCACCACAACAACCATCCCCCCACCCACCACCACCACCAACACAACAACCATCCCCCCCCCCATCACCACCACCACAACAACCATCCCCCCACCCACCACCACCACCACCACAACAACCATCCCCCCCACCCACCACCACCACCACCACAACAACCATCTCCCCCACCACCACCACCACCAGCACACAACATCCCCCCACCCACCACCACCACCAACACAACAACCATCCCCCCCCCATCACGTATCAATCACCGAGTATTCCTATAAGGCTGCAACACATCAACCACGCACGTGCGTGTGGCCAAGTCACGCGTGTTTGTGTAGGGATGGCTTCCAACTGAGCCCATTCCCACCACGACACGCCCACGAACCACGCCTACCCCACTCCCACTTACCACCACAAACCACTTAAAAGCTATCGCGCACGACAAAAGAGGACCTGACACCGACACACAGGGGGCTTGACCTCCCTCACCTTGCGTGCACTCAAGACAATCACGCCACTGATGCCTGTGTTATTAACATTTGCGTCTTCATTATCGTGTCAGATGGAACTTCTTATTATTTATTTACGTCGACTTATTCCCGTTATCGGGCTAGGAGGAAGCTCGAGGTTGTCGCCAATTCGTCATGTTTGCTTTGTTGAGTTATAGAAGTTATTTGTGTGTGTAAGGGAACACGTCCATGGGTGTGTGTACTGACCTTAGTGCTTAGATGTTGATTTTGCTACATTGTTTCCTCTGGTACCATTATGTTGATTTACAAAACTAAGGGTGAAGCTGAAAAAACCTCCACACCGTCATATTTTGGGGTAGCAAGTGACTAAAACGTGTGTAGCATTCGTATATTCGAGCCCCCACATAGTGCTCTGGTGAATGAGTGCGTGTACTCACTTTGTTGTACTCAAGCTGAGTACAACTAGGTCTTTTGTATACACACATACACACACAACTGTGTGTGTGTGTGTGTGTGTGTGTGTGTGTGTGTGTGTGTGTGTGTGTGTGTGTGTGTGTGTGTGTGTGTGTGATTACTCACCTATTTGTGCTCCTCTATTTGAGCCTGAATGGTCGAGCATTAGCTCTGATCCCCGCCTCTCTAGCAACAGGTTGTCTAATGCAACAACTCCTGGACTATTCGCTTTTCATATCTGCTTTTATTATTTTTATAAATGGAGTTTACTTCTACAATCTGCACTGTTTCCTCATTCCATTTTTTCCACAAATTTTTTGCTAAAAGAAATCTTTCTAATATCTCCATGGCTCATCTGAGCCTGAAGCGTACACCCATGCCCTTCTGTTCTATTAGTATTCACTGTGAACATTTCATCTTTTTCCGCTCGGCCATTTCCCCGAAGTATTATATACGTCTCTGTCATGTCTCCCGTCCCTCTCATTCTTTTTGGCATTAAGTTTAGTTCCTTCAGTCTCTGTTCATACACATCCCCCGCAATTCCGTATATGCGAGAGCAATTAATGAGTAACACTATTCATTTGTACACATGAATCGTTTCATAGTTTTATTTTTTGTCTAGTCAGAAGTAAGTCGACGTTACTTCTTGCTCAATGATTGTTCATTATCTTTATATATGTGATCTATCGTGGAAACCTGCAAAAGTCCAATTAGTCAATTTAGTCTCCAAGGGAACATCGTATCCTGATCAATTCAAGAGATGAAGTCAGCTTATCAACCCGAATATGTTGATTAGAGATTTATAAACCCGTACTGAAAATTGTGTTGCCGCTGTGGGAATCACTCTCTCTACATTTGATTGATAAAATGCCTAATAGGGATCCTTCTGCTCTCTCTGAAACTCTGTTCGTCAATTTTTCTCATCTTGCTGTTTCTCAGTATCCCTCATGTATAGTCAGGGAAAAAGCACATTAACGTTTGCTGAAAATTAAACATTAAAACCACTCATTGGAAAATAAAGACGGTGACCACGTTTCTGTCCGTCCTGGACCATTATCTCTTTTCCCATAAGTTCATCTGCAGTTTTCTTTATTCTTATTGCCTCCTGTGGTTTACTTATTATTTTCTAACCTTTTCTCCTCACATTCTTATCTTACATGTCGACTTTATCTAGCATTTTCGTCTATAGTTATGTCCCAGGCTCCGTCACCACATGTCACCAGAAGCTATTCCTTCTGCTTTATCTAGAAATCTCATAAACGCCGTGCACTCACCAACAGTCAAAATGTTAGAATTTTTAGAAAATCTTTTAAAGACATCATTTTTTTTAATTATTTAGCCTCTTATGTTTTCCTTTATTTTTCCTTCAGGATACTGGTTACTATTAATCTATGACAAGCAATAGTAGTTCTCTCCCCTTAAACCTGCTATTATTTCAAGTTTCTGTATTGAGAATTGATTTAAAAGAAGGTAATGTTTTGCCAGATATATTATGAAACAGTTGCAATAAAAAATATTTATAAAAAGATAATGCACCTCATTTGATACAAAAAGGCTGAATGTTAATAGAGCTTTCTAATGGTAAAACGTCAACAGCTGATCTATTCACGGAAGGAATATGTTCGCGAAATTATTTATGAAAAACGATCTATTTAAAATTTTGTTGGAGGTGAAGCAGAGTTTGAGAAATAATGTGCTCATAATGAACATATTTTTGGCACATACTGAACAACTTTTTTTTTCCTATTTACGCTGGTTTAAATAAATAATATTCGAGAAAACCTGCTGTGACTGAATATTTTTAGGAGTTTTTACATATAATTTTATTTTTACGGGAAAACGACGTAATGGGACTGCATTAAACGCAATTTATGGCTTGAAGGACAAGTTGATGATGACCAGAGAGGGAAATTACTGTGGGGGAGATGATCAAGTTTGATTGAGTGGAGATGGGAGTGTGGGGATTAAGTAGTGGTACGTGGGAGGTAGGGGAAGAGGGTGAGCAGGGTGAGTGAGGAGGTCAGCAGTGAGTTTGTTGTGAGTACAGTGAGCGTAGAGTGAGTTTGTTGTGAGTACAGTGAGCGTAGAGTGAGTTTGTTGTGAGTACAGTGAGCGTAGAGTAGGAAGGTGGTAAACTATGAGGAGTAAACTCATAAACGTAAGCAGCAGGAGAGCAGCGAGGGTTTAATGTGAATGATTTGTGCAACTAAAATTACTGCCATATAATGGACAACCCTATTTAAAGTGAGAGAAAATTGAACTTTTTCCATGGAATCCAAATCGATGAAAGCTGGAAACGCAAATGAGTGAAAGAAATGAATGGAATGACTCGTTAACAAGAGTTGTAAACAAGGAGAAGGTAAGGTAATTCTCAAAAGGTATGTTCAGCTTTTGTGAATGAAGTCTTCGATTTGATTGGTTGATATAACCCGGAGAGCAAGAGTGTATATGACAGTGATAGATATAGATGGTAGTTGTGGTAGAAGAACTACCAGCACCACAGAACTATCAGACCGCAGAACTATCAGACCACAAAACTACTAGACCACCGAACTGACCACCTGTAGAGTTCTCATAAACAGCTAAAATGTATCGTCTCAACAGCTGCTCCTTAAGAACAGTTGCTATCTCCTTGTTATGAAGATGTGTGCAATATCCTGCCAGTTTCTGAGTCACTGATAATAACGACTTCATTTGCAATGTTGCTCTCATCATCACCGTCCTGTTTTTATTTATTACCACAATATTAAAATCAATATATTGAGCAAAATATATCTACTCATGTTGCTGGGAATATTGAATCTGTACTTAGGCTTACAAGAGTCTCTCTAGGCCAACTAGTGACCTTTTCTTCGATGATGTAACCCACAATAGTTGCCTAGCTAACGGGGGAAGTATTTACATGCAGGGTGGGCAGAGGCATGAGTTGAAAGAAAACGTTGCTAACCGTTCCTGTCCCGCCCGGGGATTGAACCCGGATCCGCCGTGAAAGAAAATTACCATTCTGATGTTTAGACGCAAAAACATACGATGTCGTTTTTAGATTTAATGAGGAAAATTACAGTGTAACACAATTTATTCCAGGGGTAGAAAGTAATATTTTCTGATTGTTTGTGTCTATAAAGTACGGAAAACGGATATTATTCCACCTCAAACTTTGCTTTGAATTTTGTCAAATGTACTCCACCATGAAGCTACCAGGATGTACTCTACCATGAAGCTACCAGGATGTACTCTACCATGAAGCTACCAGGATGTACTCTACCATGATGCCACCAGGATGTGCTCTACCATGAAGCTACCAGGATGTGCTCTACCATGAAGCTACCAGGATGTACTCTACCATGAAACTACTAGGATGTACTCTACCATTAAACTACCAGGATAATGGTAATTATTGGCTGCAGGAAGCAATAGATGATGATTATTGTTGTGTTTATAATTATTGAAATGTAAACATCAAGCGATATGTGTAGATGAGACGGTTTGATTTTTTAATTGTTGGCCGCCGAAGGCGGCTAGATTTATGTGCACCCCATACTCATCCTGTGAGCGGTAGCGCAATAAAGCATTATAGAGGGCACTACACAGGTCTTTATGGACGGGTACGGTGGATCCTGGCGCTACCAGCGAGGGAAAGCTTGACGGAACAGGGGCAGTTTATGGAAACAAAGGTTTCACATGACGGAGCACGTCACCTGACGGAAAAGGCTCATTTAACAGAACAGGGTCATCTGATGAAACAGGCTCATACAACGGAACATGTGCTCACTCTAAGGAAAACAAGTTCGTCTGCGCAACAGTGTGGCAACCCGTATATCAGACGTGTGTCAATTCTCGACTTTGGGGCCTATGGTTCACGAAGCAGTGTACCCAAGTACTTACGAACGTGTACATCTTTCCTCAATCTTTTTGAGGCTTTTGGTTACATTTATGTAAACAGTTTACAAGCATGAAACTTCCCACTCAACTGTTGTTATTGTTATAACAGCCTCTGGTGCTTTTCGAGCTCTTAATGTTAATAATTGTAAACCAAGCGCCGAGATTGAGAGAATATGAACATGTTCGTAAGTGCATGCGTAACTGCTTCGTTAATCTGGCCCAGGTCTTGCTGTCCAGTCTGGAAGTAAAAGAAAATGTCAAATAAAGAATTGACTGTTTTAAATAAGAGCTCGCGGAAGCGTTAAATGTTCAAAGAAGAAAAAATAAAAACTATTTTTTGTTATAAGATGGAGTTGAAAGATCAAAGTTTCTTTCGTCTGGCATTGAAACATATCGTGACTTGTGAGTGGCACTGACAAGGGAACGTGAATTGCCCTTCAGGGAAAGATTGATTCTACAGATCGACTGAAAGTGCAATGCATTAATTTAAATGAATGAAAGAATACCAGAAGGACGAGCAAAAAAGTTGTTTCATGCTAACAAGACGAAAACCTCACGTGTCATTCGCTTTAACTTCGAGTCTCTGTTTCCGAAGGTATAAAATATATTGCTAAAAGCTATAAAATATAGCTTTAACGTGTCATCAACAGTGAATTTTTAATTTGGGCTTGACGGGTAAAAATGTGTCGAGTTCTCCGGTCTGGCCGAGGAACTCTGGCCTGGTCGAGGCACTCCGGCCTGGTCGAGGCACTCCGGCCTGGTCGAGGCACTCCGGCTGGCGAGGCAACTCCGGCCTGACCGAGGCACTCCGGCCTGGTCGAGGCACTCCGGCCTGGCCGAGGCACTCCGGCCTGGCGAGGCACTCCGGCCTGGCCGAGGCACTCCGGCCTGGCCGAGGCACTCCGGCCTGGCCGAAGGCACTCCGGCCTGGCCGAGGCACTCCGGCCTAGCAGGAGTATCAACAGCAGTGTTTGTCTCATTGGAGGATAAATGCTTGAATTTGAGGCTGCAAGAAAGCAGTATAGTTAATCCCACAACCATAAGTTGTACAGACGTTAAAGTATTAGAAACTTTGATTTAATAGTCTCCTATGCAATGCGGTACAACCGTCTTACACAAATAGATTCAGACAAAGTACACAAACAGCCCATCACCTTCACTGCAACATAACCCCACCCCCTGTCTTTCTTTCTCCTCACTTGTTCCTTCTTCCGCTTGTTTCCTCCTATTTTTCTATTTACGTTTAACTTCGTTCTTTTAAAACCCATTTTCTTTACCATCTTTCCAGACACTCGACTATATCTTAACATGGCATAACAATCATTCCGAAACTTCTTTTCTTTTGCTGCCAAATAGCACCCCCGATGATAATGCTCCTGCCAAAATCCACATGCTCCTGCCAACTATCACAAGCTCATACCAACTCCACAAGCTCCTACCAACATCCACTGATCATACCAACATCCACATGCTCCAAGCTCACATTAACATGCTCTTCCAACATCCACAGTCTCTTGCTAACATGCCACATATACACATACCATAATCCTCTAGTCTCATTTTTATAATATTCCCAATTTGTACAATACACTAGCCTCTGTCCGAGCATCTCTCCCCCCCCCTCCCCACACGCTCCTGTCAACACATTCCCCTCTTGACAACACCCTACACCCCCCACTTGACAACCACCCCCTCCCAAGGCCCTCCATGCCAGCACCCTTCATCCTCCCCCAATCCTCCGGGCAGTAGAGGCCTTCTCTCTCATCTTTCTTCTTTAAAACTTTTTGATGTAATAAACATCCACGAGGCTCAGGATGCCATTATTCTCTGCAATTCGACAAATATTGTGGCTGGAATTGCCAGGGCTGAAATGTTAAGCTTGGAATGGATGACCCGCTGTCACCTCGGACGCTGGCTAGGACAACCTAGACTTTTTATAATAATGACATGCACGACCAATATGTTCATTAGATTATGAAAATAATGTTGATCAGTCACATAGGGATTAATATATGATCGTTATAGTGATCCATATTTTTTAAATTATGTTAGTGGAAGGACGGTGCGACAGTCATTAATATATCGGGTAATAGTGATTAACTTTCATTTATAATGATTAGGGAAGTAAATTAATAGCTTGGATAAGGTTCGAGGTAATCACCTGGTGAAAAGTTGTGAGGGGTGTGACCCTGAACCTTATACTGGCCAGCCATATCGTATACTTCAGTCCTGAATAGCGTC
>WNGS01169217.1:15297601-15310228 GCA_020271785.1 Procambarus virginalis
GTGCTCTATTATAAAGCTAGCGTAATGTGCTGTACCATGGAAATAACGTAATGTGCTGTACCCAACGTAAACACTCCCTCAAAGTTTAAAACATAAAAGTGAAGATTTAAACAAAAAATGTCACAAACTTTCAAACACTCATTGCTAGAAGTATACACAGCTTTCACCCCAAGAGTTTAAGGGAGTTAAAAAAAAAGATTGAAACTCTAATTACAGGCGCCTTAACTTTCAGGGAGTTGTGTTGACACAACCATATAAGAACAGGTACATTGCTTGTTTGACTGATTCATTTGTACAGGAGTGTCGAGAGAAGCTGTTTACTCGTTAATGGACCAGGTGAAACTCATGCCCAGGTGTCATATATATATATATATATATATATATATATATATATATATATATATATATATATATATATTACATATAATATATTACATATATATTTCGTAAGGTTCACCTCACGTTCTCAAAGAACGTAATGAGAGTGAACGCATCACTAGGCGTCAGACCCAAAATAATAAGTAAAAATGAACTTTGGAGAGTTAATTTTTAATCTTCCTGCTTCAGTGAAGAAAAACATAAGGATATCGAGAAGTCTTCGTGCCAGAATCATAAATGTAAATCTTGCTGTTGTTTTCAACGAAATATGTTTAAAAGAAAGACTGATTCCAAAATATACTAATAATACATACATATATATAATATATATATATATATATATATATATATATATATATATATATATATATATATATATATATATATATATATCCCAAATTTGTGGAAGGAGCGGGTCAGTGGGACACTCTTGCTAATTCACACACTCAACGAAATTTTCCAAACGACGGCAACAGGCCAAATGGGATAGCCCCATAGTGGAAAATATCGCCAAAGCATTGCTGGAGGCAGTTTCGGAGGACAGAGCGCGTCTCCTAGCTGTGCAAGCCCACCATGCCTGGTACTTCCTGTTTGCAGTCCCTAATTCCGCCTTGGGCACCCGCCTGAACCATCGGGACCTAAGTATTGTGTTGCCCTGCGCCTTGCCCACCTATCTCCACCGAGCACCGGTGTATTTGCGGCCATGCACGGGCAGACCAATACGGCAGCATGGTCTCATCTGTCGTAAGACACACGGAAAGATTGCCAGACATGAAGCAGTCATTGACATCATCAAGAGAAGTTTGGCTACAGCACATCTGGACTTGTGATCCTGTGGTCGCTGGGTTCGATCCCAGGCGCCGGCGAGAAACAATGGGCAGAGTTTCTTTCACCCTATGCCCCTGTTACCTAGCAGTAAAATAGGTACCTGGGTGTTAGTCAGCTGTCACGGGCTGCTTCCTGGGGGTGGAGGCCTGGTCGAGGACGGGCCACGGGGACACTAAAAAGCCCCGAAATCATCTCAAGATCTCAAGATAACCCTGCAGCCATGGAGGGAAGGTAAACAGGTCGTTGGGATTACACATGTGCTTCCACATTGGCTGATACCTATTATTTCTATAATGTTTTCTATATTTCTTTGATCCCCAAACATTTTTGCTACTTAAGATCACAGAGAAAACGTAGTCATTGTTTCTGTTTCATTCTCGACTCAACAACAGGAGCAAATCCCAAACCCAAACGGCAAAGAATCGTGATCCTGGACTTCGCGTCATGCAGGCAAGGAAAAACTCGCTCAGGAAATGACTCAAAAGTGACGGAAATTGACCTCTGACCCCTCGTGCAGGGGGATATCCCAGGTCAAAGTCGCGCGGGTAGCAATCAGCACCTAAATTTAAAAAAATATATATAGAATATATGATCTTGTCTGTAATGAGGAGCTCTGTTTTCTGACCTTATAGAGTTTTTCTTGCTTCAAAAGTAAGGTTAAAAATATGAGGAGTGATATCATGATTGGTCGTTGCTCGTTGATGAAGGATCCAGATAAACACAAACATATATATATATATAGTTTAAAATAATGGATTATAAATTGATTATAATCTTTATTGTTTGGAAAGAGCTAAGATTATTATTGTGTATATTTTTACATACGTGCGCGGGCGTGTGTGTGTGTGTTGTGTGTGTGTGTGTGTGTGTGTGTGTGTGTTGTGTGTGTGTGTGTGTGTGTGTTGTGTGTGTGTGTGTGTTTTTGCAAAGCTGAATTTATTCCGTGAAATAATTCTCCAAACACAGGAATTTATCCCTTGCAGAAAGGTCAACATCCTTGGAGGTTCCTATTAAGTAATCAAAAAGAATATAAGCAGACAAATACCACAACCTTGAGCGTTGTGCTGTGTCTTCCGTGCTATTCCTTTTGAACCCAGGATCAGCCACTTCTGTACACAGGACCAGCTACTAATCTGCACAGGATCAAGTACTTCTCTGCACAGGATCACACAGTTCTCACCTACTTCTGTACAAAAGAGTATCTACCTCAGGCAATAGGAGCAGCTATAATTCCGTGCACCCAAGCTACTAGTTCACTACACAGGAGCAGCTACTCCTCAGCAATAAACACCTTAGTAAGTTACAGCTAATGAAAAGGGGGTGTAAGCCTCCTTGAGACCATTAATTATGCAAGTTAATCAGACTAGAGAGAGAGAGAGAGCTCTTGTCTTAACACACTCATTAAATCTCATCTAAACATGTTTTTTTTAATGTGTGCTGAGGCAGCCAAAGAGATTAGCATTTTAGCAGAGTTCATTACGGGCTGCAAGGAGCTTCTTCGCCTTTTTTGATGGGAACTATTTTTTTCCTGTGTGTTTATGATTACTGGTAGAATGGCTTTTTTAAATAATTATTATTTTAATGAAATTATTTTTAATTATTTTTATTATGTTTTTAAAGAAATAATTAAAATTATCTTTAATGAAATCCCTATTTAACATGTAAACTGAATTTTTGTTTGATATATTTTTCAACGTTCGTTTTATCTGTCTGTCTGTCTGTCTGTCTGTCTGTCTGTCTGTCTGTCTGTCTGTCTCATTCTCTCGTATAAATTGCTCATCCCAATTATTAGTGCGATACTTCCATTTTCTATTATAAGATGAAACTTTCATCTTTATTTTCACTTCAAGTCAGTTTCACTGCTCCCCTTCTCAGTTGCTCGTACATCAGCTGATCGGCCGCAAACAGTTCAAGGTGCCTGAGGTAACTTCCAGGAACCACTGGACCTTAAGGAGCTGTACTTCCAGGGCCAAGACCTGTTTCACGCCACTTTGGGCCGTGGGAAACGATAACTTTGACGAGGGGCAAATTGTTAACCATATTTTGTTGGCAAAGGATGCGTAATATATATGAAAATAAACCGTAAGCTGAGAAGAGTGTGTAAGTACTCACCACATAGGTAAATATTTACACACACAAACACTGTCATTTACACAATGAATATATATATATATATATAATATATATATATATATATATATGTATATATATATTATATATATATATATATATATATATATATATATATATATATATACATATATATATGTATATAAGCTTGTGAAGACAATAAGGTGATGACAGAACACACATACTGAAAAAAAGGTCATTGCGGTACTGAACCACTACTACACAACGCTCTTCAACGCCTCACTGCAAACAAATGAACTGCCAGATTTATAGAAGATAACAAAAATATTACCCCTGTACACCAGGGCTTCATGTAGTGCGAGACGTACTCCAGAAAATCAGTTTACTTTCTCGGACTAATTTAGGACATTTGGTGATAACTTTTGTGATAACAGGAACCCAGAATCATTGAGTACGCTGCAGTTTAGTCCGGAAGAAGTACTCTTGGGGATACTACAGTTGTCTGGTTAAGAGAAACCAACTTCGCAGTCGGCCAAATGAGCCATTATTGAACAAACGATGGAGCCGAATATGGGAAGAACTTACGCAACCTGTATAGCTTTACTTAATTATGACGAATCTGTATTGATATATTTTAACAAGTTAGAAGCTATAGAAACTCGACAACCCAAGGTTTTATTGATATTAACAACTTTGTAGTGCCTCAGAGCGTATAAACTGTTAAAATAAATGAAAACAATGCCGTCACGACTGAGGAAATATGTACAGGTTTCGTAGTGGTTGCGTAAAGACTTTATGGGTCCTGGACCTGGAAGCCAACTTCAAACTTACGGGAGAAGATCGGAGAGTCGTGGTGGACTCAGTGCTGCTGGAATTGAGCCAAATGGTTCTAATAAGGCTTTGGGACCCACGAGAAGGACTGCCGGTGAAAACTGATCGACTGTCTTCGTCGAGAGAGTTAATAATACAGAGGAATCAGAATTTACAGTGTAATAGTACAACCTGTCCTCCTACACCTACAACCTGTCCTCCTACAACCTGTCCTCCTACAACCTGTCCTCCTACAACCTGTCCTCCTACAACCTGTCCTGTATATATGTGACCAATTTTGAAACATGGACCTTCCACTTTAAGACCCACACTAAAAAAATATATACATTTTAGAGGTTCGCTTCAAGGCTTCAAGAATAGAGTGCTAAACTACAAAGACAGACTGACGAAGCTAAATTTTACATCACATGCAAACAAATAATTAAAGGACACATGTTCCACTTGTTCACGATGGTTGTTTATATTAATCAAATTAAAATACAAACACATAAAAAATGAGAGAATGTTAGGATTGAGCAACAGCAGGAGGAGACCGCATGTTTAAAAGCTAACTACACGCAAACCACAGTAATGTGAGACCAAATTTCATCAGCGTAAGTGAAGTCAACAAGTGGTAAATTGCTGAGAACAGCTGTATCCGGAGTTTGAAAAACAGACCTGAGCAAAAATAGATCGGGAATCATTGGACAAAATGATCAGTAGTTCTAAATGCGAAGGATTCATCTATAGCCTCCATACTGCAAATCCTGAAAAGATTAAAAAAATACATTGCAAAACAAAGAACGAGACTAAAAAAATTTATGTAAATCATCTCAAAATGTCAGGAATTGGAAACTGTAACAAAATGTGAAAGTTAAATGTAAGGGAAAACGACGTGTGATGCTGGGACAAGTAGTAATTCTGATTTAATCAGGACCAAAATGGTCCCAGCGTCCCAGTTCGGTGGTAGTAACTAGTTTCATTGAACGTGAGTTTGTTCAGAGAATAAGACGTAATGAACAAAATAACAGCGTAAGGATTCTTTTAAAAACCACACGCACACACACACCCACATACACACTAAGAGGCATGAGTTACGAGGTAAGGCTGCGGGAAATGCACTTTACGACACTGGAAGACACAAGAGTAAGGGGAGACATAATCACTACCTACAAAATCCTCATGGGAATCGACAAGGTAGACAAAGATAAACTATTCAACACTGGTGGTACGTGAACAAGGGGACACAGATGAAAACTGAGTACCCACATGAGCCATAGGGACGTTAGAAAGAACCTTTTCAGTGTCAGAGTAGTTAACTAACAGGTGAATGCATTAGGCAGTGATGTGGTGGAGGCTGACTCCATACACAGTTCCAAATGTAGATATGATAGAACCCAGTAGGCTCAGCAATCTGTACACCAGGGTATGGACAGTTGACAGGCGGGACCAAAGAGCCAAAGCTCATCCCCCGCAAGCACAAATAGGTGAGTACAACTAGATGAGTACACACAAGGGGCTGAGTGGCTGAGTGGAAAGCCCTCACACACACACACACACACACACACACACACACACACACACACACACACACACACACACACACACACACACACACACACACACCTACACCCACACACAGGCGGAGATGAGGTAGAGGAGGAAAGGAGACCCCCAAAAGCCTCCCTCATCTATCACCCGGCCGCAGTAAACATGCAAGTGAGGGCCAACCCGGGCTTGAGAACATTCCGCAGTAATCATATGTTTCCAGGCGTGCTTTCCATGCTAACCAGCTCGCATACTGGGCCCTACAACCTAAAAGGAAAAGGGAGGGGTAGGCCAGGGAGAGATAAACGTGGGAACTGGGGTAAAAACCAGTTAAGAGGTGAGTGTGGGGCAAGACTGGATGTAGAATAGAGACGAAAGGTTAATAAAGAAGAGATGGAGAGCTTTAGTATCACACAAACTATGTAACTCTTTATATAGTCTCGGGTAGCTGAATAAATGTGGATGTTACCATATTAATAAAAAGTCAAACAAAGCTTACAAAACAAAAAGAGAGAGAGATCAAACAAGGGTAGAAATGAGTGAGAGATGAGGAATGGAATGTCGGAAGACAGAGGGGAAGAGGAAGGACGAAAGAGGTGGGGGAGAGGAATGTAGAGATAGACGGTTGTCCAACAATTGAGGTGTTTGGGTTCACTGGAAGAATCGTCCCACAAGGCTGGCTTAGAATGTTTTACATTATCAGATTTTAAGGACGTAGTTGTGTTGGTAGTGGTGGTAGTGGTGGTAGTGGTAGTGTTGGTGGTGGTGGTGGTAGTGGTGGTAGTGGTAGTGTTGATGGTGGTGGTGGTAGTGGTGGTAGTGGTAGTGTTGGTGGTGGTGGTGGTAGTGTTGGTGGTGGTGGTGGTAGTGTTGATGGTGGTGGTGGTAGTGGTGGTGGTAGTGTTGGTGGTAGTGGTAGTGTTGATGGTGGTGGTGGTAGTGTTGGTGGTGGTGGTTAGTGTTGGTGGTTAAGGTGGAAAGGGCAGAAGACAACAACTTTTAAGGTGAAGGTATTGGGAAGACGTGTGGTGGATCACTGTAAAGAAATATTGTATTGGGAAGATTGCGGTGTACATGGATAAATGGGCGAGTGTAGAGGAATTAGCGTGAGAATTGATAGATTATGATGATGGCAAACATATATGTGACGATGAGAGGATATGGGCGAAAGTGGAATTAGAGTACAGATGGACAATTAGAGTGTGGATGGGAGATTAGAGTAATAGGAGAAGTGGGTGTGGTGAATGGACGAGTACGAGGTGGTGGAAGCAAGTGAATGAGAATATTTTAGCAACAGTGATAGTGGAGATAATGGTATCAGGTAGGTGAGAGAGGAAGGGTTGGCAGGTGGTGGAAGAGACAGGTAGTGGGGAGGTTGGCATGGAGGAGTCATGTAGCGGAGGTAGGTAGGTAGGTAGGTAGGTAGGTAGGTAGGTGTAGGAGGCATCCTGGTAGGTGGGAGAGCAGGTACCCCTAATAACGTCCTCACCTCTGGCCCCACCCCAGGGTAATAGACTCGAGGCAGTCTTCGCGTGGGAACTTGGCAGACAACTCACTGTTATAAAAAAGAACTAAATAGAAACTTGCCCCTGGATGAGGGCAAGGTCCAGGATATTGCCTGCAGTAAAGCCTCCAACGATTCAAGCAACTTTCCTAATTGTATATTACCATTTGTCCGCTTGGGGTGCTCCGTAGAACACCTGCCTCTGACAGCTTCGAAAAGCACATAAAACTGAACGCATTGTTGCTTTAATGTACTTGTCTTCATAAATGGAAAGTTTATTTAATGTTTGCAACTCTTCATGCAAGCATGTCGACCTGCAGATTATCTCAACCCAAGTTATTTAAACTCGTTTCCTGTCTTTCAGACTATTTTAAATCATCGTTTTCTCATTATTAATATTTTGCCGTTATAATATAGTGATATCAAATATTCAGATTTTAATAAAGAAAATACACCCTTTTTCAAAGGTTGGTCGACAGCTATCACACTGTCTCCAAGTCTCCTTTTCACATAGATTCTTCTGCTTTTGGAATATCATCCTACTTTAAGAAAGGGATCGACCCATTCAGA
Source organism: Procambarus virginalis (assembly GCA_020271785.1). NCBI lineage: Eukaryota > Metazoa > Arthropoda > Malacostraca > Decapoda > Cambaridae > Procambarus > Procambarus virginalis. Next base: position 15,305,331 of record WNGS01169217.1, read on the forward strand.
CCGTCTCATTACTCATGCCTCCTCTCTGGCCTTTTCATCTTTTCTCGTTATGTTATCAACTCAACAGTTCGATGATTCACTTTCACCAAGTCTCACCTCTCCTCACTCTGCCTCACCTTCAGTCACTCAGCCTCACCTCCACTCAGCCTGGCCTCACCTCCCCTCACGCCTGGCCTCACCTCTCCCCAGCCTGGCCCACCTCTCCTCAGCCTGGCCTCACCTCTCCTCAGCCTGGCCTCACTCTCCTCCTCAGTGCCTCACCTCTCCTCACCAGGCCTCACCTCCCCTCAACCTAACCTCCCCTCCCCTACTACCTACATTACTCTGATCCGCAACAGCTGCCAGACGAGGTTCCTTTTTGCTCAGTCCTTGCACCAAAGCGAATTTGTGTTGCAGGATCGCATTGCTCTGCTGGTCATAAAGGGTGACGCAGTTCACGAGACGCTCAACGCCAGGTAATAATTACACCTGCTCTTCCAGGCCCCGTTTTTACAACCAGCCTCTCCCCCCTCCCCCCTCTAACAAAATCAGGAGACCAATGAGGCGGAGGACGGTAATGTGTGTGTAGGAGGAGGGGGACGTGAGGACATGGAAAGGTTGTAAAGGAGTAAGGCGTCAAGGAGGTGATAAAGAAGATGAGGAGGTGATGGACGTGGAAGAGAGGGAAGAGGAGTATTGATGGAGGAATAGGAAGAGGGCAGGCGGGTAGAAAAGAGGAACACGAACAGGCTTCTGTTGAAAAAGAAAAATTTCCCCAAAGTTGGCGAAAAGTTTGTGTGTTTTCCTGTGAGTCTTTCAGACTGTCTTGTTATTTGGGTGAATTCTGTCGTCTCTCCTGTGTGGAGACACAGCGTCTCTCTCTCTCCTTCCCTTTGTATGGGGTGAATATGGGGTAAACATGTGACTGGGGAGAGGATGGGGATGGGGTGTGACTGGGGNGGGGGTAGGATGTGGTTTGGTTAGGAAAGGCAGAAGTTGTGGTTTAATTGAATGTCGTGGAGGTTGTAGGTTAGTTGAGAGGGGGGGGAAGAGGTTTTGGTGTGGTTGATTATTATACATATAGGGATGATTATTATACATATAGGGATACCACCTCTGGGGCAATTGTGAGGACCCATAACCTCAAAGAAGGGATGTAGAGCATCAGAGACAAATTTGGACTCTAAATACATATGCCATATCTATATATATAATGTGTACCACATTTACACAACAATCGCATAATCATACTGCTACTCAGTATAATTTACATTTCAAGTTATTGAAACCTTCTTGTTTATTGTAGTTGATGATTGTTACTGTGTATGAGTATTAGTGAAATGCTATACTTATAGAGTCAGCACTACTGTATGCAGCAAGCTGTATGATGTATCCTTAAGTCCTACATTATGACACTATGTAAAAGACTCATCGAACACTTTATGTAGGGCAGACGTAAATCTGTATCTATGTATTTATGTATATAAGTTAGATTAGCATTTTATAAGCATTACAATCACCTTCTGTGGTTGATTGTTCAGTAAATCCCAGAACTTTAAGAAACAGTTTAAGTGCACAGTGCACAAGAGTAGATTAAAAGTGGACGCTCTAAGTGAAGAGACTGTATAAGTGGATACAATACACAAATGCACCGAGAGAATATACCGAGTCAAGTGGATAAATTTTAATATCAAGGCCGAAAACTTTCTCCACTCTTTCATCCCGAAGTCTTCAAGATCTTTGTATATTGCTCCACGACTTGAAAATTCTGCAAGTATTCTTTGCCGCCTATTGTGTCGCCCCAGAAAGTATCCAAAGATGTGACGACACAGTTGCTCGAGTGTTTGGGCAGTGTCGAGTTTTCGTACCAGGGAAATATTTTTTTATTTTTTTATTAATTACTTAAAAGACTTGGCTACCTCTCTTACACCTTTATTTTGTTATACTAAATTTAATGCGTTAGGTTATTTTTTTTTATTATTTGTATCTTGTTTTCTCTTTATTTATGGCCTTCCCGCTTTTATATTAACCAATATATATTATTTATAATTATGATGGTATGTGAGAGGTGGTTATTTTAACCCGTTTCTGGAATAAATGAATAATGCACTTAATATTTATTAAACAGTCAATTACAAACGCAAAATCATTTTCAAAGATTTTAAATTATTTAATAAAATGTATGCTATGGATGCTTGAGTAATGACCAGTTGCACAATTCTCACATTAACTTGAATTGTACATAAAGGGCAGCTTTTACGGTAATTGTCGACGGAGAGCGATAGGAAAGAATCTGTCTCATATATCAGGATATGTGTTAATTGGCGGTCTTTCTATTGCAAGCCGGTGATCATATATGCATTCGTCGGACAGTTTCATCCGACTGAGGAACATATATATATATATATATATATATATATATATATATATATATATATATATATATATATATATATATATATATATATATATATTTATATATATGTATATATTATATGTTTTTTATATATATTTTTGGGGTGTGAGTTTTCAGTTGCATATAGTCCTGGGGACCATTCAGGCTTGTTCGTATTATATATATATATATATATATATATATATATATATATATACATATATATATATATATATATATATATATATATATATGTATATATATATATATATATATATATATATATATATATATATATATATATATTATATATATATATATATATATATATTTAATTAATTAATAGGGTGGCAGAAGAAAGGATTAAAGAGTTCAGTGAGAATCCACAAGGTCTTCTCTGAGTACTCTTATTTTCGTCTTCGAGGCTATGGGTCCCTACAATTACACCAGAGGTGGTACCCCTATTTTATATAATATAGTTTTTTCGAGGGTCGAACTCATATGGTTGCAGACTTTGTACAATGTCCACTCCGCCTGTAATACATATATTTAATATCTAAATCTATTATTGGCAGTTTCTCGGTTCAGAGGGAGGGAGGGAGGGAGGGATGGAATTATCAGGAGAAAGCGCCAAGCCGTTACGAGTACATAGCACTAGGAAGGGATCAGAATAAGGATTTGGGATGGGACGGGGGGAAAGGAATAGTGCCCCAACCACTTGGATGGTCGGGGAGTAAACGCCGAGAGACAGAGTAAGATAGAGAAACGTGAGGGCTCAAGCTTCTAAGTTAATGCAGGGTACAATTGTTATAACCACTAGGCTCTTTTTAAAAAAGTTAAAAAAAAAACTACACGGCACACCAGGTGTCGATGCCTTCTAAGTGAATGCACAAAATCGCGAGTCTCTAGTCCCAGGTCTGATGGCTCCCCACCGAGCCTAACTTCGTGGACGAAGAAACATAAACCACAACACAAGACGTTCAAACTGTATCATCTTGGCTCTGTTCTACCATTCTCGAGAACAACAAACTGTTCATAATATGACTATTGCTTAGCATCAAATAACACACACACAAAACTAATTCAAAAATAGTGTAATATAAATGTATCAATTCCAAGAATTTAGCATCAAATTAACTGATTTATTAATATCCTTCAGGTTAGAGTATCAATTTAGAAGCATCTATTTTTAACGCCACTGGACCTTAGGTTTCCAGCTAGAAAAACAAAGAGAGTAATTGCCACAGACACAAACACTTATGAAAGCCGAGAGCACTCACGAGCTCAATAAACAATGGGTGGTAAATATGTTGATGGCGACGTCTTCCAATTGCAGGAGGATGAGAAACTGGGTTCAATCTGGCAGCGGGCTTGCAACCTGCATAGCTTCTTGACTTTATTACCTGTTTCTTAACCCGAAGTGGTTATTGCTGCTGAGACAAGTCGAGTTTTGTTAGTCATGAAGTGAATCATTCCTCCTGCTGTTTGTGTGTAATATACACACACACACACACACACACACAATATATATATATATATATATATATATATATATATATATATATATATATATATATATATATTATATATATATATATATATATTCCTTTCATGTTATTGAACATGACAGAAAAGATGTGCTCAATTATTCTAAAACGATTTTTTTTTCCATTTATTTGTGTTTTCTTCGCGAAAAGGAAGCTAAAAAAATTACTTTTCAATGTTAATTTTACAGTTATGAAAATGTAATGAAAATACAATTTTACAGCTATGAAATGTAATGTAGTGTAGAAAATGTACATGTCTTTACAGTTGATAGCTGTCAATGTCTGCATGTATGAGCACCTAACCTGCTTCGCCTTCCCATATGTAGGTCTAATGTAGTGACACCAGACCCATTCGAGGTTTTATATATTGCTAATTATCTCATAAATACGTTTAAGAAGTCCTTCAAGACATTCCTCTTGTTTGTAGGCGTGCGTAGAGGACTTTAAATGCGCACGATACTATTTCGTTAACTCATACTCGAAATTAAATCTTGTCAGCATCACAGAGATCATCGAATCCCACGGAGAGAAGCACCGTGGGATTTCTTCTTGTTTGTTTCTCTAGAAGCAAGCCATTATTTAAATCTTAAGGAACCTGACGCCAGAAGGTTGATACAACTACACACACTGGGATGACAAGTTTACCAGCAGTGAGTTCTTGTCATTGCTCATATTGTAACATTAATTTCCAAGATTTTTTTGTGGAGTTTTGCTTAATAGGGAGTCCTATTGTAGCGAGAATGCTGCTCGTACAACATCTATCACAGATACTGACCTAAATATACGCTGATTATATTATCATGAATATATACATACCGCTACCATGCAGGTCAGTGAGGATGGTGCTCATAATCACTGCCACACAAGACAGTAAATATTCCCAGTTTATAATAAAAACCAACAGAGCAGTAGGAAATCTGCTCAATCACTCTCATTGGACATAAACATCATACATAAGCCAAAAAGTGTCTAATTAA
>WNGS01169217.1:15310253-15320474 GCA_020271785.1 Procambarus virginalis
ATTTTAAAAATATTTTGAACATGTATTTGGTATGTCTGGGTTATGTCCCCGCCCGAGTCATCTTTCATCTACCTCAATCAGTCAGCTTTGAGCAATCACATCTCTTCATTTATCAAACAAATCCGACCTTCATATCATTTAATTGACAATATTTCTTAACTGAATTTTCTAGTGTTACTGCCTCACAGGTTTATTCATAATAGATGTAATTACAGGCTCTAATATGGGCAAGTAAAATTAGGATTGATTTCTTAGGATGTCTTCTGAAATAAAGACAAAGGTTATGCTTAAAAGTAACGACACACGAGGAATTAAAGGCTAGTGTGCTTTCAAGTCACTGGTGAAGCGAAGTAAGAATTATTAAAAGAACGACTTTGTGAGAGCAAAAAAGTTCAACTTCAGCTCCTCTGATTTTTAGTGCTTTGCAGCGTTTAGTGCTACTGCAGATAAATACAAGACACAAAACGGGGCGCCGGTGACTGTGTGGATTGCACACTGGACACGTAATCCTGTGGCCCGGGTTCGATTCCCGGCGCCGGCTAGAAACAAAATGGGCAGAGTTTCTTTCACTCTGATGCCCCTGTTACCTAGAAGTAAATAGGTATATGGGAGTTAGACAGCGGTTACGGGCTGCTTCCTAGGTGTGTGTGTATGTGTGTGTGTGTGTGTGTGTGTGTGTGTGTGTGTGTGTGTGTGTGTGTGTGTGTGTGTGTGTGTGTGTGTGTGTGTGTGTGTGAAAAAAAGTTAGTAGTTAGTAACAGTTGATTGACAGTTTAGAGGCGGGCCGAAAGAGCAGAGCTCAACCCCCGCAAGTACAAATAGGTGAATACAAATAGGTAAATCCACACAGACACAAAAGAGGGCTGCTGTGATGAATGTCGTAGATTCACGATCAAGACCCCTGGATTCAGCCTCCAGGCGGAACAAAAATAATTTGGGAATCGCTTACTTCCTACTGATACCGCTGTTCACCTGACAGTATATGGATATCTTTGAGCTAGACAGCTTTTGTGGGCTGCGTCCTGGTGATGTGTGCGCTTGAGAGAAAAAAAGCCATATATAGTTGATATGAGAAATATGTCGGCAAACAGTATATTAAACAATCAACCAATAAAGAGTCGGGATCCAGGAGCTAAGAGCTTGATCCCACAGCCATAAATAGGTGAGTACGGCCATGTCGAAAAATACAGCAGCAATTATCAACTAAATAACACTCATACAGACATGACGGAGTTTTGGTAGTTACTCCTTAATGATCATGAAGAGAAAACCAGGAATAATAACAACTTGAGAACCAACATAAGGTAGCCATCGGGCCCACACAAAGCCGAGAAAAATACTACATTAACTACTATTCTTTCGAGAGCAATACAATACAAACAACAAGAAAACCTTTAATAAAACCAATGGTAGACAACACCGAGATCAGTCGCCTGATGATACCTGAAGTTGGTAACAAAAATAACATGTACTTGTTCTTTGTAAAACGAAGCCAAATCAAATTGCCCATTAAAATAAAAAAATATTTAGTAAATTATACAAACTCGTTTGAGAACATTATTAGACAGATAATCAGTGAATAATTAATGGTGTAATTACTGCGAGCTCGACTCCATATCACATAAAACAAAGAATACTAACAAAAAATCCTTGAACTCTATCATTGGGGAAACAGAAGACACAAACGAAGTAAACGATCTAAAAGTAAGAAACAATTCCAAAATATGCCAAATCCGTCAACAAGATTCCTCGTCGCCTTAGGAATGTGGGTAATTCACCTGGGCCCAGATTCAAGAAGCAGTTATACAAGTACTTACGAACGTGTACATCTTTCCTCAATCTTTGATGGCTTTGGTTACATTTATTAAACAGTTCACAGGCATGAAAACTTCCCAATCAACTGTTGTTATTGTTATAAACAGCCTCCTGGTGCTTCGGAGCTTATTAACTGTTTAATAATTCTAAATAAAGCCGCCAAAGATTGAGAAAAGATGTACAGGTTCTTAAGTGCCTACTTCGTGAATCTAGCCCCAGGACCCGAGGTATCTCTCCATGTACCCGGCCACCATTGCTTACCCCCCCCCCCTTCCCTGTCAGGAGCCTTAGTAATCACTTTAGTTGTATTTTTACGGGGGTTGAGCTTTGCTCTTTCGGCCCGCCTCTCAACTGTCAATCAACTGTTTACTAACTACACTAATTTTTTTTTTTTTTTTTCCCACACCACACACACACACACACCCCAGGAAGCAGCCCGTGACAGCTGACTAACTCCCAGGTACCTATTTACTGCTAGGTAACAGGGCATTCAGGGTGAAAGAAACTTTGCCATTTGTTTCTGCCGGGTGCGGGAATCGAACCCGCGCCACAGAATTACGAATCCTGCGCGTTATCCACCAGGCTACCTGGCCCCCTCGTTATCCACCAGGCTACCTGGCCCCCTAGTGATAGTTTAGTGAGGAACTATCAAGGTGTGAGTCTCCATGCAACCGAGACCCCGCCAGCACCACCCCTGTCAGGACTCTCGGCAAGGGACTATACAATTTGGACTGGGAGTAATTGCCCAATAGCCCTAACTGCCATATATTATTGTCAGTTCTGGACGGATCAAGGCCACAACCGCACAGGCTCTACTGAGATTGACTTCAATCGACAATGTTTTCCAGTTAAAACTATGACTTTCTGGATTTAAGATTATTTGTTACTTTAAATGGAACACCTGTTCTCGCATTTTCCTAGAAATTGTAATGATTGTAAATTTTGGTTGTGCTCTTGGGACGGCAACTGTCTATTTTTATACAATATATTTTTTTATATTTTTTATACACTATTATTTTCTGTCTGTATAATACATCTTCTGTATTTTAACATGTACTTACCACTGAATAACGTATTTGCCGGCGGATAGAATGCATAATTTTCATCCACCACCGACCGAATACAAATACTATTTACATGTACAAGATCATTTGTTCCACTGCCCTCCCCTCTCAAAAAAAAAAAAAAACTTGGAAATGTTGGAAATCTTTTCCAATAAATGTATGATAAACAGCCCGTCCTCATAAATAAAGGCCAAAGTCCTATTCGTGCAGCCGCCAAATCTCTTGTTTATAAATGAAAAGCGGTTTACACTCGACTCACAACTAATAACGTTTGAACATTTCTCGAACAAAGCTTCGCTGACGACCTCTATTCGAATCTCAACTTCACAAATACAAATAATTGCCAACAAAGGCTAAACACATAACTAACCAATGCCTAAATATGCACAATATGCTAATATAAAGTATTAATTTATATATGAGGAAATTTCTATTTTGACTGAACAGCATGTTAAAATTTATGAATGCGTCTTTGGGGTTGACCGCTGGGTGGAATGAAAATAGACTGAGGCAACCCGTCTTTAGACAAGTCCATTCCATTCAACAGTCGACCCCAAGGACACAATCATCAATTTTAACATGCTGTTCATTCAAAATAGGAAATTTCTCAAATATAAATTAATATTATTTTATTTAACCATATTGTACATATTTAAACACTGGTTAGGTTAGGAGTTTAGGTTCTGTTGGCGATTATTTGTAATTGTAGTACGTGTGTGAAGCATTTACAACGTTGTGGTTTGAACAAAATCCGTCAATGAATCACTTGTTCCGGAAGTGTTCGAACGTCATCATTTGTAAATCGTGTGTAAACAGCTTTTCATTCATAAACAGGGGGTTTACCGGGTTCATGGAATGAACTTTGGGTCTTTATTTGGAGGACTGGTTGACTGAGGACGGGTTGATGATGAAATGTACCGAAATATACTTTTTAGATAAAGACAGACTATTTAACACAAGCGGCACACGCACTAGGGGACACAGGTGGAAACTGTGTTCCCAAATGTGCCATCAGACGTTAGAAAGAATATTTTCTGTGTCAGAGTAGTAGACAAATGGAATGCATTAGGAAGTGATGTGGTGGAGGCTAACTCCATACACAGTTTCAAGTGTAGATATGATAGAGCCCAATAGGCTCAGGAATCTGTACACCAGTTGATTGACAGTTGAGAGGCGGGACCAAAGAGCCAGAGCTCAACCCCCGCAAGCACAACTAGGTAAGAACTAGGTAAGTATGTGTAAGAACACACACACACACACACATGACTAGGTGAGTACACTCATCTCCCGGATGCAACCCACAACAGCTGTCTAGCTTCAAGGTATCCATTTACTGACAGGTGAACAGAAGTATCAGGTGAACGGATACACTGACCAAATAGTTTCTGCCTCTGTCTTGGTGTCTTAGTCGTGATATGAAGACGTTCATCTCTAGCCCACGGGCGAACCCTCATTGTGTGTATGTCTGTATCTATCCATGTGCGTGAGTATGTATGCATGTATGTATGTATACGCGGGCTAATACATGGTAACGTTTGATCTAAATTTGTTGTTTTAGCCGTCACGACGACAGTTTGTGCACGTGGTCAAGCACTTCTTCAAATAACAACGTCTACTTTAGAGAGCACAATATGTTATGCAAGGGACGAGCTTCATAGTGCCGTTCCCGGAAGCGTCAGCAAGCAGAAAAACCTCAAGAAACTCACAGGTACGGCAACCCAACCACTTGGGCTGGACGGTAGAGCGACGGTCTCGCTTCATACAAGTCGGCGCTCAATCCCCGACCGTCCAAGTGGTTGGGCACTATTCCTTTCCCCCCACGTCCCATCCCAAATCCTTATCCTGATCACTTCCAAGTGCTATTATTGGCTTGGCGCTTTCCCTTGGTAATTCACTCACAGGTACGGTTACCAGACACAGTCGCGTACGTAATGACTCAACTCACTTCACCCTCATCTAGTTAGGAAATCGTTGAGGAGTCCCTGCTGTTACACCTGTGCGTCATCGACCATGGGAATATACCTGTCGTTGTTTTTGTTGTTAATGAGTCTTGAGCGTGTCTGCTGATGCTTTGGGAACGCTCCCTTGTTGTAAATGTGTTATACCGGCGTTTGGTAACGAGAGCGCTTTGTTGTTTGAGAAATAAGTGTAGCTATATATGACTCTCGTTGCTGAGAACTTGCAGACGATGAGTCACAATAACGTGGCTGAAGATATGATGAGCAAACCACACATCAGAAAAAGGAGAAACTACGAGGTTTCGATCCGTCCCAGACCATTGTTGAATTGGTCCTGGATGGACCAATTCAACAATGAATTTGCAAATTAATTTTGTGAACTTGGTGTTTTTTAGAGGTTTGTAAACATGGACAAATATAGATTGACCCAATGCATTGTTGAACTTTATGAGACGCAGTTATATTTGAGATGACTTTTATCTGCATTTGTGTTCTTAGGACTGATAATGACAGATACTGTGACCCTAATATTGACCCTAATACTTCACCCTAATACCGTGACCAATGAGTGTCGTAATGTGAAGCGATTTTCGTTGACGCTTCAAACGTAATATGCAATCGTTTGGCTCCGAGATGTGTTCGCATAACGACATTGGCAAGGACTCCACATGTTAAAGTCACGTTTTTGAATAAGTTGCGATTTTGGTAACGTGGTGATTAGGATGTACGGCTGTTTAGACATCGTTGCCCTTCGGGAAATTGGCATAATACGGCCTTGGTATTATCATCCTCTTTCGATCTAGGTGTTATAACCACATCTTGATATCCACCAAGATGCTTCCAAGAGCTCCCTTCCGACATTTGTATTATGCTAATGTGATGTAGTAAGGTTTTGGACACATTCTGTAGCACACACATTCTGCCAAGCGAGCTTCCTTTCTGTCTGTCTGTCTGGCACAGAGCTTGTGTTTTCGTGCTTTTAGTATCTTCAGGGTAGAATCTTACCATCACTATCATACTACAGTTCCGTCATGTCTCTCGATATCTTGTTGAAAGTCTATTTTTTTTCAATTTTTTCATTCACAATATTCATACCTTCTCCCTCTGTTCTGTCGCACCCTTCTGCATCCTAATCCATTCTGCTGTCGCACCCTGCTGCAGCATAATCACATCCGCTGTCGTATTCCTATACAAATTAATCTTTCCCGCTGTCGCTTCTGGCTGACGCCTAATCCTTCTCTGCTAGACCTTCACTGTCGCACTGCTTCGAGTCGTTTACTGTCGCACCCACCTACACCCTAATCCTTCCTCTCAGTCCCTCGCGGTCGCTCGCAACTTCACCCTAATCCTTTCCGCTGGTCCCTGGCTGACGCACCTCACAGCTCCCTAATCCCTCCCGCTGGTACGTCGCTGTCGCGTTGCGCTACAACTTAATCCACATCCCTAGTTCCTGCTCATTGTTGGACACCAGGATTTGTAATGCTTGTTTCTAAGCATTATTAAGTAGAGCTCTTCTCTCTCTCTCTCTCTCTCTCTCTCTCTCTCTCTCTCTCTCTCTCTCTCTCCCTTTCTTCCAATCTCTCTACTCAACGTGTTTGCCTAACAAAACACAAAGTTTTTTTGTCGAAAGTTCCGACACTATTAATCATTGACATTGAAAACGATAGATCATTGTATTTACCAGAATTTACCTGCGAGCTACCATCTCTCTCTCTCTCTAGTGGCCTGAACGGGGACAGGAAGCCAGCGGCTTGTCGAAGCCTGAGGTTTCGGGTTCGGTCCCCGGTGGAGGCGGAAACCAATGGGCAGAGTTTCTATCACCCTGATGGTCCTGTTACCTAGCAGTAAATAGGTACCTGGGAGTTAGACAGCTGCTACGGGTTGCTTCCTGGGGGCAACCCGTCCTCGCAAATTCGTATAGTCAATATTGACTTATTAAATGCGTGCATAGGGGACATACTAAACATAATAGTTTACCTTGAAAAGCTTCATAGAAAACACCGACCTTACCTAACCTTGTTAGTATGTTAAGATAAGCATCTTATAGCTTCGTAATTACAATTGTTACTTAACCTATTATAGGTATAGGTTAAGTAATAATTGTAATTGTGAAGCAATAAGATGCTTATCTTAACATACTAACAAGGTTAGGTAAGGTCGGTGTTTTCTATGAAGCTTTTCAAGGTAAACTATTATGTTTAGTATATCACCTATGCACGTATTTAATAAGTCAATATTGACTATACGAATTTGCGAGGACGAGTTGCTGGGGGATGTGTGTAACAAAATGGAGGCCTGGTCGAGAACCGGTCCGCGGGGACGCTAAGCCCCGAAATCCTCTCAAGAAAACTTCATGAAAACCTCAAGATAACCTCAAGATAACCTAAAGATAACCTCAAGATAACCTCAAGATAAGCCCTCTCACCCTTCCCCCTCCATCCCTCCTCAATGTGCTAGAGGATTTTTACCAACTTGATTTTCATCTGTATCCCAGGTTTCATTTACCCGGGATAGATGTGCTGAGGGAGAGTTGAAGCCAGACTGGAGAGAAGCCGGGGACTGTAATTCGGAAGCACAGGTCACGAAGCCCAACAATCTGTAAATAAAGCAATCCTCTGAATAATGAGACACCGTGGAACTGAGAGCTGGAGGAAGAATTGTTTGCAATGCTTTTGTTCGACAGTGTTCTTGATGCTGTTGTTGTTGATGCTGCTGATGTTGTAGATTTTGCTGTTGTTGTTGATGGTGATGAGGTTGTTGCTGTCGCTCTATTGCAGCTTCAGGTTCAGTTAACTAGTGCTGCTAATCCTACTACTTCACCTGCTGATGTCACTCGCCCGGGCGCTGCTTCTCACTCACTCTCTAAAAGAGAGAGAGAGAGAGACAGAGAGAGAAAGAGAGAGATGAGGACGAGGAGCATACGCGCTTGCGAGAGAGAGACCACATAATGAAAAAAACATTATTTAAGTGGATTATGTGAAACTTATTTTTCCTTCGCCGTTTAGTGCATAGTAGAATATCAACAACGAGTAATACGGCAGTTAAACGTGGGGTTTCAGCCATTCGAGTCAGAGGCAATTTGACCCAATCCCGGGAGCCTCTTAATACCCGGACAATGCCAACGAACACAGAAGTAAAAGATAAATCCTTTGTGTTAAAAAACTTTACATAAGATACAGTTGAATAAAAAGCTTTATTTTCTTTGATGAGAATATTTTTATTAGCGAAAATGCATCTCGTGTGACCAAACATCTTCATTTTTGAGTCATAAAGAGCAATTTAGTATTAGATTTATTAGGGAGGTAAAATTGGGTAAAATATGGCTTCAGAGTGTGAAAGAATAAAGGCAGAATAAATAAAAGAGAAAATCCTGAGTGAAACCAACGATTCCGGTATCCAAAAATACATTATTTCTTGAGCGTGAAGAATTTAAAGTAAATTGCTTGCAATTTGTGTAAATTTGGGCAAACCATTCATCATTACATGGAACACAGTCGAGGCTTTATATATAACCATATAGCTGTTTATTTTTATTCATGTGTGTGTGTGCTCGTGTTTGTTGGTGTGTGAATGGGTTTGCAGGCGTGTGCTTGCGTTCGGTGTGAGTGTATTGGTGCTTGTGTTGTGTGAGTGTGTGAATGTGTTTGGTGTGTGTGTTTGGTGTGTGGGTGCTTGTTGGTGTTTGTGTGTGTTTTTTGGTGAGTGATGTTTTAGGTGTTTGGATGTGTTGGTTGGCGTGTTTGTTGGTTTGTGTATTTGTCTGTGAGCGTTTACTGTTGTGTGACTGTGTGTGTGTGTGTGTGTGTGTGTGTGTGTGTGTGTGTGTGTGTGTGTGTGTGTGTGTGTGTGTGTGTGTGTAACTACCTAAGTGTAATTACCTAAGTGTAGTTACAGGATGAGAGTTACGCTCGTGGTGTCCCGTCTCCCAGCACTCTCTGTCATATAACGCTTTGAAACTACTGACGGTCTTGGCCTCCACCACCCTTCCTAACCTAACTGGTTCCAACCGTCTACCACTCTGTTTGCGAAAGTGAATTTTCTTGTATTTCTTCTGCATCTGTGTTTAGCTAGTTTAAATTTATAACTTGTTCTTGAAGTTCCAGGTCTCAGGAAATCTTCCCTGTCGATTTTATCAATTCCTGTTACCATTTTGTACGTAGTGATCATATCACCTCTTTTTCTTCTGTTTTATAGTTTTGGCATATTTAATGCCTCTAACCTCTCATTGTAGCTCTTACCCTTCAGTTCTGGGAGCCACTTAGTAGCATGTCTTTGCACCTTTTCCAGTTTGTTGATGTGCTTCTTAAAAAATGGGCACCACACAACCATGCATATTCTAGCTTTGGCCTAACAAAAGTCATGAACAATTTCTTTAGTATATCGCCATCCATGTATTTAAAAGCAATTCTGAAGTTAGAAAGCGTAGCATAGGCTCCTCCTCGCACAATATTCCTTATGCGGTCCTCAGTGGACCACATAAAGGTGTGTATGTACTTATGTGCGTGTTGTATCACATATTTGTACTCACCTATTGTGTCTGCAGGATCGAGCATTGACTCTTGGATCCGCCTTTCGAGCTATCGGTTGCTTACAGCATGTGTGTGTGTGTGTGTGTGTGTGTGTGTGTGTGTGTGTGTGTGTGTGTGTGTGTGGTGTGGTGTGTGTGTGTGTGTGTGTGGTGTGTATGTGTGTGTGTGTGTATGTTTGTGTTTTCCACTCTCACACAACCATCCTCCACTAGTGTATCCCACTCTTTTCCAACCACCCAGCTGCCCTCAATCGATTCTTCCACTAGTTTGTTCAACATCCACACAACGCTCCACCTCATCCTCCACTATTGTGTTCAACATCAACACAACATTCAACTTACGGTTTTTATTCAAAAAATGTATGCTGTCGTTATAACGAGGCACTGCTGACGATTAAATCAACGTCATCTACCTATTGGATAAGATTTGCGAATCGACACATAACAATAATACAAACCGACGCAAACCAAAATACAAAACCGATACTTACCAAAAAACAATGTTAGTCTCTCGTCTATCCTTTGAGCTTTTTAAATTTCCATTTATGCAATCATTAAATAATTTTTTTTGCATTTGCAGTTCTCTAAGCAGCTAAAATAATAAGTAATACATATTCGTTTAAAGATTAATCATAGAATAAAAAGAATTACATCTGTTTAGTCTATGAAAAGCTTCAAAAAACTCATGGGGAAAAAGAGTGTAGTTTTTGAGTCATTTCTCTTCATCAGGGATTTGTAATGTTAATTTTTGGTGTGCACTGAGGTGCTTAAATCAGCAACATCATAATATTCTTTTTTAATCTGTTAATATTTTAAACATTAAGTTTCTTTTATATTTTCACTTATCCCTTCACTG
>WNGS01169217.1:15324096-15326596 GCA_020271785.1 Procambarus virginalis
TGAATCTGCCAATGCAAATTACTGATCACATGCCTCTGTATGACTAACCATCCTGTGTGATGGGGATTTTTTAGCATCACGTAGCTAGCTTTTTGACACAAACTGTACTCCCCCTCATATACTCTAGGGCAGCTGCACAAATGATAATGTACCTAATATATTAAGTAAAAAAAATAATATTTGTATGCATGTGTAAGTAGATGTAATACACATGTACTACATGTACTCATATATCTGTATGTAGGCGTGTTTGTGGATGTGTGTGCGTCATTGTATATGTGTCTAAGAGCGTGTGTTGGGAAAGCTAATATCGGAGAATCCCAGTAATTGTTTCTGTTTTCCTGATGATTATAAGTAAACCGCGATTATTCTTTGTTTTTTCTCGACGAATTATTAGTGTAACCACGTCGAGTGTTGGCAGAGTGTCACCTTCACATCTCCCTTCAACTGTTTCGACCTGACCAAGTTGGGCACGTTCCACAACAATAATAATAATGCAAAGATGAGGGAGACTAGCCCTAAGCGTCTCATTTCAGTCTTAGCCAGACAGTCATTTTATTATATATTAAATTCAAATACGACGTACTTGATGTGTTACCTGAGTCTGAATTGAGAAATTAGTTGAAAGGAAGATATGTGTTTTCCACACACGAATCACAAACACCACCCGAGGAGGCGCAGTGTCTGTCCAGAGTCAAATTGATAAAACGATCATAAATTCGAGCCCTCATAACAGCCTTGTGGATTTGTTCATAAATGCAGTATTAGAACGCAAACTAACGCAGCTCTGTTACGAGTCCTGCACTTGAGTATCTTCCGGAACCGTCTTAATCAAGGCGTACTGGCTGCCGGATGGGGATTTTATTTTAATTAACAGATTCATCTGCATTTATGCAGCTTCGCTAGGCACTAAGAAGGGTTACAGAGCTCGTGTTGAGATCTAGCCATGTGATACTAAAAAACATCCATTTCATGTACGATGTATGAGGGAATTTTTTTATTTTTTTTTATTGCTGGGTGTTCGTTCTACTTGTTTACTTTTTTGTTCAATTAATTTGTTCATTCACTTGCTTATATAGCTTGTTGACCCCCATGTTTATTCAAGTTCATTCATGTGCTTTGAATTTCTTGACAACCCTTTTCATTCAACTTCTTTTGCACACGACACACACACACACACACACACACACACCACACACACACACACACACACACACACACACACACACACACACACACACACACTTCAAGTGCTGATATGATAGAGCCCAGTAGGCTCACGAAACTGATACAGTTGATGACAGTTAAGAGGCGGGACCAAAGTGCCAGAGCTCAACCGTTGTTGTTGTTGTTTTAGATTTAGCTACTCAGAACGAAGTGTCATGTAGCACGGGCTACGGTGAGCCCGTTAAGAGCCCAACCAAAATAGGTGAGTAAATAGGTGAGTACACCCACACCCACACACCACAGCAGGAGTAAGGTACACAGTCTACGAGTGCATGTTTGCCCTCCGTAAGTCGTCCAGAGAAAGTATGGACACGTTTTAACTTACAAACACACGTTTTACAGCTGATTCATGACGCCAGTAAACCTGCATTAAATCACTGAAGCAGAACACGGCTGCAGACGCGTGCCTGCTGCTCACCTTAGGAAAAGGAATTTCTGTGTCCCATTCTGGGTCACCAAAAGTTTTGTCTATTATGGGGACATCTAGTATTGTCTATATCCCGGGATATGTGTTGTGTCTATCCAGGGACACCGATTGTTGTGTCTATCCTGGGACACAGATTGTTGTGTCTATCTTCAGACATGAAGTGGTGTGTCAATTCTGTCTACCATTAGATACCAATTGGTTATCTGCATGGCTTTTTCAAGTAGAACAGTGTACTTGTCGCGAAGTACAATGTATTTGTCGCGAAGTACAATATACTTTACGGGTAACACAGGTGTAGTTTTCGGGTAATAGAGTGTACTTATCGAGTAGCGCAATGTACTCGATACACTTTGAATACGATTAAGGCTAAAAGAACATAAACGTATTGCACAATGTCCGAGAGATTAATAATACTAGTTAATAATGAATCATCATTGTAATAGTTCTTGATATTTAAATTTCAAAATGGTTGTAGCACTATGTTACACAATGGTAGGAACACTATTACACAGTGTTCGTAGCACTATGTTATACAATTGTCGAAACATCATATATTATTACACAATGGGCACACTATATTACACAATGGAATAACACAACATTTCCAATGGTAATAATAATATAAATTAGTACTACAAAATGGTAACGAACTTAACCGTGGAGGAGGAAGAAAACGAAATAAGACGAACGAGAAGAACAAAAAAAAACGGGAAGAGGAAGTGGGGTGTAAACAGAGGGGGGGAGGAGGGATGGGAGGGAGGGGGAAGTGGGTGTTAACCAAAGGGGGATAGGGGTTAGGGGGGGAGGAGGACAGCAGGGGGTAATGGTGCGCTGCGTCAGGCCAAT
>WNGS01169217.1:15331596-15374933 GCA_020271785.1 Procambarus virginalis
TCGGAATCTGATCAGATTCATGACAGAGCACTCAGGATACAATGTTATCAACTCGGATTTAACTCTAGTCATGCTAACCCTATGTTTTCTTAGGAAAAACAATCTATTACTATGTGCTTCTATCTTTCTATTTTTTCTCTCGTGAGGCAAAGTATCAAAGGCTCAGCTAATGTCGTGATCAATAAACTTGCAATCTTTTCCAGTAATACTGTAAAAAGTCTGATAATTGATGAGAGTAAATTTCTTTCAAATGACTGACCCTTAGTAAAGCCGTATTACGATTTCTTTACTAATCTATATTTTTTCAAGATTATATGTATGGCTCTTGTGATTATCGATTGAGATATATTCCCACAACAGTCGCAAAGCTAATTGATCAATAGTTCCACACAAGTAATCTATCCTCCCTTCTTAAACAACGAGGTTCTAATCTCAACTCTCCATTACTCCTGCAATTTTCACGACTCTCAGGAACAAATATATATGCAAGACAGGAACTCGGTAAGGTCGTTTATACAATCATTAAGAACACTGGCAAATACTTTACCTTCCTCTGGGGATTTATTGGGCTTTACTATTTTTAATTCTTTAATAACTTCTCTCCAAGTCAATATTAAAATATTCAACCTGATCTCTTCACCCCCAATATCAATAAATTTTAATTGCAGGTAAAAATAATATGCTTTTCACGATTTAACTGAGCTTTAAGCTAAATTTCATCTGGCGAAATATTTGAGATAATAAACATCGTGCTTTATTATAGCATATAATGTAACTGTTAGGAAAAAGCGCTACGCCAATATGACTATTTAGCACTTGGAAGGGATACGGAGGCATTCTTGGAGGCGGGATATGAGAACAGAGTGAAGGAACTGTGTCCATCCACTTAGATCATCGGGGGATTTAAGGAGTCAAAAAAGGGAGATTTTAGGAGGCAAAAAAGAGAGATTTAAGGAGGTAACAAAGGGAGGCCGTCGCATAACAGTCCAGTACAAGTGTATAACACTATCTTTCAGTAGATAATTGTATATAAACTGCACATGAAGTGTGTGTGCATAAGCCACATAAAGAATGATATACACGCGAAATACATCAGCTTTACCCCAAATTCATGAGGCATCTGTTGCATTTAAACATTGTGGCAAAATTGTTATACAAAGTAGTGCTTGAGGCTGACTCCCTTTGAAGGTGGAGGAGCGTTTCTGCCCAAAGTGCGGAAGCCTCTAATATAGAGACCAGCTTAGAATGTATTGAAGGGACGAGATGAAGTGTGAGACATGACTTTGAATCTAAATTTTTTGCAGGGGGCATTTTCTCTTCTCTTGCACGTATTTTGGTTAATTTATTCGAAGATGTTGACACATGTGTTCTAATAAAAATAAACTAATGAATTTAATGTTTGAGTAAGCGAAGATTAGAGTAGCTCTAGTGGAGTCAATGTTGCCCAGTGGGTAGTTGGGGGTTAGAGTAGAAATATTCCTATCACAGCAGTAAGTAAACTTATTATTGTATATTACAATACGGTTAATTGTATTACAATACTGTTAATTGTATTACAATAGTGATAATTCTAATAATTGTACTGCAGCAGGGGGACCTGCTGCATGGGTAACAGCTTCTCCTCCATATCAACCTACCCTAGCTTTGCACCCTGGAGAGGCCACTCCAGACCGACAACCAGAGCGCAACTCCATAGTCTCCGGAGACTGATGGATGCCTACAACTAATTGTGCTAGTAGATTTAGTAATTATATTAGTGCCATTACCAGTAGTGGTGGTTCTAAATAAGCAACATTATCATCAACCTAATCTCTGCTGCTCATCACTCATTAGATGCTGTAACTCAACACACAAATGTCATGACCCCCCTTTCTTTTATCTATTACTGAGTAGCCGTAATCAGTTGTAGATCGTTCAGGAGGCGAATTGGCAGTTAAATGCATGATGCAAACCCTCATCATCTCGTCAAAATGTCACGCAAGAATCGTATTATAGCAACATTGCGTGTAAAAAGTCCTCTCCCTAATATTCAATCCCTGAGAGGTGATCTGAATATCACTGGTTGTGTTGTTGTTGTTCTTGTGTGGAGGGTGTGTCAGGGATAGACCTGGAGCACGGATGGATGACTGAATGTGGGTGGATGGTTATATGGAGGAGGGGTGGGTGTATGGAAGTGGGTGGATATATGAGGGAAAAGATGTTGACTGAGGGATAGAACTGGATGAGTAGTTTCTGTTTAGGACTGGAGAGATACTGGGTAAGGAAAACAGGAAGAGAAAGGGGAGAGGAGGAGAGAAGCAGGATACATTAACGGAGAGGAGGATTTATGTCAAGTGTTGCGTGACACTGCTGTTACTACACCATGACTCGCTGTTTGACTGTTTCTTGAAGGTTTATTACTGTTTGATACCTCTCAAATTATTCTCCTGCGTATGTGTGTATACACAATGTTTTATTTATTGCATTAAATAAAAAAGCAAAAATTTGGGGAAGGAGGCGCCTTGAGCTTTCTGAAAGACTTGTGTTCCAGGCTGGTTGACACCATCAGAGACCCAAAAGCTGCCAGTTTTCTCTTTCAGCGTCTGAGTGTGGCAATTCAGAGGGGAAATACCTGCTCTATCCTCGGTTCCTGTCCGGAAGCAGAGGAGCTCCAAGAAATCCACAATTTATAACCTCCCATTATAAATATACACACACACATTATATATATATATATATATATATATATATATATATATATATATATATATATATATATATATATATATATATATATATATATATGAAAACTCACACCCCAGAAGTGACCCGAACCCATACTGCCAGGAGCAATGCAACTGGTATGCACAGGACGCCTTAATCCGCTTGACTGGATTAAGGCGTCCTTTACATACCAGTTGCATTGATCCTGGCAGTATGGGTTCGAGTCACTTCTGGGGTGTGAGTTTTCAGTTGCATTGCTCCAGGCAGTATGGGTTCGAGTCACTTCTGGGGTGTGAGTTTTCAGTTGCATATAGTCCTGGGGACAATTCAGGCTTGTTCGCATATTATATATATATATATATATATATATATATATATATATATATATATATATATTATATATATATATATATATATATATATATATATATATATATATATATATATATATATTATATATATATATATATATATATATATATATATATATATATATATATATATATATATATATGTATATATATATCTTACAAATTTATAAAGAGCATCTTTGCAGTGACAAAGTCAACGTTGGTATATTCTGCTCACGATGGTAACACATTCATTACGGAGCAGATAGTGGGCGCAGGACCCGCAGATCCTGCTTCACGTTAAGAGACATGTATCATCATCACAGTCAGGCATGCACGAAGCCTTAGAGAGCCTTGGCTGAATCCCCAAGTGGACTGCCTCACAGAACCCTCCATCATGACGCCTCTATACTCTTCGTCTCATTCATCGTACGTATCTCGCTGTTTAACCATGATAGCTTCCCGTAACAGGCTGGCAAGATATGTACCCTGCGCGCACTTAACGAACACTGTAATTAAGCCCTGAATTTGAAACGAATGATGTTGACCAAATCAAGAAAACTTTGTTTTAAACTTTTAAATTGTCCGAGATGTCCACCTTTACCTAATTTGTATGTACTTAATTCACCTTTGAATTTAGATAAATTTAATCTATCTCTAATATTACACATAAGTGAGGAAATCAGGAAATAATGGAAATGGGTGCCAATCATTCACTGGGTAAGGCGTTATCCGGTGATATATGGTGACATAGCACCCGATATAACAGTTAACTCTACCTAGTTCTCCCCCTCCCACCGTCTTACCTTACTTACCCAGTGTTTGATTGGCACCCATCCCCATTATTTCCCTATTTCTTCAGCTATGTGTGATTATTTCACTATCAAAAGATTACTCCCAACTATCAAAAGTCGCCATAGAGCTAAAGTAGCAGAAGGAAGATCCACTGCGATATGGTACGAACAAGCCATACTCTTGGCTTGTTCTGGCTTGAACTCTACTACTCTTTCAAGCTTGACAAGAAGATATCCAGAGACATTGTAGTAGCTATACACAGACTCAGACTTGGTTACAAGTGCTGCTGGGAGGTAATAAACTCAATAGTTAAAGAGTGTCTTATCTGTGGAACAGAAGCAGAGGCGCCACTATTGCACTACTTACTGGAATGTGAAGCATCTGAAGCCCTGCGCATCAAACTCAACTTTAATCAAACGATAACAGCTGCATTAGATTCAAAATCCACAACGACTACAATGGTTAGAAAAGCAGTTAAAGAATGGGATACACTTGGGAACACTGTGCATATATATCCTCCATTAAGATAAAATTATCAAAACAAAACTAAAACCAGTGCGCTAAAACAGAAACGGAAAAGAAACAATAGAAAAGGAGGAAACCCCTTACCTCCATTTAAAACTTTGACAGAAATATCACAGTAACAAGATTATCGCGAATAACCGGACTCAATTACGGGCTCACTATAGCCCGTGCTACATGGCCATTTCGTTCTGAGTAGCTTAATCTGAAAACAACAACAATAACAACAACAACACAACAACAACAACAACAACAACAACAACAACAACACTCTTCTGGTCAAAAAGGTGTCCAGCAGAACCCTCAAAATTCTGTCAAGCAGTAGCCTCCCTGAGATAGCAGCCTGACTATTTAAATTCCACCTCAGAACACAGTGTACATTCACTACAAAAAAAAAAAATCTTCCACTTACGAGCTATTCATGCCAATGCCACCTCTTGAGTGGCTTAATCTTCATCAGTCAATCTTGCATATTCATTCCGTTCCTGAAGATGTTCCAGAGTGAAACGAAACGTTGCAGAAAATATACCCTTCAATCATTAGAGTTTCTTTACCATGAACTTCGATAACTTGATTGCTCTTCTTAATCCAGAGAGTACGAGAATAGTTAGAAGCATAGGAAGCTTATACTATATGACCAACAATGCCAGCAATATGATCATATTTAACCAAATATGCTTAAAAGAACGCCTGCTGCCCAAGTATACAAACATATGTACATGTATATACATATACGTATATACATATATAAACATAGATGTATATATATATACACATATATATTAACTTCCTTTCCCTTCATCTTTTGTCGAGATTTTTGGACATGGAATTCACCAATCAAACTTAGGAGGCCCCGGGGAACTATCAGGCCCAGCAGGGCGAGCCGGATACCTCGTCCGAGGCTGCCTGGAGCCAATGAATTCTCTCCCTCTCCTCCTCCATCTCTCGTCTCCTCCTCCTTCCTCGGTAGTTATGCCTCAGGGGGATGCTGAGGGGGAAGGAATGGGAGAGGGATAAGATGAAAGCGGAGGAGTTTTAAGGGGAGATAAGAATGGGGAAAGGGGGGAAGGGGTCAGACGATGCCCATAGGGAGGTTCTTAAAGGAGTACCAGGTAGTACCAGAGAGAGAGAGAGAGAGAGAGAGAGAGAGAGAGAGAGAGAGAGAGAGAGAGAGAGAGAGAGAGAGAGAGAGAATGAATACGATCTTGTATTGCTTTAACTAGAAAAATAAAATCTGACAGTGAAGGGAAGAGGGAATGCAAGACAATGGATGCAAAGTTATAGAGAACGGAGGTAAAAGTCTAGTGAATAGCTTGGAAGGGAAACTTGACAATGTGTAAAGGTTGGGGACGAAAGACAATTAGAGGAGAGAGAAAGGAAGGATTAGAAAGAAGCACAATGGAAGGGCAAAATGAGATTATGTTGCAACCTGGTTATATCTTGCCGTCTCTTGAATTAGGTCGACTCTCCATCAGGGTT
Source organism: Procambarus virginalis (assembly GCA_020271785.1). Classification (NCBI taxonomy): domain Eukaryota; kingdom Metazoa; phylum Arthropoda; class Malacostraca; order Decapoda; family Cambaridae; genus Procambarus; species Procambarus virginalis. Next base: position 15,337,446 of record WNGS01169217.1, read on the forward strand.
ACAATGTCCAAACTGTAGTTTGAATGGATAGTAGACGATTTATGGCCCCTGTATGGCACATGTATGGCACCTGTATGGCACCTGTATCTTAACTTACTTTACCGTAATGTTACGTCAAGGTCTCTGGTCGCTGTTTACTAACTCTTAACAGCAAAAGTTGGAAAACTTACAATATTATTAAAGGCTATAAGAAATTCCTATCAATATGGCATAGGAGCGTTATATATAAAAACGGCGATAGACCGTTTTTGCCTATTCGTGCGAGGCATGAACGTTGCTGTAGGCCTACTGGCCCATGAGAGCTAAAAACGCGGCAGTAAGCCTATTGGGTCGTTCTAAGCAGGAACTTTGTACTGGATCTATTATCTCAGGAGACAGTAGGTTTGGGTAGGCCTAGTGGCTTATACGAGGCAGAAGCAATGAAAGGGGCCTATTGGCTCTTGGAAGGCATATACCATTTACCCCAAAAAAATTTATCTGCTAAAGAATATTTATATTTAGTTGATTACGAGTGATTACTTAAATATATTTAAGTATAAATCTGTTTTTTTAATTTATTATTACGAGCTCTTTCATGATTTGATGATTGAAACACGTTTACATGTCTTATTTGTATTTCCATCATGTGTATGTTTCATTCATATTGCCTCCTTGCTTCTTCATTCAAGATTATCTTACTACCAATTCAAGAGACAGGCATGGGTCCTGGTGCTCATTATTAACTTTGTTATTCTTCGTTGTATATTACCAAAATGATTCACTTCTATTCTTTGTAGTAGTGACCAAAACTGAGCAACATAACCGAAATTAGGTCTCATTAGCAGAAGGTAATGTTACAAACTAGGATTAGTATTCTTTTTGCTTACGATTCTCGATATACAGCATCCTATCATTCTTGTTGCGTATATTAGGTTTCAACAAATACTCAACACCAGATGCCCTTTTGCAATCAAATTTACCAATTATTGACTTAATATATAAAAGTTGAAATTTTATATTAAACTTGCAAATATAAATTTATCTGAAATAAATTCCATTTGCAACTAATTCGTCTAATTTACTGAAATATTTCTTCAGTTAACAAAAGACTTCCAGTGAGGTTTAAAATACTCTATTTTTTTGTAGACATTGACAATTGCGGAGATGTGATAACTCAGATCATTTGATAAGTTGGCGTTTTCTAACAAATCACCTGATTGCCACACTATGGCAGAGTGCAGCTACTCTGTTTTCAGCGTTATAAAGACATCGACAAGGATTACAGAGGCACATAATCGGTTCAGGAACTGAACCCTCTAGTTCGTTTAGCTAAACCAATAACAATCTTTTGACGCTACTTACATCGCAAGACGAGCTACATTGCAGCAAGTCTCTTGGTTTTGGAAATAAACATCTGTATCACATATGCTTGCTCGTATATATATATATACACAATTGTATCCCACCTCTGTATACACAAATACACATCACCTTCGTATTCAATATGTATTCTAAACTTGAGAAATTCTACTGTTATCTTCATATGCTAATATCAACGCATCTCTAAACAAGATATGGATATTAATGAGTCCGAAATAATGCAAAACCTTTTTTTAATTATAGTTTAATATTATATTTAATAATTACTATTATTTATTATTACACTGTGCACCTGCCCTATTATTTTAACAAATTACTCAACGTTTAATGTAAATTCACAAAAAATGTTGTTTAAACCTAATATCATACTGCTGCTGAAAACATTAGTCATATTCAACAAATAAAAATGCATGATATAACATAATTTTGTCTGATAGCACGTACGTGAGAATAAATTTGATTCCTGTGAGTGTATGTATTTTACCATTTTTGTGGAAGTGTAGTGCACCTCTCTGCGTATATTTCCTCGGTGTTGGTGTTTGTATGTGTGTAAGTCTTTTGTGTGGATTTAGTTGGCAATTGTATATATTTAGTGGAGAAAATCTGACTAATCGGACAAAGTTTTTCATTATATTTAGCGACAAACTGGCATCATAATTAACTGGATGACAGTTCAGCGCACACTTCCATATTAAAATATGCGCTCGAAGCCTGTAAGAGAACATATGAATGATATTGCAAGACTGCTCTTATGCACACCAGTCACCTTCTACACTGTACTTAGTGAAATTCTAATCCTGCCTATGTATAACAGACTGACATTTATGTAAGCTGTGTTCAACAACTCACAAAACATGATGTCTTACAGATTTCTAACTTGTCCAAAGTGTACAAAAGAAAATCCACAAAATTCACACAAAATTCACAAAACATGAAGTCTTACAGATTTCTAACTTGTCCACGGAGTACAAAAGAAAATGCACATGTGCTGGTTAGTATTATAAATTAATGTGGTAGAAAAATATTCCTTTTTCACATCAATCTCACTAACCATTGCTCCAAAAATCTCACACGACCGGAAACCAAGCCAGGAGCTTGGCAGTCCGTTTTGCAATTCAAGGACGAACGATTCAGAACTTATTATAACGAGAATTTATATGAGAATACACGCGAAGAAAGCTCATCTGCAAACTATAGTGAGTCCGATAGTCAAATGTACACAAATAGTCCAGTGCAAGAAAAAACGCAGATGGAAGAAAATGTGAACATAAATCGCAGAAGAAAAATAATATTCAAACATGTTAAATTTTTCGCTTCTGATATTTCATTAAAGGTTAAAAATGCTCTTTTAAAAATCCAGATTAAACTTTTGTCCAGCTAGTAATGATCCACTATACTCCAAACTAGCCTTATAAGGCTGAAATGTTCGACAATGTTCAAAACTAACCTTGTAAGGCTGAGAATGCTCCATTACATTTACAAACTGATCTCTAAAGAGGTGCATTATGCTCCAAAATAACCGTAGAAAGCTGAGAATGCTCCACTATGCTACAGACGGAACTTCCAGTGCTGATAATAATCCACTATATGTTTCAAACACATAATGCAATAATAAGAATGCATTCTCAACTTCCAAATGTAAGTAAATCTTGAGATATAGCGGACAGACGTGTTGGTGTATATGCTGGCTCTTGAAAATAGGCGTACTGACATCTTGTTCCTACTGAGGATATATTCAACACGAACTCGACTTCCTGCACTTCTAATCACTTTCTGGATTATTTCACAGATGCACTCACTCATTTGGGCTATGTTGATGTGGACAGACTGCTGGCACAGACTCATTCACCCAAACACCGTCACAATCAAACACTGACTCACTCACTGAAACGCACACTCACTCAACACTGACTCACTCAAACACTGACTCATTCACTCAAACATTGACTCACTCAGGTAGCCACGACTCAGCGCCTCGGCGTGGCCTCGTTGGTCTCCTTGATTAAATACCATGATCGTCACTCAATTGTCTGGGAACACACAACAAGACACCGTGACAATGACGTTCTATATTATTGCGACCTTCACTCTCTTATCCTCTGGGAAATGTTTCTTATTTTGCCATGTAGACATTTACGCATGTGCACACAGAAAACACACACACACACACATTATATATATATATATATATATATATATATATATATATATATATATATATATATATATATATATATATATATATAGGCCCAGATATTGTCTTTCGTTAAAGCAAATATTGGTAAAATATGAAATATGAAGTGAAGTTCGTCCCATTAATTGTTAAGGTAAAATTTCCATTGATTTCGTACAAGGGGCCTAGATTAGATTACGCGGTTTACTTAGATTTATTTCGGTGATGTCATCGAATGGTTGTAAATGAAGCACGACTCCATTATTATTTACCAATATAATGGCGATGAAAGGTAGTAAAATGTATTAAGAATTTCTTTGGTGCCCAAACATGATCACTGGCTCCAATCCCTGAAGAGAAAATTCATGTTTAGTACTTGTACATAGTGAACCCGACGTGGAGGTTAGACTGAAAATATGCTCCAGAAACCAGGAATTATATGATACAACTCGCGGGATTCGAAGCCCCAGGACCTCAGCCTCGTATTCGCACGCAAGTTTTGGACCCAGACCCGGAATAATTCCAGCAATTCACGCGAGGGATCGAGGTTGCTGGGGTCCCCCACTAGAGGGCAGCCCCCACAAAGGACGATGGGGATATCCATAATGGAACCGCGGTGGACAACGGAGATCTCCACTCTATACAGCAACGAAAGCCGATGTTGACCTCCATCGACGTAGTAGAACAAAATGATGATATTTGTCTAGCAATGACATCTTTTTCTTTAGGCTTTCACCTAATGAAACGAGAATTACTTTAATTTCTAATTAATTTTGGTTTGCTCTATTCAGTGATAGGAAGATGCCAATTTAGACCTGTAAATAATTCCTTGCTCTAATTAATACAACATTTGATTATTCGTTTTTAAGTTGTATTCATGTCATTAAGTTCGACATATTATTATTAATATATATATGTATATATATATATATATATATATATATATATATATATATATATATATATATATATATATATATATATATATATATATATATATATATATATATATATATATATATATATATCAGGCAGCGTTGAATAACTTTAACATAATTTTCATCACTTTGTTTTTCACACTTTCTTTTTTTTTTTGCAAAACAGTGTATCGTGAGAGTAGTCGATCTGCACATGATTGTCGAAATGCCAATTAATGATTCACGAAGCCATACCGTGACTGGAGGAATGTCATTAGGAATTCTGTTTAACAAGATCAAACTCCAGATATACTTTGCAAAAATGACGAGAAGTCATGGGAGAAACTTCGTATACATGATCCAAAGTTAAGTGGTATGTATTCTGTGTGTCTTAACTGAGATCATAAAATTGAATAATAATCATAAAATCATAAAAGTTAATAATTTAATAATAATAATATTTAACATTTGTAAGTTTCACCGACTGGCAAATAAAAATATTAATTGCACAAATAATTCAAATAAAATAATAATATTAACATTGGTGATATAGTAATAATGATGATAAAGTTTAAATAATAATATTACAATAATAATAATGCCTTTTAGTTATCACTAAAATGTATAGATTTGTTGCATATAAAGCTTAAAATCATTTTCCTGAATTTTCATAAACCCATCCCATGAGATTCCTATGCCTCCTTCGTTGCTTTTTCGACGAGTATAATTACTCATCTGCTTCCGTGAAGGAAAGTATGACAACTTAACTTCTTCCTTACGACTGAGTATGAAAATCCTTTACCTTGAGGGCGAGAATGACTGTTTATTCTCACCCTTGCAGGTACGCATGACTGACAAAGAAGGCGGGGGAGACGTTATGATTGAAGGCTGTGTAGTAGAACTGCTCATTCAGAGGACAATCCCCACATACGTGTGCCCAAACCACAATTAAAACTTTCCTATTTTTCAACATTTACATTTAGAACGATCTCCGAGACTAATTTCTTTTGTGCCAACGTCGGGTGCAGAGGATAATTTCTTTTCCTGGACGAACATGTATAATCCTGCTGCGCCTTGATGTCTGACTTACGAAAAGACTTTAGACGTAAGACGTATAAAACATTATGTAATGGGGAAATAATAGTGATAATTCGCCAATTTATTAACCAACTATATTCGCGGATCGGTCGGTGGTAGAACATCAGACGCTCCGTTCACAGCTAACTTTATTATAATTTTTTGTTCTCGTGGATACTGAACATTAATTACGTCAGATTAACGAGTTTAGCATAATTTCTACCACCATTATGGCTATTCATTTATACATTCCAACCAGCATACTACATTTTCTTCTATCCTCCATGGATAGGGTTTGAGATCTTATGTTGCTTAACGAGACACAGAACACTCAACCATGGAGGGTGATTCCAGCCCTTTAACAGTGCTAACCATCATACATACATTCTAGTCTGTAGACAATGAGTCACAATAACGTGGCTGAAGAATGTTGACCAGACCACACACTAGAAGGTTAAGGTACGACGACGTTTCGGTCCGTCCTGAACCATTCTCAAGTCGATCGACTTGAGAATGGTTCAGGACGGACCGAAACGTCGTCGTCCCTTCACCTTCTAGTGTGTGGTCAACATTCTAGTCTGTCTAACGTAAGCTGGATTAAACATCAGTTTCCCCTACACATTGTGACGTGGGTTAGCCAAGTTTCAGCCAAGCCGAAGCATCAAGCATTTGTGTTAATCGGACCTGGCCAACAGAGAAGACGCAAGTCAAGCTAATATTCTTTCTAGGAGTTGAAGGCCTGAAGCACTCATCATAAATAAAAGATGTGAGCATGGTTTTTACGTTCACAGAGGACACACACAATGCCACAATCATGAGGACGTACATGACACTACAATCATAAGGACATAGCCCTCAGGAAGACATCTTGGATGCCTTAGATATCAGAAGAGGCCATAATGTCTTGACATATACAAGAAGCCATAATCATCAAAAGGATGAGCAGGAGAGTAGAGGCATGAAGAGAACATGCAAGACGATAATCATCAAGGGCCAGATTCACGAAGCAGTTAGCAAGTACTTACGAACCTGTACATCTTTTCTCAATCTTTGGCGGCTTTGTTTACAATTATTAAATAGTTAATGAGCTCCGAAGCACCAGGAGGCTGTTTATAACAACAATGACAGATGATTGGGAAGTTTTCATGCTTGTAAACTGTTTAAATAATGTAACCAAAGCCATCAAAGCTTGAGGAAAGATGTACACGTTCGTAAGTAATTGCGTAACTGCTTCGTAAATCTGGCTCCAAGGGCGATAACATATCTTTCTAGAGATAGAGAACCTGCCTGAAAAACACTGTGGTATACGGGAACAGTTTGATAACATCCTAAGCAACATGAGTTTACCGGATCGCCATTTTTCCCAAAAACACTGGCGCCTATGTCTGGTTGTTAGCTATAAATAGGTATAATGGTGATTTATATGTGCTATTATTAGAGGCGTGGGAACCTTCTGAGTCGTTATGAGTATGATAGTTCGCTTGGCTATCCCACTCCTCCGCTATCCTTCTTAAAGATGACGATCACGCAAGAGAGACAAACCGCTTTGGGTGCACCTGGGGACGGTGGAAGCATAAGGGTTCTCTCCACAGTCAGTTAGTTGAGGATTTGTTTATAGACACACCTTAATTACGCACTGTAGTGAGGAAATGGTGTGTGTGTATCTTATGTCAACGATTCCTTCCACTAAGAAATAGTCAGTGAGTTTATATCAGTTTATTAATAAAACAAAATGTTCATAATGTCTTTCACTTAGTAATAGTTAACGAACATCAATGAACAAAATAAGAACGCGTCTACTCGCGTTGTCAGATTGTGGGTTTATCTCTATGTTAATTCATCTACAAGAGTGAGTACGTTGTATAACGTATAGATGAGTAATATTCTTGTATTGCAGAGGCGAGCTATATATATATATATATATATATATATATATATATATATATATATAATATATATATATATATATATACAAAAGTATATGAACTTTTATATATATAATATATATATAATATATATATATATAATATATATATATATATATTATATATATATATACACACGGAAAAGTTGTCGAGCTAAATTTCCTAAATTCATTCCTGCTTAGGCAATTCTAGCTTATGCATGCTGATGTATTTTTAAGTTAAGTACGACCAGAGGCGTCACTGAAAAATAAGATCTTAATTAAAAGGAACCTTTGACTCTAAATGCAAACGGTTTGCCTTGAAGCTACGACTATGCGGAAGATATGAACCTTCCTTTGAAAGATCTATATTACACAAAAACAAAACATTGTCGCCAACAGCATTTGGTGTTCCCAGGCGGTCACCCACCCAAGTACTAACCAAACCCAATGTTGCTTAACTTCGCTGATCGGATGAGAAGATGCACAATATGATGCAGAGAACGTGAGTAGGAACCTGGCTGCGTCTGGTCTCTCACTCTTTTCTCTTCCTTCCTCTCTCTTCCATTCTCCTCTCTCTCTCATCTATCTTCTCTGTCTCCCCTCTCCCTCTCTCTATCATCTATCTTCCTCTGTCTCCCTCTCCCTCTCTCCTCCTCATTTTTCTCCCCAATAACCCCACCCCTCGCTCCCACTCTTGTTTCCTGTTTCCCCTCTTCTATCCTCTGCACGCTTTTCCTTTCCTCTCCATCATCTTCCAAACTCCCACAATCCTACTCTCTTCACCTTTCTCCCCCTTTCCCATCAAAATTTCCTCCCTCTCTCTCGTCTCACCTCTCCCTCTATTCCTTCTTATCCTTCCACCCCCTCTCTCCTTCCCTCCCTTCTACCATCCACTCCCTTAACCTTATAATTTCCTCACTAACCATTCACTTTCCTTTATTTCTCAGAAAAAAAATATATAACGAAAAATTCAAATAAGTTCGCGAACAACACAGCCAATATTTTAGACTACAATTCAAAAAATCGCAAAAGGAAGAAAGAAATGATTCCGATTTTTTGTTTTTAATTTTGTGGAGCTTGATCCAACCCTGACTGGCCTATGAATCTTCCCTACCCAACAAAAGAACTCCTGTATATATAATAAATAAATAAATAAATAAATAAATAAACATGCTTCATGTTTATTTATTTGTTTGGTCACGAAACTTGGACTTACAAACAATGGAAATTCTCTTAAAATATATATTCGGAACGAAATAGTTATTCTTAGGTGACTATAATTTGCTAATTTACATTCAGTACAGCACTTAGGTGATAGTAAAAGAAAAATGGGATTAGCGCAAAGTTTTTTTTTTCATAATCAAAAGGTTTAGACGAACTCTTAGATCAGATTGATGTTAAGATTAAATAATTTACAGAGGACTTTAAATGCGAACGATACTATTTCTGTAACTCATACTCAAATTAATCTTGTCAGCATCACAGAGATCATCGAATCCCACGGAGAGAAGCACCGTGGGATTTCTTCTTGTTTGTTTCTCTAGAAGCAAGCAATTATTAATCTTAAGGAACCTGACGCAGAAGGTTGATACACTACACAAACTGGATGAACAAGTTACCAGCAGTGAGTTCTTGTCATTGCTCAGATTGTAACATTAATTTCCAAGATTTTTTTGTAGAGTTTTGCTTAATAGGAGTCTTATTGTAGCGAGAATGCTGCTCGTACAACATCTATCACAGATACTGCTAAATATAGGCTATTATATTATCAGAATAATATACATACCGCTAACATACAGGTCAGTGAGGATGTTGCACAAATTCACTGCCACACAAGACAGTAAATATTCAGTTTATAATAAAAACCAAACAGAGCAGTAAGGATACTGCTCACATTCACTCTCATTGGACAGAACATCATACATAAGCCAAAGGGTCTAAATTACAGCTTTGAGCAATCACATCTCTTCATTTATCAAACAAATCCGACCTTCTATATCATTTAATTGACAATATTTCTTAACTGAATTTTCTAGTGTTACTGCCTCACAGCTTTATTCATAATAGATGTAATTACAGGCTCTAATATGGGCAAGTAAAATTAGGATTGATTTCTTAGGATGTCTTCTGAAATAAAGACAAAGGTTATGCTTAAAAGTAACGACACACGAGGAATTAAAGGCTAGTGTGCTTTCAAGTCACTGGTGAAGCGAAGTAAGAATTATTAAAAGAACGACTTTGTGAGAGCAAAAAGTTCAACTTCAGCTCCTCTGATGAACATATGTAATAAAACTTGTCTTAGGCAAAGTTTAGTGCTACTGCAGATAAATACAAGACACACAAGTACGTAGAAGAACACACACACACACACACACACACACACACACACACACACACACACACACACACACACACACACACACACACACATCAAAACGGGGCGCCGGTGACTGTGTGGATTGCACACTGGACACGTAATCCTGTGGCCCGGGTTCGATTCCCGGCGCCGGCTAGAAACAAAATGGGCAGAGTTTCTTTCACTCTGATGCCCCTGTTACCTAGAAGTAAATAGGTATCTGGGAGTTAGACAGCGGTTACGGGCTGCTTCCTAGGTGTGTGTGTATGTGTGTGTGTGTGTGTGTGTGTGTGTGTTGTGTGTGTGTGTGTGTGTGTGTGTGTGTGTGTGTGTGTGTGTGTGTGTGTGAAAAAAGTTAGTAGTTAGTAACAGTTGATTGACAGTTTAGAGGCGGGCCGAAAGAGCAGAGCTCAACCCCCGCAAGTACAAATAGGTGAATACAAATAGGTAAATCCACACAGACACAAAAGAGGGCTGCTGTGATGAATGTCGTAGATTCACGATCAAGACCCCTGGATTCAGCCTCCAGGCGGAACAAAAATAATTTGGGAATCGCTTACTTCCTACTGATACCGCTGTTCACCTGACAGTATGTGGATATCTTTGAGCTAGACAGCTTTTGTGGGCTGCGTCCTGGTGATGTGTGCGCTTGAGAGAAAAAAAGCCATATATAGTTGATATGAGAAATATGTCGGCAGACAGTATATTAAACAATCAACCAATAAAGAGTCGGGATCCAGGAGCTAAGAGCTTGATCCCGCAGCCACAAATAGGTGAGTACGGCCATGTCGAAAAATACAGCAGCAATTATCAACTAAATAGCACTTATACAGACATGACGGAGATTTGGTAGTTACTCCTTAATGATCATGAAGAGAAAACCAGGAATAATAACAACTTGAGAACAACATAAGGTAGCCATCGGGCCCACACAAAGCCGAGAAAAATACTACATTAACTATTATTCTCTCGAGAGCAAAACAATACAAACAACAAGAAAACCTTTAATAAAACCAATGGTAGACAACACCGAGATCAGTCGCCTGATGATACCTGAAGTTGGTAACAAAAATAACATGTACTTGTTCTTTGTAAAACGAAGCCAAATCAAATTGCCCATAAAAATAAAAAAAATATTTAGTAAATTATACAAACTCGTTTGAGAACATTATTAGACAGATAATCAGTGAATAATTAATGGTGTAATTACTGCGAGCTCGACTCCATATCACATAAAACAAAGAATACTAACAAAAAATCCTTGAACTCTGATATCATTGGGGAAACAGAAGACACAAACGAAGTAAACGATCTAAAAGTAAGAAACAATTCCAAAATATGCCAAATCCGTCAACAAGATTCCTCGTCGCCTTAGGAATGTGGGTAATTCACCTGGGCCCAGATTCAAGAAGCAGTTATACAAGTACTTACGATCGTGAACATCTTTTTTTTCAATCTTTGATGGCTTTGGTTACATTTATAAACAGTTCACAAGCATAAAACTTCCATCAACTGTTGTTATTGTTATAAACAGCTCCTGGTGCTTCGGAGCTCATTAACTGTTTAATAATTCAATAAAGCCGCTAAAGATTGAGAAAAAGATGTACAGGTTCTTAAGTGCTACTTCGTGAATCTAGCCCCAGGACCGAGGTATCTCTCCATGTACCCGGCCACCATTGCTTACCCCCCTTCCCTGTCAGGAGCCTTAGTGAGGAACTATCAAGGTGTGAGTCTCCATGCAACCGAGACCCCGCCAGCACACCCCTGTCAGGACTCTCGGCAAGGGACTATACAATTTGGACTGGGAGTAATTGCACAAATAGCCCTAACTGCCATATATTATGTCAGTTCTGGACGGATCAAGGCCACAACCGCACAGGCTCTACTGAGATTGACTTCAATCGACAATGTTTTCCAGTTAAAACTATGACTTCTGGATTTAAATTATTTGTTACTTTAAATGGAACACCTGTTCTCGCATTTTCCTAGAAATGTAATGATTGTAAATTTTGGTTGTGCTCTTGGGACGGCAACTGTCTATTTTTATACAATANCTAATGCCACTGGCAACTATTCGAGCCGCTAACTAGAATATCAATTACAGACAGATGTCATCGCCATCAACCACTTCTATCTATCAGTTACCACCAACTCCTAATACCACCTTCAACATTTATCACCATCACCATCAAATACCATCGCCATCATTTACCACCGCCACTTACAACTACCATCACCATTAATTAAGCGTGATTGATTGGCATCTGTCATCGTCGGCAATCATCGTCCGTCTCAGACAGGGTGCTTAAGACTGGTCGGTACAACGACGGCCTCGCTTCTTGCAGGTCGGAGTTCAATTCCCACTTTGCAAGTAGTTGGACACCATTCATTCCTTCCGCTCTTTCCCAAATCCTTATCCTCACATCCCTTCCAAGTGCTATATATAAAGACGTAATGGCTTAGCGCTCTCGTACGGGCTCACCATAGCCGTGCAACATGGACACTTCGTTCTGAGTAGCTAAATCTAAAACAGCAACAACATTAGCGCTCTCTCCAGATATTTCCTTACGTTACCCACATACTGTAACGTCGCACCTTCAGGTATCACTAATTAGCTCATGATCACCTGGACTCAACGAAGTAAATGTACAATATAAATACATATAAATGTAAATATAAATGTCCCGTTCTGATCGTGGATCCTATGCTTGGTTCGGATAGGGCACATAAGTTCGACAGTTCCTTGACGCTGGGAATTCTCGCGAAAGCGGGGTGAGACAAGACATCACTGTAGCTACTAAGAGAAGGACTCGACGCCCTGTGTTTGAAGGAACACAAGTTCATTGGAAGCATTAAACCTCCAGGCAGCTGGGAAACGAAGAATAATATTCCAATGGGAGATAACACTATCGTTCAATGATCTTCACTGCACACTAAAGAAGGTGATACTAAGACACCAATCTCCTGTAGAGGAGTGGGGAAATAGAACGCTGTAGATGTTGATGAAGTCAAAGCCAGCCTCAAAGTCTCAAAAAAAAGTTGATGTAATACAAGTAAAGATGGAAGCAATGATATTAGACGAACGATAGGAGCTTTAAAGTTTGAGTTCAGCCTTAAAAGATAATTAAAATCTGATATCCTTAATTCATTAACATATAAAACATTCACTTCGCGATGCCTAGGATATTTCAAGATAGTCGTTATCTCGGTTATTTTGAGATGATTTCGGGGTTAGCGTCCCGCGGCCCGGTCCTTGACCAAGCCGTGATTTGTTATACACACCCAAGAAAGCAGCCCGTAGCAACTGTCTAACTCCCAGGTACCTATTTTACTGCTAGCTGAACAGAGGCCTCAGGAAGAAAGAAACTCTATCCCCATTCGTTTCCTTCTCTACCGAGGATCGAACCCGGAACCTCAGGACTACGAATCCCGAGCGCTGTCCACTCAGCTGTCAGGGGCCCCTTACGTAGTCGTAATGGTAGAATGGTCGTACGTACTACACTGTCGTAGAAAAGAAATACATTGACATTGTATAATTCTAAAGTTTAAGAAAAAGAAAACTTCAACAAAGGACGAGAACACATTAGTTGAAAATGAGAACCAGCTGATGTGTTTCTTTTTTCAGGTTGTTGAGTTATTGCCGTAATTATCCGGATGTTTAGAGTCGTTCCTCGTAATTGCTGGCACTTACCATGCAGTCCAGGTAAGCCAGGCAGTTTACATTGTGCGTGTTCCGTGATAACACATATACAATTATGTACATACAAACATTCACAGTTATTCACACACACACACACACACACACACACACACACACACACACACACACACACACACAACACACACACACACACACACACACACACGTACGTTAGAATCCCGGGCTCGTACAAAGAGCTCAGGGGTCGTAGTCCAAAGGGGCCCTGGTTTGATTCCCGGCCAAGGCAGAAATAAATGGGCAGTTCTTTAACATGATTCACACTTGTCAGGTAGCAGTAAATAGGTACTGAGTGCTAGACATGCTAATGGGTGCTTCTTGGGTTTGTGTACTCACCTAGTTGTGCTTTCGGGGGTTGAGCTCTGGCTCTTTGGCCTCCAGTTGTGTGTGGTTTGTGTCTGTGTGTTATGTGTGTGTGTGTGTGTGTGTGTGTGTGTGTGTGTGTGTGTGTGTGTGTGTGTGTGTGGTGTGTGTGTGTGTGGGGTGTGTATGTGTGTTAAAGAAAAATGTATGTAGTAGACATCATAGAGGAAAAATAGCTCGATTATTCAGACACAAATTGTAAATACAAATAGTAAATACACACAGGTCCTCGCGGCCGAGCGGAGAGTGACAGAGTAGTAGTAGTAGTAGTCCAAATGGTCCGGGTTTGATTCCGGACGAGGCAAATGAAACAGGCAATTAGTCAGACTTTCTTTCACTTGATGCCTCTGTTTAAATAACAATAACTAGGTACTGGGAAATAAACAGCTCCTACGGCCTGCATACTTTGGGAAATGTGTGTATATGTGAGATAGGGAGCAGAATAGGTGAAGATCGGGTCAGTACACAGACAAACAATGGCTAGAAAGGCAGGGTCCAAGAGCTTGATCCTTCGAGTAAATCAAATGAACACACACATTAACACGCAAACAATAATTCTGTGTATGTAAGAGAGTGATTATTTTTTAGTAATCGTAGCTGTAACTACATGTATTATGACAAATCTGCGTTTTTTTGGGAGGTAAAATTTTAAATGTTTCTCTTAAGTCTGTTTCGTATTCCGTTCTCCTGCGCTCCGTCTCTGTCATTAGCTCGCTTGAGTACTCTTAATGATAGTACTCAATCATATATACTCTGTAAGCTGAAGAAAATTTAGCATATCTCGGGTCTCACAGTATAGTTATTATTATTAAAATTATTATATTATCTCTTTTAATTGGTGTTATTCATATACTATAATTTTCACGTTTTGTTATTTAGACAATTGTGTTGTAAGCTAGAACTTTATTTTTTACAGTTATATTTAGTAAAGAAAATCTATGCTTCCTCATGTTTATTACATTTTAATCAGGTGAAGTTATGCTAATGTGATATATTGAGTCATTTTGGGTCATTTACGGGTTTAGGAAATGTTGATGTGGCAATGTTGCCATCCTGCTGTCAAAACGGGTTCCATCATTTTGCAATTTTGTATACTAGTTTAGATATTGTTCTTCTTTTTGTTGGCAAATAAATATGTATCGCTTAACCCTTTGTAGCACATCTTGATTGGTAGTTTATTACTGAAACAAAGAGTGGAAGTGAAGCTAAGAGAAAGGAAATTTAGTAATTTGTGAAGTTTTTACTCATTTTGTGCTGATTTTACTGATTTTACAAGGTCACCATTGTTATGTGACCTTGTCTTCAATTTTTCAAGAAAGTTAGATGAAGAATGTGGTCCGACTTGTAAACTAGCGACAACTATTCTATAATGGATGTAATTTGGTACTTGCAGAACGTTAAACACGCCATAGCATCTAGTTCTTTACGCTTCTTGCTGCAACATCTTTCATATGTCTAGTAAGGGACAAAGTTTCATCAATGTTTACGTCTAGTGTTTTACTCTACAAATGATATGAAATTGTTTCTACTCCAGGCTGATGATAGAGCGCTCTATTATAGCGCTTTCGTAAAATAGCCATCTATGGGTGGTCATTTTATGGATGTTATTTATTTATTTAAACCAATCAACAGAAACTGTTTACAAGTTTCTGTTGTTTGGTCACAGAATATTGTAAACAGTTATCTGCTGATGTCTTATTTTTCTTTCTACGTACTGACAGCAACCGAAGCTTTCTTCTTGTTTAGTGGCCAACTTTATTGATCAGAGATTGTGATGGAGTTGCTCTCTGAATTCGTACTTTATTGATTTTTTTTTAGGTCAAACGCAGTCTTGTCCTAGGGCCTTGACGATTCGGTTCATAACATCTATGTCAAGATTTAATATTTTGTTTTCCTTACGTGTTTCTTCATATATACAAGTGCGAGTTTGTAAGACAGAGGGCAACACTTTTTTTGTTTAAGCAATACTGGAAAAGATTGGTCTGTTCCCGTGACTTATATCTTACAAACAAAGCAAAGAGCGACAAGGTCATCCTGCTCTATTGCGATGATGACCACAGAGTCATCAGGTTTCCAAACTGTTGGTAAAGAGTCATCAGGTTTCCCAACTGTTGGTAAAGAGTCATCAGATAATAATCCCTGCTGTTATTTTATTATGAACAATAAAATCTTAATTCACTCATGATATTTTCCTTCTTTACGCATCGTACCACTTATCAATAGCCGATTTTTTCACCTCCCAGAAGGTTTTTTGATATAGTTTTGATATGGTTAAATTACCATGGTGGTGGTGGTGATTTTTACTACCATAAATCACCACCCACCACAACCAAATACCACTACGAATCATCACCAACGCCATATATTCTCACCACCAAACATCACTACACATTAACAACACCATACATCACCATCACACATCACCAGAACCACACCTCACCATCACTACACATCCCCATCACACACCACCACCCCAACACTCCACCCCCCCACACCACCACCCCCACACACTACCACACCCCCACACACCACCACCCCCACACACCACCACCCCCACACACCACCACCCCCACACACTACCACCCCCACACACCACCACCCCCCACACACCACCACCCCCACACACACCACCATCGTTACCACCACCAGCAGCAGCAGCAGGTGGTGGGCTGGGCCTTGACTCACAAGGCTCCTCACGGATGGTTCAAGCGGAAGTGTTTAGCAACTGATCATTAGCAAGCTTCCCAGCTAACCTTGAGACATTCCGGGAAGCGTCTATTTAACTCGACGTCAATGTCTCGTAACTTATATTTTCGTATTAAGTAATTATATTCCTCGTGGATATACCAAATATAACCCCACACTGTTCTTTCTCCCTATGCATATTAGCTCTTTTGCTTTCATTTATTCATATAATAATTTTATGTTTTAACAAATTATTTATGTCTATCTCCGAGTATTAATGTTATTTATTAACTGATGCATATTTGTCATGTAGGTTAGCACTAATTATTATCTTCTTTTGCTTAGTAAACTTACCGATCTTGTTAAAACTTGTTAATACTTAATATATATCTATACTTTATGTACCGGAAGTGACTTTTAAGAGTACAATATATATGGTTATATAGACAGTTCATAGTGAACATTAATACACTCTAAAGAACATGATACTTACACACAGAAATCACAATAGCGTGATATATTAAATTAACAAATCCACATGGGCCTTAATGAGTGTTCGAACTTACGTGATAAATGAAGAAAGAAAGAAACTATCAGGGGAAAGCACCAAGCCATTCCGACTATATAGCATTGGGAAGGGGTCAGGATAAGGATTTGGGATGGGACGGGGGGAAGGAATGGTGCCCCAACCACTTGGACGATCGGGGATTGAACGCCGACCTGCATGAAGCAAGACCGTCGCTCTACCGTCCAACGTGACAAATGAACACATCCACAATATAATGGGGAATGATCGTAAGATAGGGGTGTTCGTATGTTCAAACCCTCGTCAAGGCCATTGTGGATTTGTTATCATGATCCTTGTCTGAATCAGGAAACTCGTTGATAGTGCTAATATACTTGTCTATTTTCTCGATGATTTTGCTCTATTGATCACAAAATAACTCTCCTGATCCAGTCTACTTTCATATTCGATATATACAGTAAGACAATTATTTAGGTGCAATCCTTGAATTATTTGTTAATAAGATTGCCTAACAGCACTTGCCATTTACATCAGAAGACACGAATGCTCAATGAAACTTGAATAGAAAGAGGGTTTGGACCAGATGATGGAGTAAGATGTGTGTGCGCGCTTGTTGTTGTTGTTTAAGATTCGCTACTTGGAACAAAAAGTTCCAAGTAGCACGGGCTATGTGCTACTTGGTGCTATGTGCTACATTAAAAGCCCGTAGTGGACTTTTAATGTTTGTGGGCGTATGGTCGTATTACATCAGTAATGAGATTAAAAAGCTGCTTTCCCCTTGAAGCACTCAACTTCAAGAATTGTTTATTTAGAATATGTGGTTTTTCTGCATTAGGTCAGTCGCACGATGTTAGCTTTCCAGAAAATATTGGTAGGTAAAATGTCTCGAGGAGAAATAATAAAGCAAATTAGATAATTCCTCTGGTAAATTGAGAAGGATCACTACTTTGAGGCATTGAAATCCTTCGTCGTATAGAGAGCTTTAAACTACGTTATAAAATTAATTATATGTTTATGCCTGTTCTGACCTGTGCGTTTGTGTGTACTCACCTGTTTGTGCCTTCAGGATCGAGCATTAGCGCTTGGTCCCCGCCTTCCTGGCCATTGGGCGTGTGAGTGTGTTTGAACGCGCGCGCGTGTGTGTGTGTGTCGTACTAACCTGTACTGTACTGAGAAAACTCTATAGTTTTCTTCAAGGAGTGCCGGATCAGCCGGGCTGTGGTGAGTATGTGGGCCTGTGGGCCACTCCAAGCAACAGCCTGGTGGACAAACTCTCACAAGTCAAGCCTGGCCTCAGGCCAGGCTGGGGGAGTAGATGAACTGCCAGAACCTCATCCAGCAGGTAACCTAACTGTACTCACTTAGCTGTACTTGCGGGAGTTGAGCTTTGGCTCTTTTGTCCCGCCTCTCAGCTGTCAATCTACTAGTGTACGGATTCCTGAGCTTCTCGAGCACTATCATATCTACGTTTGAAACTGTGAATGGAGTCTTCCTCCACCACATCACTGCCTAATATATTCCATTTGTTAACTACTCTGACACTGAAAAAGTTCTTACTAATGTCTCTGTGGCTCATTTGGGTACTCAGCTTCCACCTGTGTCCTCTTGTTCTTGTACCACCCGTGTTAAATAATCCATCCCTGTCCACCCTGTCAATTCTCCTGAGAATTTTGTATTCTCAGGATGTGTGTGTGTGTGTGTGTGTGTGTGTGTGTGTGTGTGTGTGTGTGTGTGTGTGTGTGTGTGTGTGTGTGTGTGTGTGTGTGTGTGTGTGTGGTGTTTCTTCCCCCCCCCCTCGTGCGCGTCTGATTGTGCAGGAAAACTTAACAATAAAAAAACAAGGCAAGAACATGCACTGGAGTTCGAAGCACCAAAAATATATTACCTCGTGCGTTACGGAGGCATTATCCAACAAGGTATCCATCTCCGTCTCTAACACACGGCAATATTACGCTGTGGATCACGGCCGTAATCGGCGAGAACCTTAGTAATTCGGTCCTTTTTGCACTTCCCTCCAGTTGATGAGTTCCCTGTCGACCAGCTCCTGGTGTTCATACACTGATGACACGCACGCTGCCTCAGTAGCGTAACACGCCCAGCTGGTGAGACTGACGCAGGAGGCACTCACGCAGGAGGCACTCATGCAGGAGGCACTCACGCAGAACTGACAGACGCAGAAATGACAGACGCAGGAGGGACTGACGCAGGAATAAGGGACGAAGTAGGGACTCTTATGAAAAGTGCGATAAGGATGGCACAGCCCTCAAAGACTCGTTGCGCGTTATCATGAATCGCTTCATACGCATTCTCTCCCGCTCCTATTTTAACAGCTGTATCAACCATCATTTCTAAACAAGCATTTGTGCTGAAGACAATTGGTCAAGTTCATGTTTTGCACTTCTTGCGTGTGTGTCCTGAACATGCTATGAAATCTGCAATAATGTTAGGTACAGGCAGTCTCATGTCTTAGTAGGAGTGATGTAGTCACTAGTTTTGATTCAAGATCTTTTATTAAGGTCCCGAGTCATTTGTAGGAGTTTTTAACTTGTTATATTTTATTTATTCAGTTCGTTAGGACTGGTGCAAGCTAAGGGCCGTTACTTTGTATCAGTTCACCTGAGTTCTGGCCACTAGTAACGTATTTATTAACTTATTTATATTTTGTTCGTAATATACTTGATTTATTGTTAGATCTCAATTTTATTAGAAACTGGATGATGTTGGAGCCAGCTGTGGGATAGAGAGTTCATCGAGCCGGTTAAATGATTTCACATGATGGGAAATCATGCTATAAATGTGAGTCAGCCTGCAAGTGAATGATCGCTGATGTAGTGATGGTCTAGAGAATGGAATCACCCAACATTATGGTATTGATATCTGAGCGCCTTGTGTTGTGGTTGCCAACTTCTAGTTGACCACTAATATGAGCTAGGTGGGGGATCCTTGAAAACACTGGCTTTACACACAACACTAAAGCCTTCAGCATATTTCCGATGTTGTAGTTTATGATGTTCTGACTAGTCTAACACAGAGCAGGTCGACACTTGAGAAAAGTTTTCTCATAAGGTTCTCAACCTCTTTCCGAACTCGGAAAAATTATGTGGTGTAAGTCATCCAGGTGAGCGGACCATGCTCATGATGGGGGAAAACTTGTACTTCACGTATGGGTTTGTAGTCTCTGCTAGAGAGAAGGTAAAAGACGTGCATTAGGATTACGTTAGTTGGTGGCTTTGCTTGCTAGGTATAGCAGGTGACATCATCGTCACTGAAAACTCAAACAATTTGATCTCTATTATGTTACTTTATCACTCAGTACAGAATTTTTTTTTATTCTCATCCGTTTGCCCCTGTCAGGTGCAATATCACGCCGTTTTATTATCACCAACGCCTATGTTTTCTATGCTGTGAATATTGGCTGTTCTTGTCAATTCTAGGAAGAAATTGCTGTAAATGGATTTATGAGCCTTTTAGCAGTTGGCATTTTCTCTTTTGTGTATGAAAAGGATAGAGTGAACTCGTCAACATCGTCTCCCCCACCACCCTCTCTCTCTTTCTTTCTCTTTCACTCACTTTATTGGAAGGTCAGTCTGAAGTATTATTGGAACAATGAAAATTGGACGGACAGCCTAAAGCATTTGGGGCGGATTCTTAGCTTTGGAAGGTTAGTTTAGAGCATTAGTGAGGATTTTTATACGTTGATTGGTCTGTCTGGAACATTGTTGAGACTCCCAACTTTGATAGTTAAGTCTTCAACATTCTCAACCTTAATCCTCCAATTAAAGTACATTTAGTCATGATATTTTACCTATGGTTTTTCTTGTCATCTTTTGTGTCTTCTGTTTGCTGAAGTTCTTGACCACTCTGGATGGTATCGATATCCCATGTGAACGACATGGTTGTTAGTCGAACCCTCACCGACTACGAATGAGTCCAAACTCATATTGTGTTTCCAGGTTTTTATATTTACGTTGGAAAAATGGTAATTGAGAGAAAGAAGTTTTCAGATATGATTAGAAAAGTTAACCGACTCCATGGGGAGCCGATTCTGATTCTACCTGCGGTCCAAACAGCCCACTGGCTATACAAGCAATTTTGTGTCTTGTCACTTGCCACCGTCTAGTTCCATATTTTTGCTAACAAAAGCTTCCGGCTGATTTTCTCACCATTAGCAATGTGGCATTCCGCTACATAAACCGCTCAATTATCTCCTGGTGCGTCTCTCTAAGCAGCATATCAATCATGACTAAATTGTCAGAAAAATGACGTTTACGCAGATGGGGAGTAGCGAGACTAAAGCAATTATCTCAGCATGAATCCTTTGAGAGGCTGACCGAGATTGATCTTCAATACTGAGTAAGGTATTTAATATAACTGCAACATGAAGGCTCACAAAGCAGCATATTTATCATGACTGAAATCTCATAGGAAAAAAAGAGAGAAATTGGGCAATGAGCAAACTTGAAGCACCGAGCCGTTTAGCCCAGCAAGGTTCCTTCCGATACCTGAAAGAGTTGGTCCATCAGCACCAACGCCTCGTGTGATTATCTCGTCACACCTGAATGAGCTCTTTGACCTCCGCATTGTTCACTCCGCCCCCCTAGGGTCGTAACTCTCACCACACCACCAGGCAGGAAGCTCCTATATGTCACACGCTCCAACGCCCTTCGTGCCCGAACTGTCCTGCTCGAGACTCCAAGCGTCGTTTCTCACATCGTCCAACTCTATAGTTCTACGAATGCGTTGGTAGCCCTTCTACCTAGTTAGTAGCCTACGTCAAGGTCACTAGCCAACGAACGCACCAATAAACTACGAAAAATCAGTAACCTACGACTTCGTCAGCAGACTACGACTTCGTCAGCAGACTACGACTTTGTTTGTATCCTTCGACAAAGTCTTTTAGCCTACGACCCCGTCAGTAAACTATTTCAGTAGCATACGACCTTCTCAATAGTCTCCTTCCTGATCTTCTGTTTAACTGATTGATTGGAATATATATTTTTCCAGTTCATAACACGGCCCTAATCATCAAAGACGCGCATCGTTTGCAGGACCATTTTGACCATTCAAATTGTCTTCCCAGCTATCATCACATACCAAATATTCTCGAAAATTAATGCTTAGCCTGGTCGTACTCTGATGGTTAATGTCACACTCAGTCCTGGCATTAATCGCTGGTAGGTTCTGATATGCATACACGCTGGTTCCCCCTGACATGACAGGATGCTGGTCACGTTCTGACATGGCAGACATTATGTTCCATCATGACATGCAGACACGCTAGTTCGTCTTGTGATACCTCTCTATTATGGAGCTTTCTTGGTCATAAAACAAATACTTATTATGACTTCTTTTGTCTTCGTATTTCATGTCCTGTGTTAAATATCTCTAGTTGTGGTGTCTGTGTGTGTCTCTCTGGTGAGAGGGGAATGATACCCTGATTCCTGGAAGGTAATGAGGTCTTAAATTCTAGAAGTTAATGAACCCTCTTACCTTTTATCCTAGAAGGTAATGAAGCCTCCTACCCTCGGGTGTAGGAGAGAATGATGTCTACCACGCGGCTTTTTGAGGCAGAGGTGAAATCCCCTCATGCGGGTAGTAGCTAAAGGTTGTGCAACACTGCAACAATGGTTGTGAAAGAACCATTATGGAGGCCATGTTTACTGTGGCTGCAGTTGCATCGCTCTGGCTGCTGTACCTGGCTGTAGAAAAATGCTGATATTTGAAGCGGCGTCGATTGATGACGATGATTATTACACGGCAGAGTTACGCTGCTCATACAATCCTCCACACCCTTCTCATCCTTTCTCCTCTCCACTCCTCTCATCTCTGCTCTCACCTCCTCTACTATCCTATGTTCTCTTATTCCTGTCTTTCAAGACTTTACACGAGTATTTTTTATTTTGTTTTGTGTCTCCTCTTTCGTTAGTGCATGTAGACATATTTGTTTATATTTTAAAACCGTTTATCTGTTATCTACTCACTTTAGTATATTAACTTCGTTTTTTCCACTTACTGTTTGTCTCCGTTTTCTACCATTATAATTTTTATGTTTACTCTGTTCTAGGCTGCCTTGCATTGCTTGCCGAATTATTTACTCGTGCTCTTCTAATCTACTTTTCTCGATGTGTCATAATTTATCTATTGGTGATCTCTGGACATATTTAGGCATCAAATTCCATCAAATCGTTCGTCGCCTTGTATCGCCTCTCTCTACAAGATGTTTGGAAAGTCCTGAAACCTGCACATAGGACTTTATGTTTCAAAAGCCCTACAGGACTCAATGTTGGAAAGTCCATGCCGGTCCAAAGTCTCCCTATTGTAGTTTAATTTCATCCTCTTTAACATTCGTAACTCTTCAGTTAAGCTACCCAGTTTAACTATGTAGGAGTAGCCACAGGTTGCCAGTGGAGTCTATTCTATACACTTGTTGTGAAACTCACTCTGGGTGAACACTGTGTTCGGAGTTTCCGGTTCCTTCTTTCCCCACCGCTTTATTACCCTCATTAAGTGCTGCTTCATGAAGTACTTATGCATAGTATTCACCACATTTGTGATAATTTTGGGTCAAATACTTGTGCCCAGATAGCTTTCCTTCGGGGTAAATGATCAAGTTTTAGTATCTTGCCTCAAACTCCATTTGAGGCTGTTGCTTCCTTCTCTATTACCTTCAAACTTGGTACGGCCTCACTTAGCCAGTAACCGGGTTCTTTACTTATCAAACTGTATATGGGGCCTTAGTGCCTCTTACTCGATCCCACCGCGAGTCATATGTAAGCTATTAAGAACTTGCAGTAATAATCAATCTAAAGGAAAAAGGGGTTAAACAACATTAAACAGAACCATCACCAAATGTACTTCTTAACTATATATATACATATGTACATATGTACATAACATAACTCTGTAGGTGTCACTTTCGCACAGGACACTATAAAACTTCTGCAATCATTTTTCCCCGCGAGTCCAGTTCTATCTTCTATCGTACACCACTCAAGTCTCCCTCCCTGAGTCTGTCGTCTGTGGTCCTCACACCGGCTAGTTCGCCTTTCTCAGTAAATCATTGGCCAGTCCTACACAGTAACGTCACGGTGTCAAAATACCATTTCTACTCTCCAGCAACACACTGGCAGGGGTTTCCAACAACACACTGGCAGGGGTTTCCAACAACACACTGGCAGGGGGGTCTCCAGCAACACACCGGCAGGCTTCCACACAGGCTTATAACAAGTCTTAATAGACGGACAAATACTTCCATCTCGTAACTCAACTTGGCCATCCCGGGGTACGTCGGTCAAATGACCATTACTTCATCAAGTATCACAGACAAATCACTGTCTACACCGACTCGCCCACTTGTTCCCACCGGAACACGTCATGAGCTCAGGACTGCCCTGCGTGAGCTGATTCCTGTCGACCAAGACACCACCTATCTTGAGGTTATCATGAGATGATTTCGGGGCTTTTTAGTGTCCCCGCGGCCAGGTCCTCGACCAGGCCTCCACCCCCAAGAAGCAGCCCGTGACAGCTGACTAACACCCAGGTACCTATTTTACTGCTAGGTAATAGGGGCATAGGGTGAAAGAAACTCTGCCCATTGTTTCTCACCGGCGCCCGGGATCGAACCCAGGACCACAGGATCACAAGTCCAGTGTGCTGTCCGCTCGGCCGACCGGCTCGACCTACGTACCTTCTGAGGAGTAAAATGTGATTAGTAGGAAGGAAGCTTCACAGAGGTCAATAAGATCACAGCCTTCCACCGGGAGAACAGAAAATGGGATCGGATGTGTTCAACAGATGGAGCTGACCTTGTCATACCTCCCCTCCGAAAATTATTTGGGGTCGGATGCGCTCAAGAGATGGCGTCGACATCTTCACAAACCTGGTTAATGTTTAAAGCGTACCCCCTCCTGGACTTCCTGCTGCGTACTGGGAGTTGTATACGACCCGTACCACTGTCTTCTCGTTCTCTAGTGTTACCAAGCCTCTTTTGTAGTCCAGTGGTTGGCCAGGTCTACCTCGGGTAGTTCCACTGAACTTCAAGGCATTTGTTGCTCGCATCTTTCACCTTGTTAAAAATATGTTTCATATATGATTGTTCCTTCATCTACTTTTGCTTAAATATTTCATCTACTTTTCCTTATCTATTTCATCTGTTGCTTATTCACTTAATCTCCTATTGTTTGTATCTTTCACTTCATGCTGTTTGTGTTCCTCACCTGTTGTTTGTATTTGCACTGGCCTCAATTGCAAGAATTACGGATGTAACTGTATTCTCGCTCTTTGCCTCTTTGTCACTGTGAGTTTACTGATTTGTCTGGAATAAACAGACTAATGGCTTGATACACGCNGTGTGTGTTTGTGTGTGTGTGGGTGTGTGTTGTGGTGTGTGTGTGTTGTGTGTGTGTGTGTGTGTGTGTATTTATATTTTCATTATTTTCTACTGTGTCCAAATTCTGGAGTGTACTCCTGTTCTCCACTCTACTCCTGCTCATCACTGTGCCCATGCTCTCCTCTGTGGCCCTATGTATGGGCACAGTGCCTAGTATGTGTATATTTATCACACTTAGTAAACTTATATGTGTGTTCATGTTCTCTTCTGTGCCCTTGCTCTTCACTATGCCCCTGTTCTTCACTGTGCCCAAGTTCTCTCTTACAAAAATGTATTTTCCCTGTAATACTCTTCAGTATATAATATATACCATAATTTCATTATATAATCCATATTTCATTTTCCATAAAGTGATCTCAGTTAATATACACTAATCCCATTGATTAGTCGAGCCTTTTATTATTTATCTGAATCTTATAGCCGATTTTGTTTTTGTTTCTGAATAGAACTCGTTACAATATTAAATTACCAGCACAGTCTAAGCCTATGACCATTTTGTCTATAAACTCAAAAGGCTTCCCCTATTGTATCATGGTTTTCTTCGACAATGTCTTTACGCTGACAATGCTAACTGCTGGAAATATATATATTAGTCCTTTCCCTCAGCAGAACAATATTCAAAAGCCAAATCAACAAAAGCTAATCAGCGTAATCCAATCATCATAACCCAATCAACATAAGCCAATCAACATAAGCTCGACCATCAGGGGAATTTCACTTACCAACTAAGAAACACCAGCATCATAATTAATGTGAATGCGCGTGCTCCACCCAGAACAATGAGAGATATAATGTTTTCCATCCGTGTTTCCAATGAAGTGTGTGGGGAGGACAAGAGGACGGAGGTGTATGGTGCAGAGGACGAGGGGTCAGGGGAGTGAGGAATGTAGGGAGGACGAGGGGTCAGGGGAGTGGGGAATGGTGGGGAGGACGAGGGGACGTTCTTTAACTCGTGTGCACTTGTAATACGTACACGAGATGAGGAATGTTTGTGGTGACGGCACGCAAACTAGTACCATCTGCCAGGGGAAATTGGTATATATTTTTCATCTCCCGTAAAGCCTTCGATACTTTTTTTTCTTGTGTTGCTTACATTACTCTACCTTTTTTGTCGTGGCTTTTATGCAAGTGAATCTATAAAAGCGAATATTGATTCAGTGATAAGCTTCTATGTCAAAAGTTTCATCATTTAATTCATTATATTGGAAATACATTTCGTGTCAGAATTTGAACGAAAAATTCAGTATGGGAAATATGAAGCTTATGTGTACACTAGGTGTACATAAGTGAAAATGTGAAAATATGTGTAAATATGTGTTCACTAAGAGGTGGATCCCACATCTCGGGCTATACACGAGGGCTTATTTCAGTTCTGAATATTTTTCAGGACTGAAGAATATTTCCTGGTTGGTCAGTAAGTTATTGTAGTGGTCTTAGTGACCCTCCCAAGAAAACAAACCGTTTAAATTGTATAATACATCGCATTAATCTTTGTAGAATCGCAGACAAAATCAACCAAAGATATTTAATAATGTTAAACCACAGAAATTCTGATTTTTAGCTACAGGGAATAAAATACATATACCACAGAGGATTTTAAATTATTGCTCCCAAAACGATCTCCATCACGTTGGAGAGAATGGAAGTGCTTCTCCTGCTAGATGGTGACGCTAGAGGAGTGTGTAGTTACAATATATACTGGTTGAGAGCTCAATAACGCACTGCACAACGCAATATGTAGAAGAACAGAGCTCTAACTCCTGTCTATGCAAGACAGACGAGAATATATGCTAGTTAGTATTTGTAAAAGCATTTCAATCACTATCTGTGTTAGAGTGCTCAGAAAAATTGTGTATTGAGTGCTTAATAACTCACAACTTTTTATGATGTCTGATAGATCTTTTCCCGTGTCCACGGAGGACAGAAGAAAATCTTTATACAGTGGTTAACAATGAAAATTAATGGCCACGACGTCTGTGGTACAATATAAACTAAAATCAAATTACTGCTTCCAGTGGGTGTCCTTGTAATATCAGGGAGGAGACTGTAAGCAACGGAAGGTCACAGATTATTGACAAAAGGTGATATTATATAATACTGATGCATGAACGCGAATCACGGTCTGAGCCTTAACGACACTGTTATCAGATACTAACTGTACCTAAATTTATTCAACGAGAGGTCTATTCAAAACAATTTGAACATTATCAGCAACATATGAAAATGTCAAGAATAAGCATAATTTATGCCAAAATATTACAATATACTGAGAAAATTGTTGAACTGGATTATCTTGACCTGTCACCCCGAGAAGAAAATGAAGCTTCATAGGATTTTCATCAGATTTAAAAAAAAGAATGTTTTATATTTTAGAGCAAAAGTATTACATTTTTCTTTGATTTAACTGGTTGTTTGACAAATTTATTCACAGATGATAACGCAGCGGGATATTTTTTGTTTACATTACTTTGATTATACACAGACTTAAAGATTGTAAAAATAGTCTTTGGAATCATATTTAATATAAGCTGACGTGCCAGTTCCCCTGACACGATACCTGTAAACTGGAGCGCATTTACTAATGCACAAATTTAAACACTTGCATGCATGAACTAAGCCGCACATATGCGTTTAAACATACATGAAAACACACACACACACGCTAAACTTTGAGACTATTTTTCAGTTACAGTAGTTAACAGATGGAATGCATTAGGCAGTGATGTGGTGGAGGTAGACTCTATACACAACTTCAAATATAGATATGATAGAGCCCAGTTGACTCAGGAATCTGTACACCAGTTAATTTACAGTTGAGAGTCGGGTCCAAAGAGCCAAAGCTGAACCCCACCCCACCCCCGCAAGCACAACTAGGTGAGCGAGTACACACATATACATTCCTACCAAAGTTTCTATCCACTCCAACAACTTCTATATCAACCATTTTTCTGTGCTTGGAACCTGTCACCAGGAACCTCAGTCATGGGACAACAAGTAGAGAATCCGGCAAGGTGTTAAATAATTTACCTGCAGAGCGTTGTACAAGCAACGCCAAGGTTCAGCTGGGAGTTGTAATTAATGTTTCAGAGGATTTATCCTTTGAGGCTCCGATGTAGTATTTTCACCACATTAAGTCACAATGACTTACCTGAAAGTTACACGCCATTTTATACCCCTGAGAATGAGGGAAGGAACGACGTTTCGACGTCTTACATGGCGTCATAAAGGTGCAGGACAGACCGAAACGTCTGCACTCGCTTTATTTTCTCATGTTTGGGTTGGGGGGTCCAGTATTTTAGCCATATATATATATTAAGCATTGCTTGCAGAATTAGGCACTAAATAAGGAGAAATAAGTGTTTATTATCACCATTATTATTATTAATATTAATATTATTATTGTAGTTATCATTAGTGTTGTCACTTTCTTGTTATTATTTTCATACTTTTTATGAACATTATTCCCCAGTTTTAAGTCACATCCCATTTAGTTTTCATTCGCATATAGTCCTGGGGACCATTCAGGCTTGTTCGCATATATATATATATATATATATATATATATATATATATATATATATATATATATATATATATATATATATATATAAGTAATGTCTCCAAAGCCGCCCAAGTTGAGGCCAGTGAAGGAGTTCAGGCGGAGTCTGAACTTGTTGAAGTTGATGTTGATGAACATTCTTGGGTACCTGGTGACCGTTGACTGCTGCTCTGGTGGACGGGCAGCTTGAGAGTTACATCAGTTGCTTATTCAGTGGTGAACGATTCTTATTTTGGCTTTTTCTGGTGACTTAGTTTATATTATATTAGTCGGGTTTGACGCTGTTAACGCAAAGAGTTGGTCGTATATAGGTTGGGTTGCTATCATCTCGCATACCTAATGCCACTGGCAACTATTCGAGCCGCTAACTAGAATATCAATTACAGACAGATGTCATCGCCATCAACCACTTCTATCTATCAGTTACCACCAACTCCTAACTACCACCTTCAACATTTATCACCATCACCATCAAATACCATCGCCATCATTTACCACCGCCACTTACAACTACCATCACCATTAATTAAGCGTGATTGGCATCTGTCATCGTCGGCAATCATCGTCCGTCTCAGACAGGGTGCTTAGACTGGTCGGTACAACGACGGCCTCGCTTCTTGCAGGTCGGAGTTCAATCCTCCACTTTGCAAGTAGTTGGGCACCATTCATTCCTTCCTCTCTTTCCCAAATCCTTATCCTCACATCCCTTCCAAGTGCTATATATAAAGACGTAATGGTTTAGCGCTCTCGTACGGGCTCACCATAGCCCGTGCTACATGGACACTTCGTTCTGAGTAGCTAAATCTAAAACAGCAACAACATTAGCGCTCTCTCCAGATATTTCCTTACGTTACCCACATACTGTAACGTCGCACCTGCAGGTATCACTAATTAGCTTCATGATCACCTGGACTCAACGTAGTAAATGTACAATATAAATACAATATAAATGTAAATATAAATGTCCCGTTTTCTGATCGTGGATCCTATGCGTGGTTCGGATAGGGCACATAAGTTCGACAGTTCCTTGACGCTGGGAATTCTGGCGAAAGCGGGGTGAGACGAGACATCACTGTAGCTACTAAGAGAAGGACTCGACGCCCTGTGTTTGAAGGAACACAAGTTCATTGGAAGCATTAAACCTTCCAGACAGCTGGAAAACGAAAGAATAATATTCCAAATGGGAGATAACACTATCGTTCAATGATCTTCACATGCACACTAAAGAAGGCGATACTAAGACACCAATCTGCTGAGAGAGGAGTGGGGAAACAGAACGCTGTAGATGTTGATGAAGTTAAAGCCAGCCTCAAAGTCTCAATAAAAAGTTGATGTAATACAAGTAAAGATGGAAGCAATGATATTAGACGAACGATAGGAGCTTTAAAGTTTGAGTTCAGCCTTAAAAAGATAACATAAAATCTGATATCCTTAATTCATTAACATATAAAACATTCACTTCGCGATGCCTAGGGATATTTCAAGATAGTCGTTATCTCGAGGTTATTTTGAGATGATTTCGGGGCTTAGCGTCCCGCGGCCCGGTCCTTGACCAAGCCGTGATTTGTTACACACCCCCAGGAAGCAGCCCGTAGCAACTGTCTAACTCCCAGGTACCTATTTTACTGCTAGCTGAACAGAGGCCTCAGGAAGAAAGAAACTCTATCCCCATTCGTTTCCTTCTCTACCAAAGGATCGAACCCGGAACCTCAGGACTACGAATCCCGAGCGCTGTCCACTCAGCTGTCAGGGGCCCCTTACGTAGTCGTAATGGTAGAATGGTCGTACGTACTACACTGTCGTAGAAAAGAAATACATTGACATTGTATAATTCTAAAGTTTAAGAAAAAGAAAACTTTCAACAAAGGACGAGAACACATTAGTTGAAAATGAGAACCAGCTGATGTGTTTCTTTTTTTTCAGGATTTGTTGAGTTATTGCCGTAATTATCCGGATGTTTAGAGTCGTTCCCTCGTAATTGCTGGCACTTACCATGCAGTCCAGGTAAGCCAGGCAGTTTACATTGTGCGTGTTCCGTGATAACACATATACAATTATGTACATACAAACATTCACAGTTATTCACACACACACACACACACACACACACACACACACACACACACACACACACACACACACACACACACACACACACACACACACACGTACGTTAGAATCCCGTGGCTCAGTACAAAGAGCTCAGGGGTCGTAGTCCAAAGGGGCCCTGGTTTGATTCCCGGCCAAGGCAGAAATAAATGGGCAGTTTCTTTAACATGATTCACTTGTTCAGCTAGCAGTAAATAGGTACCTGAGTGCTAGACAGCTGCTAATGGGGGCTTCTTGGGTATGTTGTGTACTCACCTAGTTGTGCTTTCGGGGTTGAGCTCTGGCTCTTGGTCCCTCCAGTTGTGTGTGGTTTGTGTCTGTGTGTATGTGTGTGTGTGTGTGTGTGTGTGTGTGTGTGTGTGTGTGTGTGTGTGTGTGTGTGTGTGTGTGTGTGTGTGTGTGTGTGTGTGTGTGTGTGTATGTGTGTTAAAGAAAAATGTATGTAGTAGACATCATAGAGGAAAAATAGCTCGATTATTCAGACACAAATTGTAAATACAAATAGTAAATACACACAGGTCCTCGCGGCCGAGCGGAGAGTGACAGAGTAGTAGTAGTAGTAGTCCAAATGGTCCGGGTTTGATTCCCGGACGAGGCAAATGAAACAGGCAATTAGTCAGACGTTCTTTCACTTGATGCCACTGTTTAAATAACAATAACTAGGTACCTGGGAATTAAACAGCTCCTACGGCCTGCATACTTTGGGAAATGTGTGTATATGTGAGATAGGGAGCAGAATAGGTTGAAGATCGGGTCAGTACACAGACAAACAATGGCTAGAAAGGCAGGGTCCAAGAGCTTGATCCTTCGAGTAAATCAAATGAACACACACATTCACACGCAAACAATAATTCTGTGTATGTAAGAGAGTGATTATTTTTTTAGTAATCGTAGCTGTAACTACATGTATTATGACAAATCTGCGTTTTTTTTGGGAGGTAAAATTTTAAATGTTTCTCTTAAGTCTGTTTCGTATTCCCGTTCTCCTGCGCTCCGTCTCTGTCATTAGCTCGCTTGAGTACTCTTAATGATAGTACTCAATCATATATACTCTGTAAGCTGAAGAAAATTTAGCATATCTCGGGTCTCACAGTATAGTTATTATTATTAAAATTATTAATATTATCTCTTTTAATTGGTGATATTATATTACATATAATTTTCACGTTTTGTTATTTAGACAATTGTTGTTGTAAGCTAGAACTTTATTTTTTACAGTTATATTTAGTAAAGAAAATCTATGCTTCCTCATGTTTATTACATTTTTAATCAGGTGAAGTTATGCTAATTGTGATATATTGAGTCATTTTGGGTCATTTACGGGTTTAGGAAATGTTGATGTGGCAATGTTGCCATCCTGCTGTCAAAACGGGTTCCATCATTTTGCAATTTTTGTATACTAGTTTAGAAATTGTTTTTCTTTTTGTTGGCAAATATATATGTATCACTTAACCATCTGTAGCACATCTTGATTGGTAGTTTATTACTGAAACAAAGAGTGGAAGTAAAGCTAAGAGAAAGGAAATTTAGATTTTTTTTGAAGTTTTACTCATTTTGTGCTGATTTTACTCAACACCAAAATCTAATCGGTGTTAGAGAGTCCGAATGTCCGTCATTCAGGCTGTATAGTTCACCATTGTTATGTGACCTTGTCTTCAATTTTTCAAGAAAGTTAGAGGAAGAATGTGGTCCGACTTGTAAACTAGCGACAACTATTCTATAATGGATGTAATTTGTTACTTGCAGAACGTTAAACACGCCATAGCATCTAGTTCTTTACGCTTCTTGCTGCAACATCTTTCACATGTCTAGTAAGAGACAAAGTTTCATCAATGTTTACGTCTAATGTATTACTCTACAAATGATATGAAATTGTTTCTACTCCAGGCTGATGACAGAGCGCTCTATTATAGAGCTTTCGTAAATAGCCATCTATTGGTGGTCATTTTATGAAAGTTATTTATTTATTTAAACCAAACAACAGAAACTATTTACAAGTTTCTGTTGTTTGGTCACAGAATATTGTAAACAGTTATCTGCTGATGTCTTATTTTTCTTTCTACGTACTGACAGCAACCGAAGCTTTCTTCTTGTTTAGTGGCCAACTTTATTGATCAGAGATTGTGATGGAGTTGCTCTCTGAATTCGTACTTTATTGATTTTTTTTAGGTCAAACGCAATCTTGTCCTAGGGCCTTGACGATTCGGTTCATAACATCTATGTAAAGAGTTAATATTTTGTTTTCCTTACGTGTTTCTTCATATATACAAGTGCGAGTTTGTAAGACAGAGGGCAAAACTTTTTTTGTTTAAGCCATACTGGAGAAGATTGGTCTGTTCCCGTGACTTATATCTTACAAACAAAGCAAAGAGCGACAAGGTCATCCTGCTCTATTGCGATGATGACCACAGAGTCATCAGGTTTCCCAACTGTTGGTAAAGAGTCATCAGATAATAATCCCTGCTGTTATTTTATTATGAACAATAAAATCTTAATTCACTCCTGATATTTTCCTTCTTTACGCATCGTACCACTTATCAATAGCCGATTTTTTCACCTCCCAGAAGGTTTTTTGATATAGTTTTTGATATGGTTAAATCACCATGGTGGTGGTGGTGATTTATACTACCATAAATCACCACCCACCACAACCAAATACCACTACGAATCATCACCAACGCCATATATCCTCACCACCAAACATCACTACACATTAACAACACCATACATCACCATCACACATCACCAGAACCACACCTCACCATCACTACACATCCCCATCACACACCACCACCCCCACACTCCACCCCTCCACACCACCACCCCCACACACTACCACCCCCACACACCACCACCCCCACACACCACCACCCCCACACACCACCACCCCCACACACTACCACCCCCACACACCACCACCCCCACACACCACCACCCCCACACACCACCACCCCCACACACCACCACCATCGTTACCACCACCAGCAGCAGCAGCAGGTGGTGGGCTGGGCCTTGACTCACAAGGCTCCTCACGGATGGTTCAAGCGGAAGTGTTTAGCAACTGATCATTAGCAAGCTTCCCAGCTAACCTTGAGACATTCCGGGAAGCGTCTATTTAACTCGACGTCAATGTCTCGTAACTTATATTTTCGTATTAAGTAATTATATTCCTCGTGGATATACCAAATATAACCCCACACTGTTCTTTCTCCCTATGCATATTAGCTCTTTTGCTTTCATTTATTCATATAATAATTTTATGTTTTAACAAATTATTTATGTCTATCTCCGAGTATTAATGTTATTTATTAACTGATGCATATTTGTCATGTAGGTTAGCACTAATTATTATCTTCTTTTGCTTAGTAAACTTACCGATCTTGTTAAAACTTGTTAATACTTAATATATATCTATACTTTATGTACCGGAAGTGACTTTTAAGAGTACAATATATATGGTTATATAGACAGTTCATAGTGAACATTAATACACTCTAAAGAACATGATACTTACACACAGAAATCACAATAACGTGATATATTAAATTAACAAATCCACAAGGGCCTTAATGAGTGTTCGAATTTACGTGACAAATGAAGAAAGAAAGAAACTATCAGGGGAAAGCACCAAGCCATTCCGACTATATAGCATTGGGAAGGGGTCAGGATAAGGATTTGGGATGGGACGGGGGAAAGGAATGATGCCCCAACCACTTGGACGATCGGGGATTGAACGCCGACCTGCATGAAGCAAGACCGTCGCTCTACTGTCCAACGTGACAAATGAACACATCCACAATATAATGGGGGATGATCGTAAGATAGGGGTGTTCGTATGTTCAAACCCTCGTCAAGGCCATTGTGGATTTGTTATCATAATCCTTGTCTGAATCAGGAAACTCGTTGATAGTGCTAATATACTTGTCTATTTTCTCGATGATTTTGCTCTATTGATCACAAAATAACTCTCCTGATCCAGTCTACTTTCATATTCGATATATACAGTAAGACAATTATTTAGGTGCAATCCTTGAATTATTTGTTAATAAGATTGCCTAACAGCACTTGCCATTTACATCAGAAGACACGAATGCTCAATGAAACTTGAATAGAAAGAGGGTTTGGACCAGATGATGGTGTAAGATGTGTGTGCGCGCTTGTTGTTGTTGTTTAAGATTCGCTACTTGGAACAAAAAGTTCCAAGTAGCACGGGCTATGTGCTACTTGGTGCTATGTGCTACATTAAAAGCCCGTAGTGGACTTTTAATGTTTGTGGGCGTATGGTCGTATTACATCAGTAATGAGATAAAAAAGCTGCTTTTCCCCTGAAGATATAGCAAAAGCACTCAACTTCAAGAATTGTTTATTTAGAATATGTGGTTTTTCTGCATTAGGTCAGTCGCACGTTGTTAGCTTTCCAGATAAATATTGGTAGGTAAAATGTCTCGAGGAGAAATAATAAAGCAAATTAGATAATTCCTCCGGTAAATTGAGAAGGATCACTACTTTGAGGCATTGAAATCCTTCGTCGTATAGAGAGCTTTAAACTACGTTATAAAATTAATTATATGTTTATGCCTGTTCTGACCAGTGCGTTTGTGTGTACTCACCTGTTTGTGCCTTCAGGATCGAGCATTAGCGCTTGGTCCCCGCCTTCCTGGCCTTTGTGCGTGTGAGTGTGTTTGAACGCGCGCGCGTGTGTGTGTGTGTGTTCGTACTAACCTGTACTGTACTGAGAAAACTCTATAGTTCTCTTCAAGGAGTGCCGGATCAGCCGGGCTGTGGTGAGTATGTGGGCCTGTGGGCCACTCCAAGCAACAGCCTGGTGGACAAACTCTCACAAGTCAAGCCTGGCCTCAGGCCAGGCTGGGGGAGTAGATGAACTGCCAGA
Source organism: Procambarus virginalis (assembly GCA_020271785.1). Taxonomy (NCBI): domain Eukaryota; kingdom Metazoa; phylum Arthropoda; class Malacostraca; order Decapoda; family Cambaridae; genus Procambarus; species Procambarus virginalis. The sequence goes on from WNGS01169217.1 coordinate 15,373,474, forward strand.
ACTCCATCTAGCAGTTATCAAGCAGGTAACCTAACTGTACTCACTTAGCTGTACTTGCGGGAGTTGAGCTTTGGCTCTTTTGTCCCGCCTCTCAGCTGTCAATCTACTAGTGTACGGATTCCTGAGCTTCTCGAGCACTATCATATCTACGTTTGAAACTGTGAATGGAGTCTTCCTCCACCACATCACTGCCTAATATATTCCATTTGTTAACTACTCTGACACTGAAAAAGTTCTTACTAATGTCTCTGTGGCTCATTTGGGTACTCAGCTTCCACCTGTGTCCTCTTGTTCTTGTACCACCCGTGTTAAATAATCCATCCCTGTCCACCCTGTCAATTCTCTTGAGAAGTTTGTATTCTCAGGATGTGTGTGTGCGTGCGTGTGTGTGTGTGTGTGTGGTGTGTGTGTGTGTGTGTGTGTGTGTGTGTGTGTGTGTGTGTGTGTGTGTGTGTGTGTGTGTGTGTGTGTGCATGTTCCCCCCCCCCTCGTGCGCGTCTGATTGTGCAGGAAAACTTAACAATAAAAAAACAAGGCAAGAACATGCACTGGAGTTCGAAGCACCAAAAATATATTACCTCGTGCGTTACGGAGGCATTATCCAACAAGGTATCCATCTCCGTCTCTAACACACGGCAATATTACGCTGTGGATCACGGCCGTAATCGGCGAGAACCTTAGTAATTCGGTCCTTTTTGCACTTCCCTCCAGTTGATGAGTTCCCTGTCGACCAGCTCCTGGTGTTCATACACTGATGACACGCACGCTGCCTCAGTAGCGTAACACGCCCAGCTGGTGAGACTGACGCAGGAGGCACTCACGCAGAAGGGACTAGCGCAGGAGGCACTGATTCAGGAGGCACTCACGCAGGAGGCATTCACGCAGGAGGCATTCATGCAGGAGGCACTCACGCAGAACTGACAAACGCAGAAATGACAGACGCAGGAGGGACTGACGCAGGAATAAGGGACGAAGTAGGGACTCTTATGAAAAGTGCGATAAGGATGGCACAGCCCTCAAAGACTCGTTGCGCGTTATCAGGTGATCCATGAATCGCTTCATACGCATTCTCTCCCGCTCCTATCTTAACAGCTGTACCAACCATCATTTCTAAACAAGCATTTGTGCTGAAGACAATTGGTCAAGTTCATGTTTTGCACTTCTTGCGTGTGTGTCCTGAACATGCTATGAAATCTGCAATAATGTTAGGTACAGGCAGTCTCATGTCTTAGTAGGAGTGATGTAGTCACTAGTTTTGATTCAAGATCTTTTATTAAGGTCCCGAGTCATTTGTAGGAGTTTTTAACTTGTTATATTTTATTTATTCAGTTCGTTAGGACTGGTGCAAGCTAAGGGCCGTTACTTTGTATCAGTTCACCTGAGTTCTGGCCACTAGTAACGTATTTATTAACTTATTTATATTTTGTTCGTAATATACTTGATTTATTGTTAGATCTCAA
>WNGS01169217.1:15382950-15394133 GCA_020271785.1 Procambarus virginalis
TAACTTAAAATTCAGTCTGAGTTTTAGCTTTTGTTAGATCAGACGAACATTGCTTACAGCGATACATTACTTCACGGGAGGTTTTCTGATGTGTGTTTCACGTGGTGTGGTCTTGCGCGTGGTGCAGTCTTGCACGCGGCATGGTGTTGCATTTTACTGAATGCTGTTATTGCACTGTTGCAATGTCAGACGCGGGTTGTTTGACATGAACGGTGTGTTGGAAATGCTTACCAGTCCTGCAGATGTGTTGTCAAGGAGCATGCTGCTCTTGTAATAATGAGCTGCAAGTACTGTGTTGTGCAGCATGGCAGGTTAGTTGCCGGCGATGCAGCTGTTGCTGTGAGCCATGCATGTTAAGCCGTAAATGCTAAGATGTACATTGAATCCTAAACGTTGTGTGGCATGTATTGTACTGCAGCTACTGCCTTATGACTCCATTGTGTTATGTTCATGTCATTCGTGATAGGGTCAGGTCATTATGTTGTGGATTCTGCCGTTTGGGTCAGGTATGCGGTGTTCTGTTTCGTGGCTAATGGTTTACGGATGGTTGGTGATGTTTCGGATGGTGGGAGCGTCGTGGATGGTGTGGCATCGTGGATGGTGTGGCGTCGTGGATGGTGTGACGTCCTGGATGGTGGGAGCGTCGTGGATGGTGTGGCGTCCTGGTATATGAGTGGGATTGGGTGGTTATAAATAGGAGCTGCCTCGTATAGGCCAATAGGCCTTCTGCAGTTACATTTGTTCTTATGTTCCTATGTTCCTATGTTCTTATGTCCTGGATGGTGGGAGCGTCGTGGATGATGTGGCGTCCTGATTGGTGTGGCGTCGTGGATAGTGGGAGCGTCCTAGATGGTGTGGCGTCGTGGATGGTGTGGCATCGTGGATGGTGTGGCGTCGTGGATGGTGTGGCATCGGGATGGTGTGGCGTCGTGGATGGTGTGGCGTCGTGGATGGTGTGGCGTCGTGGATGGTGTGGCGTCGTGGATGGTGTGGCGTCGTGGATGGTGTGGCGTCGTGGATGGTGTGGCGTCTAAGTGTACTTCCGCGACTCTCCCAATGTCAACTCCAGTATCGTCTCCAGCAGCAGCTCTCCGACCCTTTACAGGCCTTGATGACAATGATAATGTGAAGGGTTCCGTTGTTGTTACTTGCCATGCTTATAAGACTACTCTGTACTCCCTTTAATATAGTCTAGGGTAGCTGCACAAACGCAGATGTCTATGATTTTATCTCATGCTGTGTGACCTGTCTGGTGTCACAGCTTGAAATGACCCATGCTATGTGCCCGACGAAGTGAAACCATCATGCTTAATTAGCATACTCTTGGGTTTTGTGTAAGGCATGTGGTGTACAGTGCTTTAAGTGATGACCGCTTGTCTAGGGTTATATTGACAGTCGTTACGTTGGCCAATCTTACATATGCTGACGACGTAAACTAGTTAAGGTGCGTTTAAGGTGCGTGTCAGGAAGTTGATCTGATGTAATGTCTGCCCTGCCCTTCACCCAGAAGTATTTTAACTTGTTCAACTCCTACAGTCTTTCCGGCAGCAGATGCAAACTAAATGGAGCCTTCAAGCCTTTCCTTAATATCTATTTCCTTACCTTACACTTACTGGAATTCATCTCTAGTAATCACTTGTCAGATAATTCTTGTAAACTATGTGAGTCATCCAACAAATATAATGCACCAATATTCCATGTATAGTGTTATTAATACTGCAGCACATACGACCATGTTTTCCTTTCTTATTATTGGTATGTACAACAACGTATTAGTAAGATGACTGGTTTAAATACTTACCCCCTATGACACCTTGTCAGTAGCATATTGCATTGGTAATACTTTCCTCACTGTTGCTACCCTCTCTACACCGTCTTTCAAAGTGGTATACGATTTTTGTTTTTATGCTACGGCGACTAAGATGAAAGTTGAGGGTATCGAGACGCTTAAAGTGTGACCAACAGCTACGAGAAAGACGAAATGTTTCCTCTCTGGGATGACGTTAGTGATCGACAGAGCATTATCTCCTCCGGTTTGACATAACTGGATAAATAATTGCGACAAGTGGTGGCTGCTTCTGACATTATAATCTTCTAACTGTTCAGAGATTATTATGCGTCAACTGAATTGTTTACATTTGTATCTCGGTTTTCACCTCCATGCGTATTTTTCCCCAGATAATTCCTTCCACACACGATGTGTCTGGTGTTTAACCTTTAGACTGAATGACAGATAACTCAACATCATGCACCTGCAAGGTCAGTTCAGCTTGTGTTTTGATTAGAGTTTCACGTATCGTGTACCGTTGTTGTGTTCATCGTTTGTTCGTGTGCATTATCTTCGTGGTACCACCTCACTGCACACAATATATGTTTTAGATCTTCTTACTTAATCCTTATTCACTAGTGTGTGTATCTCATAGCTAACCAATTATATATATCTGATTCTTATCATATGCTCTCTCTCTATCTCTGTCTCTGTCTCTGTCTCTGTCTCTCTCTCTCTCTCTCTCTCTCTCTCTCTCTCTCTCTCTCTCTCTCTCTCTCTCTCTCTCTCTCGTTATTATGTCACTGCACACAGTCACCCGCTTCCTATGTCCTCCACTGCTCTTACTGACAGGCTGCAAGAACCCTTTTCCTTGACAACAACCTTGGAGCTAGACTGTTACGTGTGGATACTGTATACATCAGCGGAGGAACCTTGGTTGTGTTTGTGGGGATCTGGGTGACATTCTGGGAGAATGGCTTGATTGATGGATGAAAGTTAGAGTGAGATAGTAGGCAAGAAGATGTGTTGTGGGTGAGTAGATATATGATATAATTGGTGAGCTTGGTTGGTTCGGTTAGTTAGTGGGTGGGTAGGGATTTTGGACACGCGAACAATGGGTTAAATGGTGAGTTGCTTTCTCTTTCTAATGTTTCCTTACTAGAAGGTGGTGAGTGAGTGAAATGAACTGGTGATATGAACAGGATTGATGAAAGTGTTGATAGATCAGTGGGTCAGCAGTAATGTTCCTACACCTTTATTAGTTATTCAATTACATTTGCTAATTGATCTGCTCATTAAAAAATTAAATTAGTAGTTTGTTTTATTTATCACTGTGCCTAACTAATTCGCCTTCTTCATGACTCATTAGTTTAATTCAACATTTGATGATTAATTTGTTACTTGATCAGACAAGGGAAGGTTATGTAGTTGTATTGGATAAATTAAAACATTGAAAGGAATACATAATATAAACAGCTAGTTATATCACAAAATAAAAATTATTTCACACTAATAAAGATAAGAAGATTGAAAAGTTTAAATCAGACACGAGTTTATGAAAACACAACATATTAAATGTATACAATACTGAAATATCTACCACAAAAGGAAAAGTACGGAGACTATATGTATTCACTGAGCCAATTCATAGAAAAATCGAAGGGCTCATTATAATCCTCAAACATAAATCTATCTCCACACTCCACCCAGGCCTCGAGCACAACATGAAATGACATGTAAACATACCAAACCTAATCAGTTTAGAAAATTGAGATCTGCACCAAAATATTGCACCCACCTAAGTCTCAAACTGAATACCTAATCATTAGATCATTTAATCTAATCATTTAATCTATGAACACATAGTCCTAAGTGCTGATTGTGAGATTTTTAACATTATCATGGTAATGAGAAGCCCCAGTGTCCCCATGAACAGGCTGATGCCATCAGAAACACTGGGGCCGGGTAACTTCCTGTCAACAGCCTGTCTTATGAGAAGTTCTTCTCTTGAACCCCTTAATGTACCACTGAGCTCAGCATCTTTTAAGCTATGCTCAATGTAATTTACAACTCTAAGCCGAGTTTACGGTTGAGGGTCACTGCTAACGAGCACTGTTGAGCAGCACTCTTCATTGTTCGAACACAGATAATCCTTTTATTGAATTATACAAGTTCCTCTCAGTAATGACGACTGTTTTGACTTCACTAATAATTACATGAAGTCATGTGCATCCACTTTTCCGCTCACCAAACGTTCTGCTCAGTTCATTGTTCTCTGTTCATAAATTGATATTTTTCTGATAATTTGTTATCAGAAAAATATCAATTGTTTTTAATAATTTTGTTCATTGTTTTAATAATTTTGTTCATTGTTTTAAATAATTTTGATATACATTATTCCCGGGTGTGTGTTAGTAGGTAGGTCAGTGCTAGTGGGTGTGTTGGATGGTAGGTCAGTGGATATGCTGGTAGGTAGGTCAGTGAATATACTAGTAGGTAGGTCAGTGAATTTGATAGTAAGTAGGTCAATGGTTGGGCTAATAGGTAGCTTAATGGGTGTGCTAGTAGGAAGGACAATGATGTTCTAGTAGGTAGATTAGTGGATATGCTGGTAGGGAGGTCAGTGAATAAGCTAGTAGGTAGGTCAGTGAATAAAAGTAGTAGGTAGGTCAGTGGGATTGCTAGCGAGAGTGTGAGTGGAAAGGTGAGCGGGTTTCAGTGGGTAGGTGGGTGGTAGGTGAGCTAGTAGAGAGGTGGGGTCTCTCCTCAAGGATTCCTCACCCCAGTGACGCCACTCACGCGTTTGACCCTTTGATCTTTTCTTAAGCGTGTTGCGAGGATGGCTCAGCTACCGGGGAATGATTCTCTGCTTTTCTCTATACTGTAGCAATAACCAGCCAATTAAAATACTTATATGGAATTTAAAGAGATATTATCTGAATGTTTTGATACATATAGAGGGCGACTGAAAGACTTGGGCACTTTGTAAGGAACCGTCAAGCAAGTGGTATTAGAGTACATTTTTATAAAGGGACATTGGATGTGGATTCTGTGTTTAGATTTAAAATTCGGTGCCCTATAGAACCCAAGAAGTTAGAACCAAGTACAAAAAATAGATTAATGGTGAATAGGTGGAACTAATGAACAAATCCACATGGGCCGTGACGAGGGTTCCAACCTTGTGGATTTGTTCATTTGATGCATCACGCTATTGTGATTTCTGTGTGTAAGGTGGAACTAATAACTGGACTGCAAAGTCCTGCAAGGAAAACGGGAAGGCTTATATGAGGAAAATGTCGAGATCAATTCGACACACATTTTTAAAATGCAAATATGACATGAAAAACCTATGAAACGAATAACTGTAATGAATTACTAAATGGTGGAAAGGTGGGGGGCTTAAGAGCAGGTACTGCACCCAACAAGAACACGTAGGTGAATGCAAGTACGTAAGCACATACCCGCCCCCGCCAAGCCTAACACTATACCCCACTTTACTGCCACTTTTTCTTGAAGAGATCACACCCGCGGGTCGTCTTCACACACCCACCTTGTACTCTGACATTTCACCTGTCCTCCATCCCCCAAATGCTTCTCCAGACCTTTCTCTCTCTCCCTTCCGTCTCTATAACCCGGTCCCCTTAACCTATCACGCCTTGCTCCCCCTCCCTGGTACTATGCCTTCAGCCTGCCTTTCCCGGTGCTGGGCTGGTCCAGTGATCTGGTGAGGTGGGGGTAGGGGGGGGGGGATTGAGGGAGGCCAGTCAGGTCTTGTCAAGGTCGCCGGAATCAGGAGCTTGCCCTTTCTGTTGACTTATCCTGTGTTCGTCTCTCTCTTTCCTCCTTTTTTCTCATCCTTCCATTTGATTTTTTTTAGTTTTTTCTTCCGAATTCCTTCTATTATCTAACCTTTTTAAATCAATCTCTGACTGTCGGTTGATTGTCTATATTTACAACTATCTGTACACACTGATATTTTTATATCTAAATATCTATCTACCTATTAAACTATATATACAATTATATTTATGAATACGTATAAATAACAATAATAGTGACTTTTGTTTAAAAAAAAATTCCAAGGGGATGGATTTATTAGGCAGCATCACTCTTCCTGTGAGAACATACCGTCAACAACCTGTACAAATAAACACACCGTAAAATAGAAGAAAATTCAATGGGTTCTTCATCCATTATTATTATATGATAGTATATCTATTTAGCTATCTTACCAGCACACACAATAGGCTCACTACTGTCTAGACAGGTGCTGTTGCTACCTACAGAAAAAACAGTCAGATCCTACGATAACATGGATACACCTTGAGAATATCCTTAGGAGCCATCAAGAGGATTCGAACCGGCACACTTGGTACGCCCATGCATTGATTTTCTCAATGCGTAAATGTTTCTGAACAACTTTGTCCTTATCAGACCCTTGGCCACTGGTTAAGTGATATATAGTACTACCTACTGTCTTAGAGTTGTCTGGTGATAATTACCACATCTTACTGCCGCGGATGAAGAGAGAGAACGCCAGGAGTTTCTCGATTCAACAGAACAAATCCACAAGGGCCGTGACGAGGGTTCGAACCTACGTCCGAGAGGATCCGAGACGCTGCCTTAATTGATTTGTTCATTTTATGCATCACGCTATTGGGGTTTCGGTGCGTAGTGTAGTGTTACCAGATTCCTTTCCGGTATTCGATATGCGATAAATTTTAGACTCGTGTTTGTGGGCACTACACATCGTCCAGCAGACTGAGGTTGCCACAGTGGTTGTCAGGATCAGGTTCGGTTAACGTTACCTGTGGCAGGTGGCTACAAGTGACGGAGCTCCCAATCCTGAGCACTCCAGGTGCAAACTTTATGAGCAGGAACTGGGGCATGATCTTCCACACTACATTATTTCATGACAAATCACTAGAGCATTCAGACCAGCCGGTATGAGGTACCTGGAACTTTGTAATAAGTTTATTCACACTGGGGTTCTTGAGGATTTCCTTTTAATGTACCTAAAGTTGGCGGTGCAGGCTACTGATCACAGGGTCTTTGGTAAATAACCATCCTGCGAGATGAGGATTTTCAGTATCACAAAATGTCCTCCTTCACAGAGTCTAGGGAAGCTGCATAACTGCAGATGTTCCTTAAACAAAGAAGTATATACAATTTCCCTGTCCCCCTCATCCTTTCGTAAAGGATGAGGGACGTAAAGAAAGTACATCATGCCATTTTTTAAGGACATTTTCTCTTCACTGAGAATAAGGGTGATTACCAATCACACTAAAGGTTCTCGAACCTCTTTAAGTTATCTTTCTTCTAGGAGCTTATTTAAATATTGTTATTACTAGAACCTGTAGGCATGTGAAGCTAAGCAACTTGCAGACTTTTTTTTTCTGCGGTGACTTTTTTCATATAAATAATATATTTAGTGGAGGAACCTTGCGACATAGCTGACTCCATCAGTTGAATGGCTGTAGTAAAGGAAATTCACTTTAATAAGACTTATTGAAATCTTCAAATTAGGCAAAATTGTAATTAAATTTTGTCAATGAAGATGTTAATAATAATAAGGAAATTTCTGTGTAGTAGGGACTAGGGACACAGCAAACTTCCCAGTGGGATAAATGGGCCATTATATCAATTTGGAGAGTACATGAGTATTGGAGAGTTCATGAGTATTGGAGAGTACATGAGTATTGAAGAGTTCATGAGTACTGGAGAGTACATGAGTATTGGAGAGTACATGAGTATTGGAGAGTACATGAGTATTGGAGAGTTCATGAGTATTGGAGAGTACATGAGTATTGAAGAGTTCATGAGTATTGGAGAGTACATGAGTATTGGAGAGTACATGAGTATTGGAGAGTTCATGAGTATTGGAGAGTACATGAGTATTGGAGAGTTCATGAGTACTGGAGAGTTCATGAGTATTGGAGAGTTCATGAGTATTGGAGAGTACATGAGTATTGGAGAGTACATGAGTATTGGAGAGTACATGAGTATTGGAGAGTACATGAGTATTGGAGAGTACATGAGTATTGGAGAGTTCATGAGTATTGGAGAGTTCATGAGTATTGGAGAGTTCATGAGTACACGGGTACATGCAGCTGCCCTGGAATAGTTTGTATTTTTTTTATTAATACATGAGGTACATCTGCATTAGTGCAGCTACCCTAGACTATATGAAGTGGAGTACAGTGTGTCAAAAAAGCTAACTAGGTGATGCTAAGAAATCCCTATCACACAGGATGGTTAGTCATACAGAGGCATGTGATAAGCAGTCTGCACTGGCAGACTCCGGAAGCATTTTGAGGATATCATCAACACAAGATTGAATAAGGTAGCAGTGGTAATAAAGGTCCCCATCTCGCAGGATGGTTAGTCATACAGGGCCATATGTTTAGTAGCCTGCACTGGCAAATTTTGAGTACACTGTGAGGATATCTTCAAGAATACGAGAGTGAATAAAGTAATTGCAAAGCTCCAGGTACCTCATGCCAACGGGTCTGAAAGGTCTAATAACTGGGCATTCAGTGATGTAGTGCGGGAGATCGTGCCGTAGTTCCTGCTCACAGAGTTTGCACCTGGAGTGCTCAGGATTGGGAGATCCGTTAGTCATTTTTTTTGTATCATTTGTAACAATAACTCTACGTAATCTGGGTTCCAGAAATCGCAATAACTAGGTCAGTGGACGAACGCTTTCCCTCTTACCTCGCCTTGCGTAAACTTCCCCTCCCGTGCGCCTCTTCTCATATTCACCTCATGTTGAGGTGAATATGAGAAGATTCCTCCCCCTTCTCACCTCACATCCGCAGTGCGTTAAATCCCCAGCAACTCACTTATACGTCACCTCATATACTCATCATATTTTCCCTTCACGTTATATCCATCTCCCGTATATCCTCGGAACTTACATTATAGAGGTGTATTAATTAGTTTCAAATGAAAGGTGATGAAAACGGAACAGAAGAAGAGAGATGGAGAGCGTCTCACAGCGAAAGGTATAACCACCTCCTTGAAGCGTATGAGAAGAGAGAGCCATAGGGGTTAATATTACAGAGTTACCTATGACACAATTGTATGATAGTGTCAACGGCACATTCTAAACTGGAGAACATCAGAGAAGCGCTAATAAATCTTCTAAAAGAGGCCTTAAGTATATTCTTCTACACCTGCGTGAGACCAATTCTAAATTATGCAGTCCCGTCGTTGAGCCCCTACCTCAAAAAAGTACATAAGGAAGCCTCAATGGATGAAAAGATTGGCAACGAGAAATAACTACGTTGTACCCCTTAACTACGTTGATGAGGAAAAAAATGGGTTAAAAGCTTAGACTTAACGACAATAGAGAAACAATAGAGACAATAGAGAGACAATAGAGTAACTAGGCATAATAGACACATAAAATACCAGGGGTAATTAAAAATATTAAAATTCATATTAAGAGAAAAAAGTTATGGCATTAAACAACAAATATTAAAGAATGGGGCTAAAGAGCTAAAGCTCGACCCCGAGAGCACACACAGGCGAGTACACACATTTGACACACTGCGAGAACTGACGTTAACATCGTGTATTTTTTCCTTTGACTTATCAGAACAGGCATCAAGCTGCTGAGGTCCGCCCTTATCGCTCGTCTCCCTTCCCTCAAAATATTTTATGTGAGTGGTCGGTTCTTTATTGTGGTGGCTGGTAGGCTGGTTGGCTGGCTAGCTAACTGCCAGGCTGGTTGACTGGTAGGCTGACTGGTTGGCTGACTGGATGGCTGGCTGGCTGGCTGGCTGCTGGTTGGCTGGTTGGCTGGCTGCTGGTTGGTTGGTTGGCTATTTGGCAGGCTGGCTGGCAGGCTGGCTGGCAGGCTGGCTGGCTGGCTGGCTGGCTGGCTGGCTGGCTGCCTGACAGGCTGGCTGGCTGGCTGCCTGGCAGGCTGGCTGGCAGGCGGGCTGGTAGGCGGGCTGGTTGACTGGCAGGCTGGTTAGCAGGCTGGCTGATTGGCTGGCTGGCTGGCTGGCTGAGTAGCTGGGTGCATGATTGACGTACTAACTGTTTAGTTAGTTGATCGGTGGGATGGTGGATTGAGTGGTTGGATCGCTTGCTATATTAGTGGTTAGCAGGATAGCTAATTTGTTATGTGGACGACTGATTTGTTGGGTGTATGAATAGTTAGGAGGTTGATTGGTTTGCTGTCGATTTTGTTATATATTTAGTTATCTGGCATACAGTTTAGCTGTGTAAGTGTTTGGCAACTTGAATATATAGCTTGAGTTTCAGAGAGGTGCAGCCTATTCCCAAATCCTCAACACATCTACTTCTCGTACCTTTGTTATCCTATCTGCCACTGGTATCTGTCCTGTCGCTAACACCACCATCTCTAACGCCACAACCACCGTCGCCACCACCACAATTACTACCACTTCCAAACAACTTTAATAGCATAAATATTACCACCAATACTGGTGCCACCACCATCACCCGTGCCACCACTGCAACTATAAACGGTCCCACTACACCATCATATATCTACATAGACTATATGAGACTAACTATAAAATACTCGGTACCGGCAAGATCCCCGCACCTTATGAAGTAACAAAAGATCTCCAGCAGAGGTTTGCAGGAAGACTTAATGAAAAGAACTGAAATGTAAGGAAAGGTTAAGGTAACTCAATTTCACACTCTCAGAGGAGAGTGTGAAACAGAGGCGACATAAGGGAAATAGACAAGGCAGTCAAGGACAGCTCAACTGAAATGATTAAATATTGCAATAGAACATAGGTTTAAGTTGAAAATGCAAATCAATTGTAGATATAATTGAACTTTATACGGCTGGCCAAATAGTGAAAGGCATCAAAAGATGAAGTCGTAGAAGCCACTTCCATCCACAATTTGAAATTAGAGCTCGAACGTCAGTAAAATATATATAAAAAAAAACGCTTCGGGTTCAACATGACACCCCCAAGTGGATACTGTTAACTAAGCAGTGTTAGCTAAGTACATCAAAATCATCACCACATCACCCGCTCCAAAGTCACCTCTACTACCCCACTACCATGAACCTCACCACCGTTATTACTACCAATATAGCAGCAACACCACCACCACCACCCACTACTGCGTCTAGCTTAGCAAGGTCTTCACCAACCAGGAAGCTCATTTTTTATTTATTTTCTGTACAATGGATATCATCAGCATTTTTTCCCTTTTGCAAGTTATACACATTGTTTAATGCTCTTGCCAAGTGATGTGCAATATATATATATATATATTATATATTATATATATATAATATATATATATATATTATATATATATATATATATATATATATATATGACAGTGTCGACCTCGGAGGAAAATTGAAACAGGAATTTCCTTGAGTACTTTCGTATATTAATACATATTCAGAAGGAGT
>WNGS01169217.1:15419253-15432169 GCA_020271785.1 Procambarus virginalis
CGAGAGGAGTGCGAGTGGCCCACACACAGTGGGACGACCCATAACATATCCACTTAAACACAGCAGGTTGTACAAGACCACACAATACCCAACTTATCTTAAATGCGAAACATTATTGATGCAAACACTAAGTGCAGGATACACAAATCTGGTCGTTTGTGCATGTAGGCATATTTGGTAAATATATGTGACTAGCTTTCTTACACACATACACACACACACACACACACACACCACACACACACACACACACCACACACACACACACACACACCCACCCACACAAATATAATATATATATATATATATACTATATATATATATATATATATATATATATATATATATATATATATATATATATATATATATATAATTGTGAAGTTATGGAATATTTAAATCTGAAACCAGCTTCGAATCTTGGAGATGACTCTTAATCAGATCCGTCCGATGCTAATGATTCCGTTGAGAGGGTAATGATGTCAAACTAATGAAACGAAGTGAATGGAGAGTATCCAGGAGTCAGGAAATATGTCCGCCCTTCACGGTTGGCTCGAGGAGGAGGAGGATCAGATTGTGTTAGTAAACAATATAGTAGCAGAGCTGTGCGCCGGATGATGTTCCGGCTGATGACTGCAGTACGTCAACGCTGCCTTCCTGGGATCATACCAGCACATACCTTGATTAAATTGTTTGTGTGTACTCACCTATTTGTGCTTGCGGGGGTTGAGCTTTGGCTCTCTGGTCACGCCTCTCAACTGTCAATCAACTGGTGTACAGGTTCCTGAGCCTACTGGGCTCTATCATATCTACATTTGAAACTGTGTATGGAGTCAGCCTCCACCACATCACTGCCTAATGCATTCCATCCGTTAACCACTCTGACACTGAAAAAGTTCCTTCTAACGTCCCTGTGGCTCATGTGGGTACTCAGTTTCCACCTGTGTCCCCTTGTTCGCGTACCACCAGTGTTGAATAGTTTATCCTTGTTTACCCGGTCGATTTCCCTGAGGATTTTGTAGGTTGTGATCATGTCTCCCCTTACTCTTCTGTCCTCCAGGGTCGTAAGGTGAATTTCCCACAGCCTCTCCTCGTAACTCATGCCTCTAGTTCTGGGACTAGTCTCGTGGCATACCTTTGGACTTTTTCCAGCTTCGTCTTGTGCTTGACAAGGTACGGGCTCCATGCTGGGGCCGCATACTCCAGGATTGGTCTTACATATGTGGTGTACAAGATTCTGAATGATTCCTTACACAGGTTCCTGAACGCTGTTCTGATGTTAGCCAGCCTCGCATATGCCGCAGATGTTATCCTTTTACGTGGGCCTCAGGAGACAGGTTTGGTGTGATATCAACTCCTAGTTCTCACTGTCCGTTTGATGTGTACTCACCTATTTGTACTCACCTATTTGTGCTTGCGGGGGTTGTGTGTGTGTGTGTGTGTGTGTGTGTGTGTGTGTGTGTGTGTGTGTGTGTGTGTGTGTGTGTGTGTGTGTGTGTGTGTGTGTGTGAGTGTGTAAAGCATGATTTTTAAAGTGTCTTTGTACTGCTAATTAGCGTTCTTTCAAGTGTGTGTAGTGCACGCTAGTGTTCTTACATGTACCTGTGTAGTGCGCGCAACTGTTCTTACTTGTACCTGTGTAGTGCCCACAAGTTCTCTTATTAGTGTCTGTACATTACACGCAAGAATTCTCATCAATGTGAGTGTGTATGTCACGCTATTGTTTTTATTAATGTGCGTGAGTATCACTCTAGTGGACGGGGCATGAAGAACCAGAACTCACTCGCACTCACTGCAAGTCAGCCTGCAGGTCAGCCCTACAGGTCAGCACTCTAGGTCAGCCCTGCAGGTCAACCCTACACCCTTGGCTCCTTTAACACTAACGCTCCCTCATCCCCCCCTCCCCCCTTCACACCCCCCTCGCACCTTTTCCTTCATCCATTCACACTCTCCTCGTACTATTCTTGTCATACAATTGGAATTGCTATTTTATTAGCTTTTTCATTAGCGTCAGAGGTTGTTGGAGTACAACACATATGGAACTACAGCAGAACAGTGGATTCGAACGAGGCTCCTGGCGGTGCAAACAATTTGAGCCAAGTAACTACAGCAAACAATATTGTTTGGGATTTAATTTATACTCGATTTTTTTTAAGGTTTTATATGTGTTTTCCACTCGATTAAAGAAAAACAATTGCAGCGTTGGATTTGAATAGCTTTTTCTATAATTGAACGTCCATTGTTGAGCGTTATGTTTGATTGGGCAAAATTATTTTTTTTTTCGCTGTGAAGACTGCTTTTACGATTTTTATTGCACGTAGGAATGAGGCTACGAATATACGTAGACATTTGTAGGGTGCATATTTTGTCACCCATTCTCCTGTAATGATAGAACTTATAGTAACAATTTGGTCGAAACTGCCAATATGTAGTGATGGACCGCCAGTGAACCATTCTTTGTACTATTAATTTTATGCTCTGAAAAAAGTAAAGGTAAAAACCAAACTTTAATATTCTTAGGCCAAGTACGGCATATTTATTTACTATATTAGGTCTAAGATAACGTGTATTGGGCTTAGGATTGTTAGGAGACGTGAAGTTAGGTCTTATATTTATGTTGCAGTTAAAATGATTTTCCTGTCTGTCCAAATTCAGTAATACAAAAGTCATCTGTCTTGTGGTCCATTGCTAAATTAATTATTTTAATGTGATGACCTCCTGGATTTTCTTATTGTGTTCCTCGCACACTTCCTTGTCGTTTGTAGTGAATCTGTCTGCCCCTATCCTCAGTCTCATCACATGTTCCTTCACTGTTGTTTTTCACCTGATGTGGCTGTGCAGCAATTTAAATTGAGTCTTTGCCTTGCTTGCTATGTAATTTTCGTGTTGGTGTGTGTGTGCATTTCATGGAACAAATCTTAATTGCAAATTAGTGGCTGTTTATGAACAATTTATCCCTACCATTCACCCCTAGAAAAAAGCCGGCCGCATGTTCTTGAATCAGCATTGCACCTGCAAGTAATATCAGGAATGTCAGAAAAACCTTCCCTGTCAATGAATGGCTCGTTACAGAGACATTACCTGCTGTATTACTAACATCTCGCAGAGTGCTGGTAGCCACGAAGCCATGTACATCAGTTGCGTGCAGCCATCCTAATGTCACGACCCCTAACTTACCCCCATCAATTATTATTAACATCTTTATTGAGAAAATTAATTACAATTTTGCCTAATCTGAGGATTTCGATTAAGTCTTATTAAAGTGAGGATAATGCTGGTATTCACTGTCACGCAGGACAGAGGGTCATACACAAGACAATAGGTCTAAACTGTAGGTGGAAGCACATATATATCATGGTTACAATCAACGTTTTAATGTATGGATATGTGAAATCACCTTTCTATTGTGCAATGCTGCTAATTCCCCCGCAGCCAATACATTAGCCACGACAAACGATCCCACACATACCGCTATCATTACTAATTCGTCTACCACCACTACTGCTACTACCCACCTCCAAAATGGCGACTGAGAAAAACACCACCATGGGCGATACTTACAACCCAGCGGGTTTTCTTCTTATTGGTGGGTGTTGTACATGCTGCTATGGCGGGGTGTCCACTCACAGGATGAGTGTCGCTGCCCAATAAACTCGCCCCTCGGGGCAAAATTTAAAAAAAATCTCCATCCTTTCCCCAACTAGTGTACGTTCCCACCACTATCGTACGTGTATGATAGTGGTGGTCGTTCCCCAGTACGACCACCACTATCATCATTGCCTAAACCTATACAACCGTTACCACCTCAATCACTAACACCATAACAACTGCTTCCAGCATTACACCAACACCATCACCACTACATTAACACCCTTTGCGGTTACCTTGCGATGATTCGGGGCTGAACGTCCCCCGCGGCCTGGTCCTCGACCAGGCCTCCTGGTTGCTGGACTGGTCAACCAGGTAGTTGAACGCGGCTGCTCGCAGCCTGACGTATGAATCATAGCCTGGTTGATCAGGTCCCCTACCACCCTCATTATTATCCCCGCTACCAGCACCATCACTGCCATCAGAACCATCACCAAATCAGGAAGCGTTGAAAGCTATCTACACAGCTTTGGCTAAGCCAGTACTGGTGTATGCAGTACCTGCTTGGACTCCAGACCTTGTGAAACATGAAACTTAAATATAAAAAATACAGAGGTTTGCATCTAGATTAGTGTCAAAGCTTAGAGGGTTAAATTATGAGGATAGGTTGAAGGAACTTGATCTCACGACCTTGGAGGACAGAATAAGTAGAGGAGATTTGATAGCAACATACAAGATACTAAGGGGAATAGACAAGGTGGACAAGGACAGCCACTTAAAGCTAAGAGAAAGTAGGGCAAAAGGACGTAAGTGGAAGCTGGAATCGCAAACAAGTCGAAGAAAAAGGAAATACTCGTACATAGTACGGGTGGTGAACCAGTGGCATGCACTAGCACAGCTAGACGCTGTGAAAGCCACCTCCATTCACAACTTTAAGGAAAGTTGCGACATAGATATTGAGTGTCAGAATAGTGAAGCTTTAACGCAACGGGTACAGCAAGACGAGCAGTGGGGCATAGAGAGCTAGACCTCACTTCCCTGTAGTCACCGTCACCATTACCAGAGCCACAGTCATCACTACCACCATCACCACTACCAACACCATCATCACAACCACCAGCAACTAACCCACACAACGAGCAAGGATCAATCTGCAGCGGGCGGAACACAGAGATCAAACCCGTAGTTGAGTCTATAAGGAATCACCTGACCACGCTCAGTCACGGAATTCCCTCCGGCCTCATGGTCACCAGGGTACTGCAGTCTGCAGGTCCTTGTTCGAAGCTCGCTGGGGAGTGATAACCGCGGAGTTTAGAGGTGAAGTTGGTGTGAATGTCACGTCGCTCAGGGAGGGTTTTGTCGCGAGGTGGTGGCCGATGTCGCGAGGTGTTGGCCAATGTCGCGAGGTATTGACCAATGTCACCAAGGGTATTTTATAATTGCGGTCTCTCTACGGAATCTAATGACTATACTTGGCAAAGTCACAAGACTCCATCATGGAGGGAGCTTTCCTGTCATTCCATTCCCTGGATATTCTTGGCAGACATGCTGTTCACTCCGCCCTCCCTCACATCTCAAGGTCCTTCCCTCCCATTACAGTAGTGGAAGTCATTCCCTTCACGGTGAATGGGGTTCCCTACCTTC
This sequence comes from Procambarus virginalis, assembly GCA_020271785.1. NCBI lineage: Eukaryota > Metazoa > Arthropoda > Malacostraca > Decapoda > Cambaridae > Procambarus > Procambarus virginalis. The sequence continues at coordinate 15,424,486 of WNGS01169217.1, forward strand.
ACGGTGACCGGATCCCTACCTTCCCGGCGGCCGGGGCTCCCTTCCCTTCCCAGCGGCAGGTTCAGCTCACGGGCAGCCAAGGTCGAAGCTTGACAATTACCCTGCCAATGGCAAGGATGAGCGGAAAGTATAACCCCACTATCAAGTCCTTAATGTCTCGGCCAATAGCTCTCGCTGGCCATATTACGACCACAGCCATGTTTTGTTTTGCTTCTTGTAGTGATGGATGAATGGGGAGTTGAGGCCAGAGGGAAGGGAACTATCAGGGTGGGAAAGAGCCAAGCCATTACGACTATATAGCACTGGGAAGGGGTCAGGATAAGGATTTTGGGATGGGACGGGGGGAAGGAATGATGCCCAACCACTTGGACGGTCGGGAATTGAACGCCGACCTGCATGAAGCAAGACCGTCGCTCTACCGCCCAGCCCAAGTGGTTGAGCCAGAGGTGAAGCTTAAATCTATTGAATCAGAATATCAAAGAAAAGCATAATGGCAGATTTTATTCTGTTGTGACCGTGAGGTTCTTTGCTTTTGTTTGGTAGGTGATAATGGGGAGTGGTTGTGGCAGTAGTGATAGTGCTGTTGCTGGTAATGACAATGGTTGTACCGGGGCTTACGGTAGTGATCTGAGTATAGGTAAGGACACTGACGCTGTTTAGAGTCGGTGATCAACCTTTTCTCACAATGACCATGGGTGCAAAGTATAAGAATAAGCGCATGATCGCATGAAAACGAACCAATCAGTCGTGAACAAGACACCATGCAGTTCCAGAGAAATAATATTTATTACAAACCCTTTAAGTCTCGTAGACTGGTGTCTCCTGTGCGTATAAATGCAGATGCAACTGGTATGAGAACCACGATGGAAGCTTTGAGAGTGTGCTCTGGGGGCCAGGAGGCTTACGAGGGGAGAATTAAGATGTGCATACATTACTGGAATTCACAGCGGAGGGGAGATGCAAGGAGAGGAAAGGGGGTGAAAAAGATGTGAGGAGAGGGAGTAGAAGACATGAGAGGATAGGAGGAATAGAAGAGATGCAAGAAGATGTGTAATTAGACGGAGGAAAGAATTCTGTTAAGCAATCCTCCAAAAACTATAGTACTTATAGCTACTGGAAGAGGATGGTACAAAGAATGGACTCTAGCTCCAAAAAAGTACTTTTGATATATGGAAGGATCTTACTAAGACTTCAACAGCCTTGCCATCTACCTAACTAAACGTATTCTAGCCTTAAATAAGCAGTCAAAAGCCTTAATTAGGCCTTAATACGCAATGGCAGATCAACTTATTATATATATATACTCTTCTTGACCTAGGAAAGGTTGTTTGGTTCTTGCCTTAAATTTCGATCCTCTAACACAACACCAAACGTGAATTTATTTCAATCATTTCATTCACAGTCGCTGAAGACATATTACACGAAGAATGAATGTAGATTTCGATAGTTCTTCTATCACAGCCTGGCCTGGGGCCTGCCTTCCTTGGTGACTGCCAGGTTTATAAGATTGTTTGTCATTGTAGTCCGCAGGGCCACATAGCCATCACAGCCAGGCTGATGCGGAAATTCCAGCGGAAACTTGTCAACTTCTCTCTTGAAAGCTTATGATGTGACCCTCATCTTATCACTCCTTTATCCCTCACCCATAAGAAAATATGCATTAAACCAATGGTTGGAAACATTGTTAAATATTGTATTAAAGGAGAAACGTATCATTGTGGTTCGTTCTGAATATCCTGCTATACATATCTCACTGAAATGGGAAACCCATAATACCTTACTCATATACCTCTCTTACTGGGTACCATGAATATCCCTTCCTATATATCCTCCCTCACTTAGAGAAATGTGTTTATAATGAGGCCCTTGTGACACTATGGACAGTGTGTCCAGTTGCACTGCGAAGGACACACTCAATATTCCATTCCTGCCATCGCTTTCTAGATCGAGAGCTGAGAGTGGAGGAGGAGGGACTTGAAGGAAAAGTAAGAAAAAAAATGGTTGATCAGAAGGGGGACGAAGCAGAGAGAAGGAAAAGACGTAGGTGCTAAAAAAATAAAAGTGGATGGAGTTAGCTAAAGAAAGAACGAAAGCTTAGAGGGGGAAATGAGAGAGAGAGAGAGAGAGAGAGAGAGAGAGAGAGAGAGAGAGAGAGAGAGAGAGAGAGAGAGAGAGTGAGAGTTTAGACGGAAAGAGGTAAGTAAGGAGGAAAATTGAAGATGAAAAAGAAGGAGAGGAGCTGAGGAAATAAAAAAAGGAGCTTGGACAGAGAGAAGGGAGCCCTGAGAAGAATCTGGAGAATGTAACTGAGAGACAGAATTGGGAGTGAGGGAGGGAACTGAGAACATAAAAATGAGGGCGAAAAGTGTGAGGAGGAAATGGAAAGGAGCGAGCAGACAGAAGGAAAGTGAAATGATAGCCGGAGCTTTGAGAAATGAAGTGAGAAGTGAAGAAAAGAGAGAGAGTTGGAAAACGGAAGGGAAGCTTGGAAGGTGGGATGGAGTGAGCAGGAAAACGAAAAGGGAAGATAGGTGGGAGGAAAAGGGGAGAGCAGGAAAACGGAAAGAGAAGGTAGGTGGGAGGGAAGGAAAGAGCAGGAAAGCGGAAAGGGGAAAATAGGTGGGAGGGAAGGAGGGATGGAGGGTGTTTATGCAAATGGCTCAGGGCAGTGTGATCGCTCCTGACCTTGGCTGCCAGAAATAGTTCGGAAGTGAACAATTACAGGCTGAATAATAATGAATAATTGTGATAAATGTAACAGCATGGGCGGGGGTAGAACCAGGTCTGACGTCGGGTGAAGGACCCCTTGTTCCTGATCCTCATGTTGCACCCTATTCTATAAAATAAAATTGGGTGACTATAACCTTTTTCCCGCCGCCCACTGGCCGGGGGTGTGAATACATGATAGGCAAATCAAGTTATGAAATTAGCTCACCACATATGCAAGCTACTTAGTCTATAGAGTCTGTGGCCGATCTCGAACCCACTGTTGATATTACGCAGTATTATATATTACCTGTAACTAGCTTATCGAGACTGTAATTTGCTTGGCTAAATGAATTCTGGGGGTCAGTTCAAGAGATTTGGTTCAATATCCTAAGATTTGGCACAATTGCTAGTATCGTTCTGAGTATTGTTGACAATGAATAGGACTTGCCTAATGGTGTGGCTTTCGCGTCAATGTTTCATAATACATATATTCACTGGATATTCGCATCATTTGGTAAAGATATATTCGGCAAGTAACTGNAAGATGCTGGTACCAACACCGTGATAGAAAGGGAGTCACTGCTGCTAATATCGAAGGCAAAATGCTGTACTTCATGTAACCTCAGCAGCTGGAGATCTGCCAGGAGTTATAGTGTGGCTGTGATGTCGACACAGCGACAATATCCATTAATCTTGAAAGGTAGTTTTGAAGATGGACTATTGTCTTCATGCCCGTTTATTGGTCGATATATATATTGTCTGTCCTCTCTTATATTCATAGCGTTTTGTTGTGTGATATAATGAAGTTTGTTGCTAACCATTAAAGGGTCTTTAAATATAAGTGATCCTTCTACGTTCCTTATTATGAAAATAATTTTAGTAATGGAATTATATCCAAAAGAAGCAAAATTATAACATTGCAGACAAATTATAAATTATATTTTAAAAACTTTAGCACGGCGCTGAGACTGATTAATTGATCAAACATACACATTGTTTTCATGCCATCAAGAAAAGAGCTCTTAATAGTGGTCACAATAACGTGGATGAAGTATGTTGACCAGACCACACACTAGAAGGTGAAGGGACGACGACGTTTCGGTTCGTCCTGGACCATTCTCAAGTCGATTGTGAGAATGCACAATCGACTTGCGAATGGTCCAGGACGGACCGAAACGTCGTCGTCCCTTCACCTTCTAGTGTGTGGTCTGGTCAACAGCTCTTAATAGTGAGAGAATCATGTTTCTCATACGACCTCTCATGTGAGGATCCTACGCAAGTTACGAGGTCCAATACCTTATTTTAGGCTCGTGATCTGATTAAGGGAATCCTTGGATTACTCTCATGTCATTAACCAGTTATAACATACATTTTCTTACAATAAAGGAAACTCATGCTAGGCCAGAATCAGGAGGTAGACTCGGGTACGCTGATTATTCACCCTTTGTTCGCCCTCGGAAGGAGGTTCGATATTTTCAGGACACTAGGTATTAGGCGCCGTCTATGATGCTAATCGTTTCCCCCTTTGGCAGAAATTCTTTTTTTTTCGTGGAGCGTTTATGAGACCACTGCGTCGTTTCCACTTGTTACGTCCAAACACTTGGCCTGGACGGTAGAGCAACTGTCTCGCTTCATGCAGGTCGGCGTTCAATCCCCGACCGTCAAAGTGATTGGACACCGTTCCTTTTTCCCCCGTCGTTATCCCAGATACTTATCGTGATTGATAAATATTAAGCCACCCAAAAGGTGGCACGAGCATGAATAGCCCGTAACCTTATCGTGACTCCTTCCAAGTGCTATATAGTCGTGATGACTTGGGTACTTTTACTTGATAATTCTCTTACCTTCCCATCCCTTCCGTTCCCTTCCCTTCCTTTCCGCTTGATACAAAGAACCCGACAGTGTTTATTTATTTCGACAGTACTCGAAGATATGAGTGACTGGAGTAATTTTCACACTGAGGACGGGAAAGTAACTTGCAACTGCAGTTGACGTAAAAGAACCAATGAAACAGTTCTAAAGGAATATTATTAACTGGCTTCTGCATAGCCGGAACTGGTCAGCTTGAGGGAGCAACTTGCAGGGAATAGACAACTTAAGACTCAGTCTTTATTGATATTCGCAAATACGAACAATTATCCATCACATTTCTCTAACAAATTAAAGCAGAAACATAACATACGTAATATACTTTTTGTTAATATTTTCACTGTTTTATGTAACTTACGCTAATCTGGCAAAGCAGAAAGTATACGTTCAGAAGAACTGTAAATCAGAGTATGTTCTCTTGGCATGAAATTTTATTTTTGCTAAATTCTCATCGCCTTTCTTGCTTTAACCTCTCACCCCCTTCTCCTGCTGAGTTGCCCGGCCCCCGTCATCACGAAGCAGCACGGGTGCTGCAAATTAACATGAAGCACATTTAAAATGAATAAGCTTAAATTCCATTTCAAAGAGTCTCTCACAAATTAATGCCTAGGAATCACTCGCGTACAAATTTTAAAATGTTTTAAAGGTGCACTCATGCAGAAAGATTGTTGCAAACATCTCTCTCTCTCTCTCTCTCTCTCTCTCTCTCTCTCTCTCCTCTCTCTCTCCTCTCTCTCTCTCTCTCAATTAATCCGCCAAGTCACCTATTCTGAACTACAAATATATCAGTTATGGATTTCTTTCCTACCAAACTGCTATTCTTAAAATTAATCGAACACAAGTGAGTTATAGGAAGCGCCAGGTAGTTCTTGTTATTCATGCGATTCCAAATGCATTAATTTTAACTATACCCTTGGCTAACATATTTTATTTCCAGGTTCGGATTTTAAGTCTGGCTGTTGTTTTGTATTTTTCTGATTTTTTGTACTGGTTTGTACTTTTTTGAGTTAGAAGTACCTTATGATTTCATATATGTTGATTAATCTTTGAAAACTGATTAGTCTTACTTTTACCGACATTTAAATTAAACAGATCTTCAGTATTTGTTCTCATAATTAAATATTTTAATTGAATTAGCATCAGGATTAGAAAATATCTTTAAAGGAATATCTGGTACAATATTATTTTGTTTGCAGTTGATACTGACCTTTATTTTTATAATGATATTATAATTTACCTATACAATGATATTAATCCTAACAATAATAAATTTTGAGATTAATAGTGACAATCATCTTCTAAGTAATATTGATCATGATATGAATATATATTAACAATTGCTGTGAAATTAATAGGGAGTTTCATGTTGATATTTAGAATATATACTAATTCCAGGACAGGTCCCATATATACACAGTAAAACAACAAAATATTGGAGTGAACGATATGGAAGAATATGCAGAATAGAACCAGTGAAGAGCAGGGGTGCCATGGGCACAATCAGAGAACATTGTATGAACATTAGAGGTCCACGGTTGTTCAACACCCTCCCAGCGAGCATAGAAATAATTGCCGGAACAACCGTGGACATCTCCAAGAGAAAACTAAATAGTTTTCTTCTAGAAGTGCCGGATTAACTAGGCTGTGGGGGATATGTGGGGATTGCGGGCCGCCCCAAGCAATAGCCTGATTGACCAAACTTTCACAAGTCAAGCCTGGCCTCGAGCCGGGCTTGGGGAGTACAAGAACTCCCAGAACCCCCTCAAGGTACAATTGAGACATTAATCATTCCATTGATTTCTAAGAATAAAAATGGGCTATTAAATTGCTATCAACACTGACAGCACAATTTAGTATGTCCTTAACTGAGGCATTTTCGCAACGATTTTGACATTTTGACATTAACCTGGAAATTGGTGGACCATGACAGAGGACCATCGCTCCGCCGCACCATTTCTCAGAACCGTCATTATCGTCCCCTCTCTGAGTAGAGCGCCTTCCCCTCTGTGTCTAATTATTATTAACTTGACCGGCATTACTAATCCGCTTGATATACCTTCCCTGTGCATGTCATCAGCCTTGCGGGGGTCTGGAACGGAAATAAGGAGACGGAACTGGAAGCAGGGAGGAACGGACTGGGAAAGAGTGGGAAGGGGAAGAGAAAGAGAAACGAGAGGAAGAGAAGAATAAGGTTGGAGAGGAAACTCGAGTGGAAAAGAAGCCATAAATGAAGAGATGGAAAGATATGGTAAGGGAAGATGATATATAAGGTAGATATATTCATGTTTACTCCTCCACGTCTTACTAGAATGCAGCATTCATATCTTGTTTGCTTTCAGGAGTGTTCTTCCTCCTAGTCTCGTCAGCTTGTGTGTTGAACTGCCTCTACGAGTTCTCCCTTCCTTCGTCAGTAGCGTCTGGCTCAACGTGTCGTAATTATATTTGTCTTGCCTTGCTTTCGTGTCCAGTTATGTCTGATAGCCTCCCTCCCTCTCCCACACTGGCAATCAAGAGCCCCCTGAAGACCTTTGCTAAGGTTTGTTGCACTTAGCATGACCTTTGTAAGGTCATTTGAGGTCATGCACTCCTGCTTTAGATCCACCAAGGCTAAAATACACAAAGCACTTACGTTTCCACTTACAGTTTACGACCTTTGTAGTGCTACGAGGTCCCCCTCTCAAAAGTTGTTATTATCATGGATGCCCCTTGAGGCGCTTCGGAGCTCGTAACCTGTTTAGTAAATCCGACTCAGCCGTCAAGATCGAGATAAGAGGTACAGATCTCCTAAGTGGACACATAATGCATTGTGAATCGTGAACTTTGTATATTGTGCACTGTAGTTTCTAGTTTTGACTTATCGAATCTAAACTTTATATAATTTTTTTGTTTCGAAGAAATAAGACAGAGACAAGCGGTGATTCATAATTCATAACATTCATAATATTCATAACAACAATAGCTATTATGATTCATAATAACAATAGCATTATATAGAAATCTTTTAACAAATAGATATCCACAATTAAGTAACAAGAGATGTTTCTCCAATGTATAATTAATTGTGCAGTTTAATGGCGTAGTTGTGTTATTTAAGGAGGTAATTATA
>WNGS01169217.1:15464428-15487987 GCA_020271785.1 Procambarus virginalis
GTTGCTATAATATTGCTGCTGTTGCTATAATATTGCTGCTGTTGCTATAATATTGCTGCTGTTGCTATAATATTGCTGCTGTTGCTAGCGTAGGTGGTGCTTCTAGTGTTGATATAATTCCAAGTGTTGCTAGTGCTGCTAGTATTGCTTTAGTGGAAATGACGTTTCTTCCTTTTCTGGTCAGAAAAGACGCCACTCTAATTGCATGCATGATTTATTTCATACAAGTTATTGCGACTGATTCTCCGCAAGCTATGCATTGCAAATTCCTGCATAAACAGAGACCTCAGTATAAAGATTATACTGACACTGTGGGAATAAATCCACACTGAAGAACACGAATATTGCTTACATTTTTAGGTAATATCGAGTTTATCTTTAAATGTGCATTTATATCCTCATCCTCCTTTTCGGAGCTGTTAGGAAGTAAGATTGGCGCCGAGACGGCGTCAAGAACGGTTAAGGTGTTGTGTGGGCGGGTGGGCGTGGTGGGTGTGGCTGGAGGGTGGGCGTGACCTGTCGAAGAGAGCTGCGTGGAAGAGTGTGGTGTAGTAGGAGAGGGCTGAGTGATGGGAGAGTGCAGCCGTGGATGACAAAGTGACCAGCTCCTCCACCAATCTGTACAGCATGAGCCAACAGGTTGAACACGAGTACATTTCAATAACATCCCTCGTCTCCCTTCCCCACCTCCTCCCACTCCTCCCCACCCTATCCCTCCTTCCTCCCCACCCCAGCACCTAAAACAAAAAAAGGTTCAACCCAGGAAAAAAAAAGGCAAACAAACATTCACTCGAGCTATTTCCGCCAGGAAAGAGGACATAAAACAAACTACCAAATAATTTATGGACAATAGGTCGCACGTCCAGCATATACACTTCTCATCAACAAAAAACGGGAGACAGAAACGCATCAGTCATTTGGACAAAATATCATCCTATTTACTTACCATTTTATGGTTCCGCTGCAAGAATGTGACAGGAAGTTGCTTCTTAAACAAAAAAAAAAGCAAAAAAAAAAGGCGAGTCGGGGGTTTTTGTGTAGGCATATAAAATTCAGACTCTACTGTTGAAGCCAAAATCTTCATCGTAGGGTACAAATGGAGGTAAACAGGAGAATGAGTGAGTACAGAATTTATGATCCTCGTCTCTCGTAAAGCCCAAGCTGCTCTGCAGGGTGGTAAAAGTCCGCCGGTTTTTGTCTCTTATTGAAAGCGTTTTAACAGACGGAAACATCACCCACACTTATTCTCTCTTTGTCTCCAGTTTCCTTTCTCTCTGTTTCCACTGTGTCTTGTATTCTCTTTATTAATATACGCCTATAGCTGCAGGCTCTGGCAACTCTCCATGAGGCATGATTCGAACATCTTTATACTTCCTGAGACATTTTGTATTTGACCATATGAGTCAACATTCCTGAGTGTAAGTCGCGAGGCAACTCATCTTCTGAGAGTTCTTAATCCTACCGCTCCCCCCTCCCCCACGAGTACAAGTAGTTGGACGTCTTAGCCACGGTGACTCATAAACCTCTATGAGTGCAAGTCACGTAGCAACTTATCCTCTGTGAGTTCCTAACTCACAGGTTGTGAGACTACTCAAGATAGTGAGATGTCCAACTAAAATCTGTGTACACTGCACGATTGTAATCCAACTAAATATCAGAAGTTTTACTTTATTCAAACGTTAATTCAGACATAAGAAGAACAATAACAATATTTTTAATCCAATAATGTCTTAAATATTTTTGTTTAGTTTAGTATGTTAAAGACCGGATGCCCATCCTGTGGGCTGACGTAGATATATGACGTCATATGATACTTTGAAAGTTTCAGTATTAGTATAAATTATAAGTCATGCAATGATCTATAGATATTGAGCTAGTGTGATAATTTAAGCACCGGAAATTTCTTCAAGACATCTAATATGACACATACCAGAAGATCTAATCTTCTAGATGCCAAGAAAGAATCTAAGCAGACTTTTTCATATTAAAATTAAAATTAAAATTTTTATTCAGGAAAAAGTACATACATAGAAGATGAGTTACAAACACAAAGTTGGATTTATAAATAGAGCTAGTACATACAATACCTAAAGCCACTAATACGCATAACGTTTCGGTAAGCCTTTCTCCTAAGCTTTTCTACAATAAGCTGATGGAAATAATAATAAAAGAATAACATCTTTTTCTAAGTAAAATAGTAATAATAAATAAGCTCTTCTCTTCCCAAGGGATACCAAGATTATACTACACGCTACTCACCGAAGCCCCAATCGCAGCCAGGACAATGATTCTCACGTAACATCTGTTGAAACACCTGAGGCAGAGAGGAGAGGGACTTAATCCCATCCCAGGGAGCAAGAGAGTGAGATCAATCACAAAGCCCGTGGAAGAGGGGAAATGGGAACCTTCATATCTCAAGGAGGACCATCATTACCAAAAGGAATGGGGCATCTTGAGGTTATCTTGAGATGATTTCGGGGCTTTATAGTGTCCCCGCGGCCCGGTCCTCGACCAGGCCTCCAGGAGGGGCAGGAGGGTCCCTTCAAATCTCGAAGGAGAATCCTTCGCAACCCATTAAAAAGCGTCTTCATAAGCCTGAGCCATCTGGTCTTGTACGAGGGCCCTGTAGTGTAGATGGCTACCGACACACTAATGCTGGTTACTTCTGGCCAACAAATGTTCATTCTAACACACGTAAATTAAACTCAACATCAAATAATACAAATAAGGTCAGTAGAACTTCTGGTTGCAATTCTTTTACCATGTCGTAGCTCTGTCGATTAAGGCCGCGTCTGGGATCCTCTAGAACGTAAGTTCGAACCCTCGACACGGCCCTTGTGGATTTGTTTACTTGATGCATCACGCTATTGTGATTTCTGTGTGCAATGAAGTAAGGGGGAAGAGGTAGAACGGCTTGCTGACAGAGCTCAGGTGCATGGGGGAATTGTGTAAAATCCTGGTTTGTGTCTCAGAGAGGCTGCAGGATCCAAGTAAGGTCAGTAGAACTTCTGGTTGCAATCTCTTTACTATGTCGTAGCTCAGTCGGTTAAGGCAGCGTCTGGGATCCTCTTGGACGTAGGTTCGAACCCTCGTCACGGCCCTTGTGAACTTGTACAAATGAATTGTTAAGTGAATTCAAATTTGCATGATTCTATTAATTTTTTTAAGATATATTTGCTGCGAGGGAGGGAATTATCAGGAGAAAGCGCCAAGCCATTACGACTATATGGCACTTGGAAGGGATCAGGATAACGATTTGGGATGGGACGGGGGGAAGGAATGGTGCCCAACCACTTAGACGGTCGGGGATTGAACACCGACCTGCATGATATTTGCAGCGAGTCTTTTTTTTTAACTGGTCATAACGCCGAGGTAGTTAAGGTTTAGTTTTTTAGTGTAAAACATATAAATAAACCACTTTTGTTTCTGGTGTCTTTCTTCCCTGGCAAGTAGAACACAAAGACTTTCTTAAGAGGTAACGCTTTGCAGGCCTGGCCAACCAGCTCTTTTCATATGCAAATCACTTTGTGTTTTCTTTTGGTACGCAACTGTGAAATTTACTTTAAGCCCTTAAGTACATGACGACCCAAGCCCTCCAGGAAGGAGACCCTGACCCCTTTGAACACTAGACGTCTTATCATCTACGCCGAGAGCATTTGGTTTTCTAAGTACGTCGTAAGTCATAATTTTGCCAGTGATGATATAACACTTTGGCATGTCTTCCGGGCAGTGAGGAGAACACCATGGCTTGTCCTGCTAGTGATGATAACAGCGTTGCTTGTCCTCCTGCTAGTGATGATAACAGCATTGCTTGTCCTCCTGCTAGTGATGATAACAACATGGCTTGTCCTCCTGCTAATGAGAATAGCACGATGATTTATCCTTCTGCCTGTAATAACACCATGGCTTGTATTTCTGTCAGTGATGATAACACTATGGATGATAATCCTGCCTGCATTCCAGTTCGTCTGACAGCAGCACGAATCCCCCTGTTCTCCTGCGTACATTTTGAAGCCCAGTTCTCCCGACAGGAGCAAGTAGGCGTACTCTTCTGACAAGCATAAATGGATGGGTTAGTACCCACATTACAAAGGGCTCGAAGGGGGTATGGAGCACATCGTGAAGAGATTGGCAGGAAGCATATCATTAAGGGGCATCGTATGGGGTATATATATCGTTAAGGGCATCGCAATTGGCATATCGTGAAGAGAGCGGCCTTGGGCAGCCCCAAGCAGTATGAGGGAAGGCACTGAGCAGACAGTGAAGAAGTGGCATTCAGTTTAAAGTGTGGGAAGCGATGTGAGGTATATTCTTCACGGGTGGAGTGGGGGGGGGGAGGGGGGAGATGGGGCGTATCACAAAGGCCCAGAAGGGTAAGAGGGTGAGCGGAGGCAATGTGATTGCCTTAGCATTGTTCCGGTAGACAGGGTAACTCCTAATCAAGAAAAGTCTGCTGGGAAAGCAGCACATTAAGAAACGTCTGCTGTGATAAAAGCAAATTATGCCAAGTCTGCGGCGATAACACCAAATTAGGCAAAGTCTGTTTGGATGACTCCAAATTAGGCGAAGTCTGTTGTTTAAGGCAAAGACTATACTGGAATAACCCCCTAATCCGACATTACCTGCTAAATAGCACCTAATTAACCGACCGTAACTAATTCCCTGATTACAAGAAAAGGTCGGTGTCATTAGAGAGAGTGAAGAAAAAAGGCAATAGAACCACAGTACAACTGGGAGGTAAGGCCCCCATGCTGGCGAAGCAGCGCCTGGCATACCAAACACACACGACCAGCACGCGGTCCCTGCGCCAGCCTCACGACACCGCTAGAGAGAACACTACTTATTGCTTGACCTGTTTCTTTAGTACTAATTGTCGAGAAAAGAGATTGGAAGGCCTTAAAGTTGAACTTAGAAAGAGTTTAACGAGATTGGAAACGGCAAGGTTGAATTTAGGAAGAGTTTAACGAGATATAGCAAAATATAAAACGTTAATGTTGAGCTTTGGAAGAATTTAACAAGACACAAAACGTTCAACTTGAGAAGTATTTAACTAGGCAAGGAAGAAAAACAAAAGCATAGAACGATGCCATTTTCAACCTTAAATTCACCATCGGAGGAGAGTCTAGAGGGAGAATTAATGACCAGAGGAATATTTCTGCGCCTGGCCCCATGTTTTTCTCCCGGCTGATATGGTTGGTTGGGCACGGGTATGGCCTGCCGCCGGCTCTGGGTACCCTGATGACCCTGAGAGGGGGGCAAGGTGGCCGCCAGGTGGCTGATGATGGTGGTGGTGGTGGTGGTTGACGAGGGGGGAGGTAGATTTGGTGGCGGTGTTTACCTATCAGTACTTCCTTAACAGTGACTTCGGAGAAGTGTGTAGCCTTTTTTTTTTTTTAAGCTGGCATTACCGCATCCTTTTCGTCTTAATTGCTTGGCGTTTCTTCTGATGTTCGAATCCTTCACCGTATCTAGCCTTAAAGTTGTGGAAAGAGATGACGTACACTTCCTTCAGTACATTCCACTTGATGGTTACCCCTTAAGGAGGACTCACCAAGGGGGAAGGTAAAGTGTGAGGTGGATACAGTGAGTGAAGGTGATGACAGCCGTCGGGAATGTATATTACTTAGCCCGGCCTTCCCTAGCCACACCTGTCAGCATGTGCTATATGCTGTTTAACTATCATGTTTTTCGAAATTTATTGTTTGTTATGTTCTCTCCTAGATTGTAGGCGATTTTCTACAATTTGCACCCAATGGGAACCTTACGCCAAAGAAGAATATCCAGATATATTTCAGGGAATGGAATTATCCAGGCGATGAGTCACAATAACGTGGCTAAAGTACGTTGACCAGACCACACACTAGAAGGTGAAGGGACGGCGACGTTTCGGTCCGTCCTGGACCATTCTCAAGTCGATTGAGAATGGTCCAGGACGGACCGAAACGTCGTCGTCCCTTCACCTTCTAGTGTGTGGTCTGGTCAATGGAATTATCCTTAGGGTAGACCCCCTTGAACCAGGACTAAGTGTCATCCTATTGCTAAGAACCATTAATAACCTATGGTTGAAAATATTAACTTTTTTGGATGATGATCCAAAATTAATGAAGTGAATTAGGACGAGAGAGTTCTGCAGGAAGCTGCAGGAAGACTTAGATAATTCAGACTTGATCTGAGAAACAGTTAATAGTCTCCAACCGAGTTTATGATCATGAAGATGCAGACACGGGTAACGAAGCCATAAGAACAATATTTACAAAAGTAGACAAAACTTATTAGGATCGATGATTAAATAAGGATATAGGAGTATGCAAAACAAGCAAACCTATCTTTGTAGTCCCACGTAAATAGAATCAACCAGTAAATGAAACATATGGCTGGGTACAAGTGTCAGATAAGCAAGTTTTCTTCTTCCTATTGATTTCTAAGATGGGTTCAGTTCCTGAACCGATTATATGTCTCTGTAACCCTTTTCACCTCCGCCCACGGGATAGGTATGAGGTGCATAATAAAGAATTTTTTTTTTTTATTAATACATGAGGTACGTCTGCATTAGTGCAGCTATCCTAGACTATATGAAGTGGAGTACAGTGTGTCAAAAAAGCTAACTAGTTGATGCTAAAAAAATTGCTTTGTTTTGTACTTGAAAAGTCTAGGGAAATTTTCCAACCGTTGGTCGTCCGATTCTATTTTCCACATCTACTGCAAATATTTATCTCTCACTCTCACATCACCAAGATGCAGCCCATAGCAGCTGTTTATTCCTGGGGTACCAATTTACTGGTAGGTGAAGTGGTCTATCAGGTGAAAGAAAAGCTGCCCATTTGTTTCTGCTTCGGCAAGGAATCGAACCCGGAGCCTTAGGACTAACACCCCAGAGCGCTGTCCACTCGACCACGAAGCCTTTGTGGGTGTTTGTGTGTTTGTGTTTACCTAGTTGTGCTTGCGGGGGTTGAGCTCTGGCTCTTTGATCAGGTGTGTGTGTGTGTGTGTGTGTGTGTGTGTGTGTGTGTGGTGTGTGTGTGTGTGTGTGTGTGTGTGTCACCTATATGGTGAGTACACACACCATATAGGTGTGTGTGTGTGTGTGTGTGTGTGTGTGTGTGTGTGTGTGTGTGTGTGTGTACTTACCTACCTGTGCGTACAGTGTAGAGCATTACCTCATTCATGCTTTCATATTCTTTTAGTTCGGTGCAATTAAACGCTCAAGGTCCAATGAACTTCAAGGATCCAGTGAGCGACAGCATCAGCTAATTAAGAGAAAAATAATGTAACCTCACACGAAGGAATCTCCGTATGGCTCCACACACAAGCTGAAGAGTATTGAACCTTCGCTATCAAAGGGAAAACAAAAGGTTTAAAGAAAGGTAAAGAACAACTCAGCAAAGAGTAATGACCAGGGCGCTTTGACAACGCAGATGGGAGCTCATATCACCACGATCAATACATAATTAATACGGCATGTAAACATATCATCAATTCATCGCCCCCGCGCCCTGACTAAGCGATTGAAGGTAATTTGCTCATCCGTTCACTAAAAAAAAATTCCGAAAGCTCCCACGCAACGTATTGCCATGCAGGATTTGCAACTGGCTCTGCAAGATTACTTAAATAACCAACGACGGGTGAGGCTATACAACTGGTTCTGGAAGATTACTGCAATAAAACACTTTAGTTAAGAGTATGCAAATGGCCGTGCAATAGTGTTCATACCAGTACGACTGTGGCAGGGTTTTCAAGTGCTCTGCAATATTGCTTCAAAACAAACAACGGCTCAGATCATGTCACTCGTTCTGCAAGATTACTCCAGGATCCAACGGCGGTCAACGTTCCGAATCAATCCCTAGGCTGTGTATAATTATCTTAAAGACGTTGTATTCAACACATCATGCTTCTGACCATCGTTGGCATTCAACACGAATATGGAAGAATGTAAAACAAATCATCATTAAGCTCAAGATATCTTAAAAACAACTGGAAAACTCAAGAGGATAAATAAGTAATCACATCGAAGTCGCCGACGTCGTCAATTGTCCTTTGATTGAAAGAGTGGATGCGTGACATCACTGGGTTAGAAGATGGGAGTTGTCATGTCACTCGGGCACAAAAAGGTGTTTAAGAGTCGCTGGTTTGAGTGAAGGTGCCACAACAACACTGATGGTTGGTAGCAAGGAGGTGAGGCGTTACAAGCTACACTTTGGGGGATAAAAGCCTTGTTACCATCGATCAATAACACTGTCGTCGAATGTGGGGAGGTGGTGCTGGGGAGCGGAGAAACAGCAGGAGAAATATATATATATGAACATCTATATACATTTACCACAATTATCACCCTGCTAAACCGACATACACAGATTATTGCGACTTTTAACCCTATGAAACACGACCACATGGGTACACGAAATTGAACCATACGACATATGTCTCTTTTACTCTAAAAAGGAGACGAAATCCAAGTTCCAATTGAGGTGAAAGTCCCGAAGCTACATAATGTACGAAGCAGCTGTCTGGGAGAATAAACATCCTGGGTGCAGGATGTGCCAGGTGATTTGTATATACATTAAAGTGTCACGGGTAATTGTGGGGAAAATTTATATAATAATTATAGGGGTAATCAGTGGTAAGTGCCGACGTAACTTCTTAGAAATGAGTTATGAGCGAGGTAACAGAATCTCACCGGGAGACCTTAACTAAAATTACTTAAAAAGGTGAACTATTTTTTTCATCTGGCTACCGAATGGTAAGTGTATATGAGTGTATGTGTATGTGAGTGTATGTGTATGTGAGTGAATGTAAATGTATGTGCATCTTATCTGAAAAAAACACATCTCTGGAAGCCATATTGCAGTTATTTAAGAACAATCTTATTTAAGAATGCCCACATTGCTAATCTGCACTCTGGCCCGTATTACCTACAGGCCAGAGTATAGGCTACACACCCTTAAGGCCCCCCCCCTTCATATCACAAATAAATCCCACTCGCTTGATATATCAACGAGAAAATAATTTTGGGGTAATGGAGGTGACTTCAATCGTCGTTCTAGTTGGGGGCCTCCACGATCTCCAAGTGACTTCAATACAGTTCCTGGTTGGTTGTCTTTTGTCCAGTCGGGGCACACACACGTGCGTGTGTGTGTGTGTGTGTGTGTGTGTGTAAATCACACACTGACGGTGCAAAAACAATTAAATTAAAATTTAGAGAGTAAAAATATTCACATGCTAATTAAAGGAATGCGAAGTTAAGGCTAGTGACCTGATGTCATTCGTTTTACATTTTTTTAAACTTGACATCGCTTTTCCTATTCCTTACATTAACTCGCCAGTCTCATTCACCTTCGTCACTCGGAGCCTCGAACATCCGACCTCTGACTTGGGAGACAGTCGCTCTATCAACAGCCCTTCTGGACTTGCCTTAAAAAGGGAAGGATCCCAAGGCAACTAACTGCTACCCAATGGAACTTGCCATTCCCGTAACTACCACACGAGCACAGGAAGATTAGGTCATCCACACTCTGAGTCATATAATATATGAGTCATATAGCATCTTAATATATAATATATAATATAAACAATATACGACTCAGGGCGTGGATCACGTAATTCTTCTGTTCTCGAGTGGTAGTCATGGGAGGACACGAGGATAAGCAGGAAGGATGGAAGAGGGAGAAGGGAGGATCAGTATGCTGGGAGAACAGGTTGCCTGCGCAGCTCCCACCACCACCCTGGGATACGACACATAATGCCAGTCATTAATAAGCCCTTAAACCTGCCACCCTCCACAATAGACCTCCTGACATCAACAAATCCCACGTGATCGGGCCAGTTGTGCAACTTCTCAAGGTCTCTCACTCCTACTCACTTTATCACTCTGCATCACTCCCATTCACTCTAACGCTCTCTAAAGCCTCTGGTTCTGACTCGCTCTTATTCAGTCTCTCATTGACTAACTTCCTTCAATCAAACACACTCTTGCGCTCTTACTAACTTTAAAATGCTCATTCACACACACACACACACACACACACACACACACACACACACACACACACACACACACACACACACACACACACACAAGTAGAAACTTGTGTAAGGAATCGTTCAGGACCCTGTATACCACTTATGTAAGACTAATAGTGGAGTATGCAGCTCCATCCTGGAATCCATACCTAGTTAAACACAAGACAAAGTTAGAGAAGATTCAGCGGTATGCCACCAGGTTCGTCCCGGAATTGAGAGAATGAGCTACGAGGAAAGGCTAAAGGAGCTGAACCTCACATCCATGGAAAACAGAAGAGTAAAGGGAGACATGATAACCACCTACAAAATTCTCAGGGGAATTGACAGGGTGGACAAAGACAAACTCTTCAGCACGGGTGGGACACGAAGAAGGGGAAACAGGTGGAAACTTAGTACCCAGATGAGCCACGGAGACGTGAGAATTTTTTTTTCAGCGTCAGAGTAGTTAATAAATGGAATGCACTAGGAAGTGATGTGGTGGAGGCTGACTCCATACACAGTTTAAAAGTAGATATGATAGAGCCCAGTAGGCTCAGGAATCTGTACACCAGTTGATTGACGGTTGAGAGGCGGGACCAAGAACCAAAGCTCAACCCCCGCAAGCACAATTAGGTGAGTACTATTAGATGAGTACACACACACACACACTCTTATCTATCTACCTGCTCTCTGCCTACCTGTCTGCCTTTCATATTTTCAGGTCTCCTTTACATATTTGCCTGCCTCTCTCTTCCTAATGTCTCGTACCTGTTTATCTACAAATAAAAGATTTAATGCATACACATACGATATTGTTCCACTGTTTGATCAGGGATGGTAATTGTGAATCGCATGACAAGAATGATTGTCTTTAGAGAGAGGCGCAGGTCATGTGAAAGAGGTGTAGATTTTGAGTGAATGATGTCAATCATGTTGAGGAGTTGAGGGCCTGGTGGAAAGGTTGTACATATTGCGTGAACTGCGCCTTGTATTTTGACAAAGGTGGAGTGTGTCCGAGAAGCTCTTGTGAGCAAGAGGACTTGTAGGAAAGGCGAAGAAGTCGTAAGAAGAAGGCTTCGTGAGAATGACGAATGGGTTGCGAGGAAAGAGGAGGAGACTTCTATCAAAAGAACAGAGGCACACCGTGTATAAGGAAGCCGTGTGAGAAATGTGTATTGAAAAACATTGAAAAGTATTTCATTAAAATAATTATGCAGGAAAACTAGTCTGGTTCAGTGAATGTCACCGAACTAGTTAAAACATTAGGGAAAGCCATTATAGTCATGTTAAATAACATCAAAATATTACATCAGATCAGAACTCACCCTAAAACACCAGGAAACAGAATTAATGCAGATTATAGCTGTTTTAATTGCTGCTTTCTGTCTGATGGTGAAATTAGTTATAATGATATTATTTATGCCTGTATATGCCGCTGCAACAAATTTTGGTGAGTAGTTGGACCGATAAATGTGGTATGCCTCGGGTTGAGTTTTGCCTGTGGCAGCTCGCGGAATTAAGCGCAAAAAAGGTAATTTTTTATCTGGGTAAAATAGTGAGTTTTAGGGTTAAACACGCAAATCATGACAACAGTAATGGGATGTACTGATGGATGACAGGTAATTAAAAACTGGATTTACAGTGTACTACCTTAGTGAACCGCCTCGTTATGCTAAGTAAATAAACATAAGTAAACTTCCTTAGCGAACTACTTCAACACTACCTCAGTGAGCCACTTAAGTGAACCACCCCAGTAAACCACATCAGGAGCCACTTTGATAAAGCACTCCGGCACGACCTCACTGAAACACCACAGGNTATTGTCTGCATATATGCATATATTTTTCATGTACACCTATATGGTTTGCATATGCACATTTATATCTCATATATATATATATATATATATATACCTAGATTGTTTGCATATATATATGCATATCTTCTCTTCAAATATGCATATCAATTCATATGGGCGAGAGCCAGGAGGTTTGACGACTATGTGTTGATAGAACAGAAACACAGCCCAGAGGCAGAGCTCTCTGGCGAAATTGCTCCGTCAGAATCTGTTAAATATTCATGAGAAATGCTCGATTAATCTTGCACTTCTGCCTCATACTGCCATGAGAATCCAGGGTTCCCCCCACCCTCAGAGCCAGACCTCGCAGCTCCAAGTAATCATCGGCCTCCTTCTCAGATTATTTCAACCTCATTCTCAGGACATCTCAGCAATATTTATTGTTAGTTGGTCATCTCAACCCCCAATTCTCTGGATATCTTAGCTACATTCTCAGGTCATATGAGCGTCATCTCAACCTCATTCTCAGAACATTTTTAGACGTATTATTAGGCCATCTCATCTTTATTCTCATGTACTTCCAGCCACGTTCTCTAGTAGCAGTAGCCAACATCTCTGGTCATCTCAGGAGATTTTTACACGTTTTCACTCATGAAGATATATAAAATTATATTAATTATATCTTCACTCAATGCATGAATGAATATATATATATATATATATATATATATATATATATATATATATATATATATATATATATATATATATATATACCTTCGCATATCTAATACTTTACCCACTACACCACACTGTTCAGTCTCCAAGAATCTCTTCGCTTCAGAACATCTCTAAACCCACACCATTCATTTACATTTCCTACGCTTAAAAAAAAAATGCGAACATCATGACTCATTTACATTTCTAATTTCTATTGATAATCCATCTATTCCACTATTACTAATTTTTTAAATTCCTGTATGAAGATCGTTGTATGTGTCATTACACTGATATCCAAATGAAAAATAACTCTAACAAATCTTACTCTCTCTTTATATATAAGTTGAATGCTCAGAAAAGTTGTAATCTTCGGCGTGCATTACCGTACGTATTGTATTCCCCCAAATATGACGTCGCCATGTATTTGGATCCACAAAATTTGCTCTGTAGAAAAAAAACTCACGGTGCTTGCTTTTTTGTTTGTTTTGGCAGTGGCTAATGCAGTATGAGAAAGTTTTTACCAAAAGTCTCCCTTCACTCTTTTCGTTGGAATGCCAAGAGACGTTACGTGTAATATTCGGTAATGCACCCATGAATACGAATACTATCTCGACCTGAGCAACTCCCCAACGCAGCACATTAGTGGCAACTAGTGAGAACAAGGTTTGTATTAATACATTTCTTACGGAGACCAGTGCGCCTAATGGGAAGAGGAATTTCTGTCTCTGATAATGGGTAGTTTGTTGTATTCATTGATATTGCGTTCCCGTTTGTGCATGTTTCAATGTTTTAGTCATATTGGTTTATTGAAAATTTACCTTTTTCTTTCATATGGTTCATTGTGGAGAAATAATGAATTATGTAATAACTGTTATAATATTTTAGAAAATCCGTAGGAGCAGGTGAGGGTTCGAACTTGTGCGGTGGATGTTCCCTTGCACACTCCCTAGTCATTGATGCAATTACGTTAATGTGCTTACTATCTGTGTATTATAATAAATAGATATTAGAAATAATAATAAAGACTGTATTATAATACTCTCTGTATTATTATTTCATCTTCACTAGCCTTCACCACTATCCATCACCATTCCTCTCCTTCACTACCTCTTACTAGCCCGTCCTCCTAAGGTTTCCCAACGTCAAGAAAACGATCAACTTAAAGTGTCCTTTAAATTGAATCAATATCACATGGATAAGCTGAATAGATAGTTCTGCACATAGATTGGTTATATAATTAATTTATTAAACAAGAGACAGGTGTTGCAGCGTAATGCACTAAGAAATTATCTGCACCAAGATTCATCAAACATATTCGTTTTTACATAATTCAATGTAAGTTTATCTTATGCAGTTCATTGATAATGACAGTGGTGAAAAGTGGGGAAGGTGGTAATGGATAGGAGTGTTGGTGAAGGGTGCGGAAAATAGTGAAAAATAGGGAAAGTGACACGTAGTGAAACTGGTGATGGGAAGGTGGTAAAGGGTTAGGGACGCTGGTAAAGGATGGTGAAGGTGAAGAGTTGGGAAGGTTGTGGGAGTGGATAGTCATCGTTAAATCTTTTTTTCGTTCAAGTGGAACAGTAACTTGCTCTCATTGTATATCAAGCAAGATGGTTTTATGGAATTTATTAATTTGATTTAATGCTTTTATTTCATAACCTAGAAGTTCAGTGTATAATCATCATTTACATGGTTAAGGCTAATGGATTTAAAAAAAAAATACACGACGAAAAAGAGTTTAATTCGTCGTGTAACATTACAACAATTATATTAAATATTAATCCATTCACAGAAGAATTCTATAATTTCTTTTCATTAATCATGGAAACCACTTCAGTTATTCAAATACAGGCTCTTCCCTGTCTTCAATTATGAATAATAAAACTTAACTGGATACTTGAATAATTGTGCAAATTATTATTGCAAATAAAATTAGTTAGAAATATAAACGTTTAATTCTCAATGAACAATGTCCTGATTCTTCAACACAGTAATATATTACAGGTCCTGCTACCCACCCGCTGCTAGGTCCTGCCTTGCCTTGCACCTTTAAGTGATTGCGGATAACACTATTTAAGTAATCTGTGCCTTTAACGTTAATAGTGAGTTTCTTTATTATTACCTGTCTTATTAAGAGGGTAAATACCACCAAGGTGCTTTTATTAGTGTAATTGTTGTTGACATGAATACAATCATGTACCGTTGTGTCATGTGGTTGTAAATTATTGTATGGTCTCCATTAAAGTTGTGAGAGTATGGGTGGTGATTTTCACAACAAAGAGGAATGAAACATGTTTTAAAGACACAGTAACATAGTCTGACTGTAGGGCTTTATATGCAGCTATCTCAAACAGCTCAACACTTTCTCCAGCACCCCAACCACTTGGGCTGGACGGTAGAGCGACGGTCTCGCTTCATGTAGGTCGGCGTTCAATCCCCGACCGTCCAAGTGGTTAGACACTATTCCTTTCCCCTCGTCCCATCCCAAATCTGTATCCTGACCCCTTCCAAGTGCTAAATAGTCGTAATGGTTTGGCCCTTTCCCTTGATAATTACCTCACTCTTTCTCCAGCAGTGCTACAGGAAGACAAGTGGGTACCATTAAGGGGAAGAAGCACTCAGAGAAAGAAACTTCGATCACAATAATTCATCTCACAAGCAAAGTAAGTCGCAAGAAGCAAGCTTATACCTACTCAACCGCTCTCGTGGTTCATTTAATATTTACTACCAAGCTCAGCTTCCCACCCGGGATCCTGAGAGTTGTTTTATCATGTTTTCTTCCCACCTCGCTGTTCTCTGCTTGTGCTCGTCTCAGGCTTTACTTGAATTATCACAGATTTGTGTTTACTTGTAATTCACTTACGTGATTCCAATGTTCGTTCCGGTTTTGACCAAGGGGTTTATTATGGGTGGAAAAGTGGGCTGGAAAGACACCCAGAATGCGAAACATTGAAAGATCGGATTTGGATGTAAGAGTTTAGCATTTTATATATATTTTGATGACCAAACCACACATCAGAAAATGGAGAAACGACGACGTTTCGGCCCATCCTAGACCATTATCAAGTCGTATAGGCGTTTTTCAATTACACTGGATTACAGAATTATATATTCTGTAATCCTGTATCCGCTTGGTGGGATTTAGTGCAATGAGCTTTCCTCTGTAACACCACTTGGGGTTAACACCTCTACAGCCAGCAACCAAGAGGACTTGATTTGATTTGAAATAAGTTTGCTTTGATTCTAAAATTTCTCTTACACCTATCATACAGAACAAGTTCATACAAAGGCAATGGAGATTACGGCCATGTTCTTCGTCAACCTAATGGTGATGACGAGCGACAGTGAAGCAGAAAGAACAAATGGAAATGAAAGTTGGCGAACCGCAGCATTCAGTGAAACTTGCCACGAGCAAATATATAAGTCAAGTTCAGCGGTGAAAATGAAGGTGGAGAGTAAGGCAACACCTGTAGGAGAGTCACTGGCAGCTCATCAACACCTGCAGGAGAGTCACTGGCAGCTCATCAACACCTGCAGGAGAGTCACTGGCAGCTCATCAACACCTGCAGGAGAGTCACTGGCAGCTCATCAACACCTGCAGGAGAGTCACTGGCAGCTCATCAACACCTGCAGGAGAGTCACTGGCAGCTCATCAACACCTGCAGGAGAGTCACTTTCAGCTCATTAACACCTGCAGAAGAAAAAACTCTGCTACTGAAATATTTCGATCGTTAGTTCCGCTGGTTTGGTCCCACCTAGCCGTCCCTCCTAGCTTTCCCGCCTAGCCGTCCCGCCTAGCCCTCCCGCCTAGCCGTTCCACCTAGCCGTTCCTTCTGGCCCTCCCTCCCAGCCCTCCCACCTAGCCGTCCCTCCTAGCCGTCGCTCCCAGGTAATGACCACCTCAACCTATACATCACCACCACTATCATTACCACCACCACCATCTCCACTAAAACGATTGCCACCACCTCAAATGTCACCCCCACCACTACCACTGGCAACACCACCACTGCCACCACCACCACCACCACCACCACCACTACCACCACCACCACCGTTACCACCAACACTAGACCAACCTCCTCTGCCTCCACCACAATTGCTACCGACACTAGCACAATTTCCACTGCCTTAACCACTATCCCGACCACCACGGCTACCACAACAAGCCTAACCACTCTATCCTTCATGTGATATATATATATATATATATATATATATTATATATATATATATATATATATATATATATATATATATATATATATATACTGTTTACTTGGCAATTATACATATTTAAGACATTAAACCGCCACTAATATTCTCGGTCCGTATTCTAATGCAGGAATATTGTTATGAATACATGCATATCTGAATTGCATATTCCGGTGCTTTGCTGCAGCGTCTGAAGATCCTGCAACGTGTTTGTAAAGTCTTATAATTATATTCATCCTNAGTTGGTCAATATTTTTATCGAAGCAAAATAAAAGAGAGGAGAGACAGACAGACGCAGGAACAGAGAAAAAAAACCCTGAGACCCTCCACCCAATACTCTCGTAAAAACAATATACACAAATAATAAGCAATAACGAAGGTGCGATGCAGTGATGGTTTATTCCTCACGGCAGAAGTAAAACAGAGATGAATTAGGAACCTTTTATGTAAAGGTAAATGAGGTAAACTCTGCGAAGACTAGAGTTGGTGAAGGTTGACAAGAATACGGTTAATAATGGTAATAATCAACAGAGTGCTTATTGCACGAGATAATGAGTTCTGCTTGGATAAGGTTAATAGGTAGATTCTGGTTTGGACACGTGACTTCAAAATAGAGCAATAATAACACATCACATCACATAAAACAACATCACATAACCATACAAAGTCACTATTCTTATCATTTCACCATTACGTGTAAACATTCTGTCCTCCCACTTAACTTACAACATATTTTACGCTAACAACTTATTAAAAATACAGTGGTTTAGTGAAATTAAAAGTACCACATGTTGACGCGTTCACTGACTAACGAACATTGACCCCCCTCCCGATAGGGAAGGAGGGTTGCGTGAAATTGCACTGCATTAACTGTGAGGACAGAGTGGACAACCCTCAGTACTACTATCACAAGGGCGAGAGTGCTATATTTAGCATCGTCATCTTGCAAGACACATATTATGTCATTTGCTTGGAAATGTCGCTTTCCTACGAGTAGTAATTCGGTGGTACACGAACTAATTTTGTAAAGTTGGGGTGGGTGAGAATGAGTTGAATATATATAATAATATATATATATATATATATATATATATTATATATATATATATATAATATTAATATATATATATATATTAATATATTTAAAATATAATATATAATATCTATGTTCAACTACTCAGACATCAGGGAGAAATTGTAAGTTTTGTAGGAGCCCGACAATACTCCCCCGGGTGCTGCATATCCTCTTCTTCTAGGATGAAGGACCTTACAAACACAACCAGAGATGGTACCCCCTATATACGTTTTACGAACATGTAAAAATATAATTATTTCACCAAATGAGCATTTCATCTAGTTATATTCTTCTAAAAAAAATGATTAAGGTTTCGGTGAGTCTGGGCATCATTTTCACTGAGATTACAACGGTTCATTAGGAACATGTCAGGTTTCGTTTTCACGCTCATTTATAAATAGTGAGATTTGTAAAATACAATTATCTGTTTTAGCCCGTCATGGTCTAGGCGATAGTAGGTGTTCAGGGGTTTGATTGTTGCCTCCGGAGTCGGCTAATTTATTGTACACCCCATGCTCCGACTGTGAGCGGTAGCGCAAAAAAGGATTACAGAGGACGCAAAAGGTCTTTACCAGACGTCAACGAAGTTCAGGGAGGAAGGGTTTCAACTCGCTTCACATCCTTAATATTTCCACACTAAAACTCTCTTTTCGCTGCCCGGTTACCAAAGAACCAACCTGCCACACTTGACGGTCACCTTCTCTAGATATCCTTTACAACCGAGTTCAACAAATCTCTCAAAGGAGGTTAACTTTTCCCAAGTTATTATTAATTTTTTTATGTCGGTAGCTCATAACCCAAGCCAAGTAGGGCCCTCTAAATTACTTTCCTCCTCATGTAACTAATTATCCGAGACATTTATGATCGTTTCTGTTAGAGCTTCAGCTCTCATTTACGATAGCATCTCCGCCCATCTGAGGTACACCTGTATTGTCCCCTTAATTATGGCTCATATACCTGGGTTGCGTCCGAACACGGCGCTGAGTGCTGGCAGGTCATATGCCTGTGATGTGTCTGAACACAGCGAAACGTGTTGCCTTGTTTTTTTAAGTTCAAAGATGCTTTTATCATCTCCTGTTAATCGTCTGGTCTTCTTTGTATGTATCTGCTTGAGATATGCTTAAATATGCTTAGGAGATATGCCCTTAACTATACTCATGAGATATGCCTTGAATATACTCATGAGATATGCCTTAATTATGCTATTGATTTATAGGAAATTCTCAGGAGAACACAAATATGCTGTTCAAAACACAAATAGACGAATTAAAACATCAATGAGAACAATTTAATAATGAAAGTCACAATATAATAATTAAAATACAAATCTTATATGAGAATACCAATAAAATAATGAGAACAACAATCTACTAACGAGAACAACTGTATAATAGTGAGAAGAACAATTCAGTAGCAAGAACAAGAATCTAATTATATGAACAAGAATCTGACCCGTTAGAACACGTGATATGACAACACTTCAGCACGTGTTGTGACAACACTTCAGCACGTGTTGTGACAACACTTCAGCACGTGTTGTGACAACACTTCAGCACGTGTTGTGACAAAACTTCAGCACGTGTTATGACAACACTTCAGCACGTGTTGTGACAACACTTCAGCACGTGTTGTGACAACACTTCAGCACGTGATATGACAACACTTCAGCACGTGTTATGACAACACTTCAGCACGTGTTGTGACAACACTTCAGCACGTGATGTGGCAACACTTCAGCATGTGTTATGACAACACTTCAGCACGTGATATGACAACACTTCAGCACGTATTGTGACAACACTTCAGCACGTGTTGTGACGACACTTCAGCACGTGTTGTGACAACACTTCAGCACGTGATTTGGCAACATTTCAGCACGTATGTAGTAGGCTCTGTTGACTGAGAATTAGTACCTTTTAGATTTTAACAATTAGTACCTGTTCTTCCTCGTCTCTCTAATGTTATTCTGGTTTCTGTTATTACCTTTGTTCTTATTTAACTGCTACTGTTGTCATAACTGAGCCTTGTACCGTTATTGTTACTGCTGCAGTTTTCATTGCCCCTAATGCAAGTAAGTCTACTATTGTTATCACCACTACTATTCGTTGTTGTAACTAAGCTTACTATTGTTATTATTATTGCTAACGTTGCCATTACTAAGCCCACTTCGGTTACAATTACCATTACTCTTGTCAATACTACTACTGAATAGCATAACCAATATATATCACCACACTTTACCATATTTTATTAGTGTAAAAATGCTAAATATTTTAATATTTCGGTCCAGAAATAACGAAAGCTTGATACACGCTTCTGTTCTACTGTTCAGTTCAGCCAGAGCTTGCCCAACCACTTGGGCTGGACGGTAGAGTGACGGTCTCGCTTCATGCAGTCGGCGTTCAATCCCCGACCGTCCAGATGGTTGGGCACCATTCCCCCCCCCCCCCGTCACATACCAAATCCTTATCCTGATCCCTTCCAAGTGCTATATAGTCGTAATGGCTTGGCTTTTCTCCCGATAGTTCCCTTCCCTTCAGTCAGAGCTTTAACGACATGTGTAAGCTGTTGTGAATATAGTCTCTATCTCCTCAACAGCACCGCTCCTGTGCCAGGTAAGTCCACTACGGGCTCACCATAGCCCGTTCTACTTGGACCTTGTTCCGAGTAGCTGAATCTATAACAACAACAATAGTCTATGTGTATCTGTGAGTGTTGCAGGAGATGCATACAACAGTGGAGATAGACCTTCTCCCCAACACCCCCTCTCGAGACTGAGGCCAGGGGATCGAGACGATGAATATGTATGAATCTTGCCATCCTGGCCAAACAGTCCGGATGATGTGTGTTTTCAGGGTAGTGAACCTTATAGTGCCAGTGAGTGCAGTGATTGTTTACGATGGGGAACTGTGAAAGTATGTGGCGCATATTCTTAATTATCCAGCTTGGGGAATTGAGGGTATTTGTGTGTTCTGATATGTACTCAGATGTACTCACTTGTATGTACTCATCAAGATGTGATTTGTAAGACTGAGGCTGAATTTGCTTTGTGTCTAGCAGCTTTTGTTTAATTACAAATTCAGTCTCATGACTTATATATCAAGTCTAAAAACAGAAAAATATTGATGAGAAATGCTACAGAAAACCTGGTTATTCCAATAAATTAGCTCATCAGCACCACCACCACCACCAGCACCACTACCATCACCACCTCTACCACCAGCTTCAGCACCACCACCACCCACGCCAAGAGCACTATCATCTTAGCCATAATCCTCCCCACCACGACCATCACCCCCAGCAACTCAGTACACTATAACATCAGACATTAACATAACATCTGTCAAAGAACAAAAGACGAACACATAACTCTCTAAATAAATTCCAGAGTGGCTGTAGATGGCTCGGAATGAAATGAGAAAAACAAAATATTCTTAAATATCTCTGAATTCGTGTGTATAAAAAAAATTCCCTGATTGGCAGTAATTTGCGAAATGAACTGCCTTTTATACGAAAAGGTATACTAGTTAAAATGGAAATGAATCCATTACAGTGGTACTGAACGGGGCTGTGGAGTTTATGGAGAGGGGAAGGTATGGTCGAAACTCCAGTGTGAGTGAGTGAGAGAGTGAGGCCTGTGGGCAGGTGGTGACAGGGGCGGACCCATCTCTCTCTCTCTCTCTCTCTCTCTGCTCATTGTTGCCATACTACATCACAGCACAACTTTAAGCTCGGTTTTGTTGCAGCGAATCAATTTCATGAAACTGAAATTAATTTCGCCCGCGATGTCAGTGCAGTCATGTATGCATGTTTGGGAGTACTGTGTATGTATATAAACACACTCATTTTATACATACATACATATATATATATATATAGATATATATATATATATATATATATATATATATATATATATATATATATATATATATATATCAACAAAGCACTAGTACTCTGACCACTGCACCAGTGATGGTGTGTAGTGGTAATATATAGCCCTCATTACCCAGCTCGACCCTCACCTAGGACTCTCTAATGAATTCATAAGTGATTCACTAATTTGCTTCCCCCGGGATCCCAGACAAACACTAGAGTGACGAGTCTTGGGTTTATTAGGCCAGCCCTGAGTGTTGTCAGTCGTCTACGAGAGATGAAAAACACATAATTGCTGGTTCGGGAGAGATTCGTAGAGACGTTAAAGAGGCCGTGATAGAAGTAGAGGTGTTGGCTGCTACTCTGACTGTCAGAAATTGGGGAAATTATTTGTTTCTTTTCCTGCTTAGGAGAAGATATCGAACTTGAAACGGCTTCTTGTGATATATTACTGTCGAAGCATAATTTTTGCTAGCATGTTCTGAAGCTTTGAGGAAGGGTTGCAAGCGTCCTAATATCTTCTGCTGATAAGTAGAAACAATGTTACATCATAAAGCTTTGCTGTACCTTTTTCATAAACCTTTGTTGCGTTTTATACAGTAATCTTTTTTTTACATTTTTTAAGTCGGAAGTTGTGTGCTTGATTTATATCAATAAGTTAAGGATAATTGTTATTTTCGCTAAAACTATCATGAGATAATTGTAGCGGGGCCTAAAAGCAGCTTGATTACATGCTTAATAGTTTTGCTTGATGTTCAAGATAGAATATCACTCCTTTAACATTTGTTTTGCTCTTAAGATGGGATCTCTGAGATCAGAGACGCGTGTTTCTTGCGTGCATTTGAGTGATGTACTTTTATTTTTCCATTGGTGATAGAAGAAAATATTCCCCTATTTCTTCACCTATCAGTGATACGTCATCTTACCTCCACACAACTTCACCTCTTTCATATGTGTATTAAGAAAAATTTGCACCTTATATATAAATTATATAAAATGTAGCCTCTAACTGACAGATAATGCAATTTAAGAACTCAATGACGGTCAATGTTTTTTTCATATTCATGCTAAACATCTTACAGGACACATCAAGTACTTAATTGTTCATTTCGCCTCTCTCTCTCACACACAAAAAAGGGCATTTAAAAGGGCACAATTAGTTTTTTGTCTGAATATCATCGTGGCAGTCTAATAAACTGTGCTGGAATTTACAGAGCATCATAAGATGTTCGACACCTCTTTAGGTAATCTTCAGACCAGGGCTGTTCAAAGAGTCTATTCGTGTAATTATATGTGTTGAGGATTTGTGCTCCATCGTTCACTTTATATGGCTGGAAATTGGTATTAGAAGCACATTTTGGTTGGTCAGGCTGGAGCGTCAGTGGGTCATTCTCTACCTTCAATAAAGGTCAAGTTGAGCTGTCAAGATTAAGTCCTTTCTTCGTCAAGTTTTCCTTGATTTTCATAAAACCTATAATTATTTAACGAGATTTAATTATTTTGGTAAATCTCCTTTTTGTGTCTCCCCCCAAAAAAAATCCTTCTGGCTCAGATCCATCTTTCTATTGACATCCTTTGGGCCTTTTCTCTTCCTCGTCTTCGACTTAAACTTTCTCAACTGATCCTCACAACGACTTCCATCCCGCTTCGAAATGGACTCTCAAAATATTTCGTGGCCTGCTTCACATACTTCTTCCTGTTGGCTACCTTCAGCCAACTTCTGGCAGATCACGTATTTAAAGTAAATTCTCACGTCCCTCAAATCCTCTCCAAAGATGTTATTTTTTTGTTATATCCCTTTTCGGATGTCTTAAGTAATGTCAACATGTATCTACAATTCATAAAGGTTTAGCCAAGGCTAAAAAGAGAGAAAAAA
>WNGS01169217.1:15499775-15531466 GCA_020271785.1 Procambarus virginalis
TGTGTGTGTGTGTGTGTGTGTGTGTGTGTGTGTGTGTGTGTGTGTGTGTGTGTAAGAAAGAGAGAAGAAAATATGTATTCGATATGGTAGAGAAAAATAGATTTGGAGTTAGTACATTTGTTTCTGCCTCGACCGAGAGTCAAACTAAGTCCGTGAACTTCGAATTCCAAACGCCGTCCGCTCGGCCGCCTGTATCTGTCTACTCCCCTGAGTATTTTGTAAGTAGTCATCATGTCTCCCCCCGTTCTGTATAAGTGTAGGCAGAGTCAGTAAATTCGACTGAATAAGACAGCATATACCTAGGTAATGTAGTTAATCAGTATACCTAGTTATTCCTTAGGGAATAGCAACCATCCGTCATCATTCTCAACCAGTTCCTCGTTTGCTGCCTTCAAGGTACTCGTGATCATAATCACCCCATCACATGTCAAGGGTAAGGTCCCAACATAACTATTCAGCCCATTTCTTCAGAGTCGACACATTTATCTCAAGGTCTGAACAATAGTAACAAGACTCATCGCTCTCTGTCCCTGTCTCTCTCTCTCTCTCTCTCTCCTCTCTCTCTCTCTCCTCTCTCTCTCTCTCTCTCTCTCTCTCTCTCTCTCTCTCTCTCTCCTCTCTCTCTCCTCTCTCTCCTCTCCTCTCCCTACGTTGCAGAGTGATGATCATTGGCTCCTGCAGCCTTAACATTATCTTTAGCGAGAATGACGACGACTCTCACGAAAACATATATTAATACGTTAGATTACGAGGGAAAAATTCTACCTCTACAGTCCCTCGTCAGCATCGTCTGTCCTCACCTTAAGAAAGTAAACATACCAATATTCAGGCATGAGCTGTGGTCACCGTGTCGTATTCTCCCATCATTATCTGGTTGAACCGGCCTCGCCAGCCTCAAGGGCACCTACCTTGACCACCTACCAGTCCACGTTATGGGCAGCTACCAGTCCTTACTTCAAGGGCAGCTACCAGTCCTCAACAGCTACAGTCCACCTCAAGGGCAGCTACGTCAGTCCTCACTCAAGGGCAGCTACCAGTCCTACCTACACTCAAAGGGCAGCTACCAGTCCTCACATCAAGGGCAGCTACCAGTCCACCTCAAGGGCAGCTACCAGTCCAGCCTACACACAGGGCAGCTACCAGTCCTACTCAAGGCAGCTACCAGTCCACTCAAGGGCAGCTACCAGTCCACCTCAAGGGCAGCTACCAGTCCTACTCAAGGGCAGCTACCAGTCCTCACTCAAGGGCAGCTACCAGTCCACCTCAAGGGCAGCTACCAGTCCTCACTCAAGGGCATACATCTCACATCAGGGCATACCAGTCCTCACTCAAGGGCACTACATCACCTAGGCACTACATCCTACAAGGCTACACTCCCAGCAATAACCTCACTGTTTAACCATCAGCAAACATGTCATATTAATCTGCCACAGCAACCTCAAGATCTCGTTACGCTAACACAGCACCGATACACAGCAAGCTGCTGCTGCTGCTCCCAGCGACTTTGCTAGGTAAAAGACAGTGTACCTATGACATGTAACAGACAATTATTATCTGTTAGTCAGTTATTGACAATTATTGCCTGTTCGTCAGTCAGTCAGTCAGTCAGTCAGTCAGTCAGTCTGTCTGTCAGTCAGCCTGTACACACACACACACACACACACACACACACAACACACAAGCGCACACGCGAGCAAAACAAAATAGTCAAACATGTGCTTCTACATTCTCACAGCAACTTCATAAAACCTGGTACATGGCTGCATATGTTCTCATCTGTGATGGAGTTGTGGGAGTGCCGTAACCTGGCCATGAAGGATGATGTTCTCTGAGCTAGTTATAGCATCAAGAACCGTGAATAATATGACGTTATTCAGAACACCAAGTCCACTTAAAACCTTGGCAAAATATGCAAGACTTCTATATTATTTCGTCTTGCGTTTCGTGTTTATATTTTCAGTGTGCTTTGTTGTAACTGATTAATGATTAATCACTGAGTAAACTGGTAGGGAAGTACTGTTGTTACACTATACTACTACATAATATTAATAATAATAATAATAATTAATAATAATAAATATAATTCTCACACTCAGATTTTTAACACATGACTTCTTTTAATGGAGCGTTCACAAAGTTATGAAGATTAAGCCACACAAGTAGTGGCACAAGCATGAATACCCGTAAGGTGACAATTGATTGATTGATTGATGAAGATTAAGCCACCCAAAAGGTGGCACGGGCATGAATAGTCCGTAAGTGGTGGCCCTTTTGAGCCATTACCAGTATCAAGAGCTGATACTGGAGATCTGTGGAGGTGCGACTGCACCCTGCGTGACAGGAGATGTCTCCCGTGTGAGGTGACAATTTAAGAGCATCAGAATATATAACCGGGGGTGAGGTGAATCCTTTTCCTAAGGTCCAATAGGCCCACTGCAGCTTGAAACCTTTTCAGATACTTTTCAGAGAGCACTGCTTTCTGGAAGCTCAAAATTCCATTTCATATTTACATTAATAAACTGATTATGTTAAAAAAAACACTCGTTCTGAAGGTCAAGATGTCCGAGGTTCGAAATTGCGTAAAGGTTGATTTTTCTTTTTCAGGTCTACTTGACTTGTATGTCTTGCAGAAATTGGGAAATTGTCTATGGTTTAAGATTTAAAATTCAAATTTGAAACAGATGTTAGCCAGAAGAAAGATAAAAAACGTTAACACTTAAATTACTACATAATTTTATAATTTTGACCCGAGGGGCGAGTTTATTGGGCAGCGCCACTCATCCTGTGAGTGGACACACCGCCATAGCAGAATGTACAAAACTCAGCAATAGGAAGAAAACCCGCTAGGTTGTTCATCCTGTCACTTGTACCCAGACCTACTTACTTTCATAGAATTTGTTGTTGTTGTATTAATTAGTCAATATGTTTTTTAATATTCTCTGATTCATAACTAATGATTTCGTGTTGATGTCTTTCTCGGCTTCGAGATTATTGCCGTGAAATTATCAATACGACGGCATGGCAACTCTTAGCAACCATCCCCAGCGACCCATACACTCCGTGTTTAGCTTTGGGTCGACGCCCATCTCTCCCCATAGCCGCCACACGCACATACACTCAAATACGCACATCCACACACACACAGATATACATTCATGTTCGGAGATTCGCCGCACTGGCGAACATATCACCTCGTCCTCATCTACGATTGTGTCTTTGTATCTCTAAATCGATTATTTATCATTATTTTCCGTTTAGCGAGAACAAGAATGCGATAGCGGATGACTGGCTCCCCAGATGGAACGCTGTAAACTCTGAACTAAGTCGCCGACGCCCAAACCCCTCTATGGAACACTCACATGGAGTCAGTGTTTCTATGGATCCTCTCACGTGGATGGTGTTTCTGTAACCCGTTGGCGATAGAGAAACACCTTCTTGATCTGTACGACACTTGACTAGAGACACAATAACAAATCATTAGCCAGTAATAGTCAATAAGCCGTCAATAGCTGTCTTTGCTATACATGTTAGGGGTGTGTGTGTGTGTATGTGTGTGTGTGTGTGTGTGTGTGTGTGTGTGTGTGTGTGTGTGGTGTGTGTGTGTGTGTGTGTGTGTGTGTGTGTGTGAACGTAGGGATGGGGATGAGGGTAAGAGAACGGACGATGCGGGTTCACCTCTCCTGATTTACATATGGTGCGTATAATTCGAGGTGGATAATGACACACTGCGGTTGAACCCTTACTACCATATTTCAAGTAGTTAGCGCGCAACTCATTACTTGCACAAGTTTGTGTACCTTCCCGTCTCTTAATTCTCAAGCCAAGGGACCAGATTCACGAAGCAGTTACGCAAGTACTTACGAACGTATACATCTTTCCTCGATCTTTGACGGCTTTGGTTACATTTATTCAACAGTTTACACGTATGAAAACTTCCCAATCAACTGTTTTTATTGTTATAAACAATTTCCTGGTGCTTCAGAGCTCATTAACTGTTTAATAATTGTAAACAAAGCCGCCAAAGATTGAGAAAAGATGTATTGGTTCGTAAGTGCTTGAGTAAATGCTTAGTGAATCTGGACCAAGGTTCCGTCAGCTCTAGTAAGAGTCTCACACGTGAAGAGCTCTATAACTCTACATGTCTTCCAGGGGACTCGATAGTTTAACCTCTAATGCGACAACAGAAACATATATAAAATAAGTTAGGATACTTGAATTATAACTAATAACCGGAGCATTATATATTTCACTATTTTTTATCTTTATTTGAAGTGCGTAACTTAAATTTTAGTTAGAACTTGTGACCGACATTTTCAAGGAACGATGCAGGAAGCAGGACAAATCAGGCACGCGGAAGAGCTTCTCTTCACATTGTTTATTTGCTTATCAAGGTCGACAGCCTGCGTGTGACCACAAGACTCGCTACTTGTATTGCACCCACAACTTAATCTATTTAAGTTGTATCCATCATCCGAAGCATTCAGCTGGAACTTCTCGTAAGAACGCGTGACTTCCATGATTTTAATAGGTGTGGGAATATGGTTTAGGCTTGGTTAGTCGGGATTATAAGATTATTTAGTTTTCGGAGGGTGTGGGGGGACGAGGCGACTGGTTGTAGTTAGCATGTTCATACACTAAAACATTAATTGTAACTATGATATATATATATATATATATCATAGTCATACACATGTCTTGTGTATGACCCTCTGTCCTGTGTGACAGTGAATACCAACATTATCCTCACTTTAATAAAACTTAGTTGAAATCCTCAGATTAGGCAAAATTGTAACTAATTTTGTCAATAAAGATGTTAATGATAATAATAAGCATGTCTCAGATATTTCTGGACTGGCTATTGTGGTGAGTTTTTGAATGGATGGGGATTTCGGGGCTTGAAAGCTGCTGTTTTGGCAATTGGTGGGTTTGAAGGATTTAAACAAAGGAGGGCTTTTGGAAAGAGGACATGACCTTGCAATGGAAACTGTTAGATGTGCATAAACATCGAGAAGAAAGGCTAGCACAAGTTGTCAGACAACAAGATTGTTAGAAATAAAACGAGAATATATATAATAAAGTCGAGCACAAGTTACTTTGCGCTCGCCTTTATTCATCAGGCGCGCAAGCAAAATCATCTCGTGGATTATCTCCATCGTCGGGAGTAGCGCAGCTTTGCGGTCACCAGGCACGTGCTTTGCGGTACCCGCCCGCCGCTGACACGCTAATACCTGCTTTTGGATGAGGAGAGGAATTATGCTACGCTCTCTTGTGTACCGACCGAGAAACACCTGCCTCCCACCTGCCGCTCCCATTATCATGTGCGTCTGAGAGCCATCATGAGGGCGTCTCGAACGTGTTTTTGTATCGCTACTCTTGCGTCTTCTAGGCCCAGCGTGGCTTGATTCATCCTGTCTTTCTCGTCCCGTTTGCGTTATCGGTCTGTCTCCTTACCCCTGTCTCTTTTTCCTTGCCAACTTGTCGGTTCTAGTTTGGTTGCAGTCTTGTTTAATCTTTCCCTTCATATTCCTCGTCTCACTTTGACTGTTTATCAGTCGTTAGTTAGACAGTCTTTCAGTCAAGATATTTTCTCTCTTCTCTCTTTCATGTTATTTACATATGTATCTATCCACTTGCTTGCTTGTTTGTTTTCTTATTTGCCTCTGCTATCCAGCTTGTCTGATTTCCAGACGATGCTGCTGTCGGTTGCGATAGCTGGGTATTTATTTTGCAAGTTAGTATGCCAGTCATTCTATCTCTGCGTCCGTCGCTTGGTGTCTGCATAACTTATATCATTATGTTGCATTATTATATATTATGTTAGTGTGGTTCATTTTTAACTCCCGCGTTTTCGGATAGCGAGAGTGAGAGAGAGAGAGAGAGAGAGAGAGAGAGAGGAGAGAGAGAGAGAGAGGAGAGAGAGAGAGAGAGAGAGAGAGAGAGAGAGAGAGAGAGAGAGACAGACAGACAGAGAAGAGAACAGACGAGACAGAGAGAAGACAGACACAGACAGAGAGAGAGAGAGCAGATGCTTTTACGCAGCTGTTCTGCAAGAACATGCTGCAGTATCAGGCCGTAATAACAAGATTTTCTCCGAGCAGCTGTCTGGTGGATATATGTGATATCTTAGGGGTGGAGTGTTGTAAGGACACGGTTGGGTAAGTTAGTAATGAGCAAAGGCCGGTGTATATCTTATAGTACATAGCTAACAGAGACTATGGGCGGTTTCTATTTTTGTTTTAGAGATATTTCTGGCCAGTCCCTAGTCGCTCGGTGAGTCCATTTTGGGTTTTTCATGTCAGTGTTATATATAGATCGTGGATGAATGTTTTTGCCTCCTTGAATGTTAGTTTGAGTAAGGTTAGGTNACGTTGACTTTAGACGACTTAGACGTACATGAGTATGGTAGACGAGGCTTTTTAAAGGATGGTAAACTGTAAAGGACGAACCTCCTGACTTGCCAGGGATGTAGATGACGTCAGCAATTCACTCCGCCTCTACCCATCCCCCTCTATACCTCACCTCTAATGTTTACCCTACGCTCCCATATTCTCCTCCTCCTCCTCCTCCTTCTCCGCTTCCGCTCTCTTCTCTCTCACTCTCCCACATTCTAATTACGAGTCTACCCCTCCACTAGCGTCTCTCCATTTGTTTGATGACTGTAAATAATACAGCTAATTGGGACGAGCGGACACAATATCCCAGTAATGAGAAACATCACATGACTGGCGGGAATATTTGTCTGTTGCCAAGGAACAATAAAATACAAATTGTTTAGAATTTCATAGCGTGAAGGAGTGCAGGACTGACTGTAGCTGCGACTTGACTGTAGTCGCTCAAAGTAACTTTCTGTCTTATACATTTAGTTTAGTTTTGTATTCATGTTCCTCTCGCTCATGTAGGATAAGTATGGGCGTCTAATAATTAATGTAATTAAATGTGCCCTTTCTCTCTTCCCCTCCCCCCCCCACACTTTCTGTCTGTCTGTCTGTCCATCTCTGTGTCTGTCTGACTCTCTCTCTCTCTCTCTCTCTCTCTCTCTCTCTCTCTCTCTCTCTCTCTCCTCTCTCTCTCTCTCTCTCTCTCTCTCTCCCTTTTTCCTCTGACTTACACACAATAATTTTCCAAGATCGGCGTTAAAACATTTGCATTAATATTACAAACAAGGAGATGTTATCCTCTCTCATCTAATTTTAAAGGCAAGCCCGAGCCTGTAATGAATTATGAGTAGATTTTACGGCTGTAAGTTAATTTATATTACGCCCTTCAATATCAGTTACATGGTGAAACTGGAGGCAAGTTTGGACCTGAACCTCACCTTCGTCATTTCTCTGATTTAATTAAACATGTAGTTGATGATATTCAATTCAAAAGTGAGTCAGATGAAGAATGAATGATTATATTTTGTAAACTTCATTATTTAAGCTTACACACACACACACACACACACACACACACACACACACACACACACACACACACACCACACACACACACACACACACATTGAAATGCACTAGGAAGTGATGTGATGGAGGCTGACTCCATTCACAGTTTCAAATGTAGATATGATAGAGCTCGAGGAGCTAAGGAAACTGTACACCAGTAGATTGACGGTTCAGAGGCGGATCCAAAGAGCCAAGCATCAACCCCCGTAAGCACAACTAGGTGAGTACACACACAATTCCTATGTCTAATCAAACCTTCCGACCCAAAACAGTATTTCTCACTCGAGCCATCGCCTTATCTCCATCACTCATCCATAAACTGGACAACCAGATCAAGAGGATTAAATGTGCATGTCTCTACGCCTGACTCCATGTTAGCTTCACCTTTGACATGTCAGCAGAGCTCTCCTTATAACGCCCTAGCCACATGTAAGCTGGGTGCTTCCAAGTAACTCAGTGTGAATTATGTATATTTACTTTACTGCTGGAAAACAAGATATAATCGCTCTGATCGCCGTTCTAGATACTGAGAGAACTGGGCTTCCTCCGCCAGATTGGTATGAAAGCGTAATACGGCAACTTATTTAGGCTAAAGCACATACAAGTCTGGAGCCCCAGCACACCCTACACAGGCGAATAGATAACAGGAACAAATCCACAAGACCGTGATGAGGTTTCGAACCCACGCACGGGATGTTCCCAGCTGTACCTTAGTCAACTGTGGCACGACTTGGTTAATTCCTTACTGTTCAAAGCCCTTGTAGATTTGTTTATTTGATATATCACGCTGTTGTGATTCCTGTGTGTAGATAACAGGAAGTTTTGTGATGTAAAAAGTAAGGATTGTGATGTTGTGTACCTTGACTTTAGCAAAGCTTTTGATACGTGCCACATGAAAGACTGATTAAAAAGATAGAGGCTCATGGTATTGGGGGTTCTATATTAAGCTGGATTAGGGCATGGCTATACCAAAGGAAACATAGAGTTAGTATAAATGGAGTCAAGTCAGAGTGGGAAATGTTGTAAGTTGAGTGCCTCAAGGCTCTGTCTTGGACCTCTGTTGTTTATAATATATATAATGATTTAGATTCAGGTTGAGTAGCAACATTTGCAAATTTGCCGATGATACGAAATCGGTTGGGAAATTAATTCGGAGGAGGACTCACTATCATTTCAAGTTGATCTAGATAGGGTATTGAAATGGTCAAAGGATTGGCAGATGCAGTTTAATGCTTATAAATGTAAAGTTCTGAGGCTAGGTAATGATGATAGAGTTACAAGATACGAGCTAGATGGTGTTGAGATTGCGAAGTCGGATTGCGAACGCGAAACAATGGGTAAATTGGATAAGTTTAGATTTAGGAAAGACTTAGGTAAATATTGGTTCAGTAACAGGGTTGTTGATTTGTGGAACCAATTGCCGCGTAACATTGTGGAGGTGGGTCCCTCGATTGTTTCAAGCATGGGTTGGACATGTATATGAGTGGGATTGGGTGGTTATAAATAGGAGCTGCCTCGTATGGGCCATAGGCCTTCTGCAGTTGCCTTTGTTCTTATGTTCTTATGTTCTTAAGTTTGATAGTTGGGTGGACAGCGCTTCGGATTCGTAATCCTGAGGTTCCGGGTTCGATCCTCGGTGGAGGCGGAGACAAATGGCAAAATGTTTCTTTCACCCAGATGCTCCTGTTATCTAGCAGTAATAGGTACCTGGGAGTTAGACAGCTGCTACGGGCTGCTTCCTGGGGGTAGAGGCCTGATCGAGGACCGGGCCGCGAGGACACTA
Organism: Procambarus virginalis; assembly: GCA_020271785.1. NCBI lineage: Eukaryota > Metazoa > Arthropoda > Malacostraca > Decapoda > Cambaridae > Procambarus > Procambarus virginalis. Next base: position 15,509,004 of record WNGS01169217.1, read on the forward strand.
ATCTCCGAAATCATCTCAAGATAACCTCAAGAAGAAGCTTCGTCAGAATTGCAGAAAGTCGCCACCACAATTCTTTGGTTTCAGTCATTGATCCTGGCTGGAGCGAAGGAGGATCCTCTACGAGTTCGTAGGATTGGTGTCTGCTTTTATTAAAGAAACCTCACGTTGATCATAAGTTGTTTATCTAAATGGCTTGTACACTTATACTATCGGTGACTTGTTAATGATTTTAATCCTTTCATTGTCATAACATTTTCCTTTAACACGCCAGGGGATGTGAATAAACAGGATTCATTGGTAGTGTTTAAATCTCCATGTAGAGCAGATGAAGAGAGGCGGTTCACAGCCGAAAAGTCACAGGTTCGATTACCGCACAGGACGAGACGTTTGGCACGTTTCCTTAAATCTGATGCCTCTGTTCACCTAGCGGTAAGAGGCCATCAGGAAGGTAGTCTCTTATCGTGGGTCAACTATATATATACATGCAAGATTTGTGGTTTTTAATCAACATTGAACTCTAAATATATGAAAAATGTATACTTGCTAGTTGGTTAGGAAGCTATTGTGGTGGCCTTGGTAGCCTTCACGTGCTTGAAAGCCAGTAAGCCCAACATCTAATCATCCATGATTAATTAACACAAACACACGCACACACACATTCACATTGACGGTTGAGAGGCGGGAATAAACAGCCAGAGCTCAACCCCGCAAGCACAACTAGGTGAGTACACGCACACACACACACACACACACACACACACACACACACACACACACACACACACACACACACACACACACACACACACACACACACACACAAGCTCTATTAGGACAACTCATGGACTAATGGGCTAATGTACAATTTAGCATCCCAGCCCTATTAAGGTCTCTCGTATGTAGATTAGGCAAAATTGTAATTAATTTTATCAATAAAGATGTTAATAATAACAATAATAATCGTATGTACGATGTTCATCTCTGCCTTGCCCGATGTATCTTATATCCCAGACTCGTGATCGCGGACACATATCCCAAGTAAAGTTCATCCTGCGGTTGTGAAGAAACGAGATTAGAATTATCTCTAGTCCCTTGCAATCATTGATGTTTTTGCCCCTCAACCACAGCTTGCCTGACGGTCTAAAACACGCTCTGGTTTACAAGTCCTGGCTTGTCTGATTATGGGAACTGGGACTCTTTAATTTTAGAGATTCCTATCCATCTTCCATGACAAAAATGATTTGGAGGGTTTTTGTATCTCATCCTAACCCTGAACAAAATTCTTGCCTCTCAAGTATTCTTACTGTTCTTACTTGTGTCTCGCTGTTCTACCAGCATCTACTGTAGCCTATTCTTACCTTCCCCCACCGTTCGTTTCCTCGCTAATCTACTTGCATCTACCAGTTGCCAGAAATTGTCTCTCCAACGATCGTTCTCGACTTTTTTGCTAATCAACGAGAATCTACCTGAAGCTAATTCTTCCCTGTCCACCGTTCGTACTCGTCTCTCCCTGTTTAACCCAGCATCTACCTGTAGCCAATTTGCCGTCTTCATGTATCCAGGGGAGCGGCGGACTCTCCTTCACGCTTGCTTACTCTTGCAGAACTCTCTGCATTCCTCCAGGCTGGTTATAGCATCTACTCCATATACTGACTTATCTGCTATATTCCGCCGGGCTGGTATTGGAGCTGGCTCTCAGGATATCAGGTGTGTCACCCCTCCAAGATATACACTTCAACACCCGGTGACATAAACACTGTATCACTCCATGATGCATACTGTATCACCCACTTGATATACACTGCTTCACCCTAATGATATATATGCAGTACCACCCCATGATATCCGCTGTATAATACCATGATATCCCCTGTGTCAATCCAGTGGTATATCCTGCATCGCCAGCCCTCCACTGCCGTGTATATCCTGCCATTATGCACCGAGCTGCATTCTGAATCTTCACTTCATTGTTCAGATCCCAGACAGACCAATGTCCTCTTCCCAAAGCAAAGACGTACATTAGCATGCAGCTACCAGGTGTGTGTGTGTTGACGGACATGGTCTGAATACCTGATTTAGGGGAATGTTCTGTGCAGCTGATTGATGTGTATGTTCTGTATATATAATGTTCTATACTCCTGATATTTCGTTACAATAGAACACATGAGAAAGCAAAATGCTGAATGACTTGTGAGCAGTCAGGATTAACAAAGGCGACGAGAACAATAAACTCTAACAGAGTTGACACTTGTAATAAAATCAAGGTTATCCCTAATGTTCAAGACTAAGAAAACAGACTGTAACAGTCAGGTTGAACAAAGGTCGACTGGAACATTTAAAGTTAACATAGTTTTCTAGTTAAAGAGTTCAACCTTTAAATGAGCTTGAAAGATCAGAATGAAGCCTAAGCCTCTGGAGGAGTTTTAAGGCCTATCGTCGTGTGGAGAGTTATTAAGTATCTGAAATGCAATTAAGGACAATTAGCGAAGATAGTCATAATAAAGCCCAATAGGCCTTAATTACCACTGAAGGCATATTATGACCTATCAACCCCCGGAGGGTTACTGAAGGGTTATTATGGCCTATCAACCTCCAGAGGGTTATTAAATATTATTAACCTTTGAAGGGTTAGCAACCTCTGAACCGTTTTAGGCCCTATTCAACCTCTTTAGGATTACTAAAGGCAATCAATCACTGGAGGGCTATTAAAGCCACAACAATATCCTACAGACCAGCTAGGAAGTAGACCCAAATACTAAGCACAACAAAGCACTGAAATAAATTTATCAGTTTACATATGTATCCTGTTGTGATGTAAGATGATCTCAGGAGTACAGGTGTTAGGCTGGCGGTGCATCACAAGCAGAGGGGAGCTTCGGGCAAGTCTCTGAGTCGCCAGCATCATCGGTTCCAGCTGCCTTATCGTAGTTGGACGCACGTAGCGCCATAAAGCAAGTCTCAACGAGACTTGCATGATCACCACGGGGGTAGAGGCACTGGAGCGAGGCAGTCGTGGGGGTGATACAGGAGAATGCACCCAACCGGGCAAGTCTTAAGCTAATACAGACTTCATTACTACTCAGGAATCGAAGCGAGGTGTTCTGGGATTAATATCTAGATATTCTGGGATTAATACGAAGATATTCTGTGAATAATACCAAGATATTCTGGGATTAATACGAAGATATTCTGTGAATAATACCAAGATATTCTGGAATTAATACCAAGAAATTCTGTGAATAATACCAAGATATTCTGGGATAATATCTAGATATTCTGGGATTAATACCAAGAAATTCTGTGAATAATACCAAGAAATTCTGGGATTNCTTCAAGCGCGCGTACACACACACACGCACACGCACAAACACACACGTGGGACCAAAGAGCCAGAGCTCAACCCCCGCAAGCACAAATAGTGAGCACACACAGTGTGTGTGGTGTGTGTGTGTGTGTGTGTGTGTGTGTGTGTGTGTGTGTGTGTGTGTGTGTGTTTGTGTGTGTGGTGTGGTGTGTGTGTGTGTTTCTGCATGGTGTGTTTTTCAGTGTCAGAGTAGTTTAACAAGTGGAATGCATTAGGCAGTGATGTGATGGAGGCAAACTCCATTCACGGTTTCAAGTGTAGATATGATAGAGCCCAGTAGGCTCAGGAACCTCTACACCAGTTGATTGACAGTTGAGAGCGGGACCAAAGAGCCAGAGCTCACGACCCGCAAGCACAACTAGGTGAGTACTCACATGCGTGCATTCTTGAGAAAAGTCTTGAGAATAGGATGAGTCTTGAGAATAGGCTCAAGAATCTGTACACCAGTTGATTGACAGTTAAGGGGCGGGACCAAAGAGCCAAAGCCCAACCCCCACAAGCTCAACTAGGTAAGTTTTGTCTGGAGGCCGAGTGGGCATTGTTCCGGGATCGTAGTCCAAGGGGGCGCGGATACGATTCCAAGCCGAGGCAGAAACAAATGAGAAGAGTTTCTTTCACTGATGCCTCTGTTCACCTAGATGTAAAGAGGTACCTAGGAGCCTGACTGCTGCTACAGGCTGCATCTTGGGAGAAAAACATCTCTCCCAAGATGTTTTTCTCTCTCACACATGCCTGCATGTGTGAGAGAGAATTGTAGTAGATAAGCCAGAGAAAATTAGGTCGGTAGTCATTAGATAACGGACGATGAGAAAGGCGGGATCCAAGAGCTAACAGCTCGATCCTTCAGGCACAAATAGTAAATACACACAACCCTGCAAGATATAAGTTACAGAATGATATGCCTCGAATATGGCATGAATAAAGTTGAAATAATAAGGTAGAATAGCGTAGGAAAAGAGCAAGAAGGAGGGAGGAAGAGAGGGAGAGAGAGTGGGGGTGAGGAATAAGAGGCAAGAGAGTAAAATATATACGTATGTTGATTTCAAACACTTGGACTCTAAGAGCTAGAGCCCAACTAGAACCCCTGGAGCTGGGAACGGTAGTTCAACCATCCTCGCTGCAATAATATAATAATATATATAATATATATATATATATATATATATATATATATATATATATATATATATATATATATATATATATATATATAACGTAAACACCCTGCACTCTGGAGCCTAACTGTTGAGGTACAAACACCACCATGTAAGGCAAATTACTAAACGCAAGAGACGATGTGTGGAGCAGCCAGCGGCCCTCAAGGCAAACTGGCCGAGCTCTCTCTCTCCCGTTATCCATACCCCGAGGGTATGAGTGCCTGTGCCCCAGCCCTTCCTCACGCAGTGCCATATATATATATCAGCAACATCTAACGGGCATGGCACTGTCGCTCGCCGAGTTGTCATGCATCAATTAGACACCACATTTGAAACATTTATAATAATGCTATTCATCGCTATCCTTTAAGACACATATTACATCACGCGATGCAGGGTCATTCACCATCAACAGTGAAGGTTCATTTTAGTGAACTTGTCACTAGCAGCGTTAGACATCACTTATGACAAACTTGGATTAAATTAGACACTTATACTCACTGTATTAGGCAATGGGCATAAATTTTTATCGAAAACCATCAATGATCTATGTAAAAAGTTCATCACTATAATCAGGAATCTTTCAAATGATGACAGTTTAGGAAAACATGACTTATACCTTTTCTAGAGAGGCACAGAACAAAGGGACATACCATAGAAATTTTCAAGTGCATGAAAGGTATTTACAAAGGGAACTTAGACAAGGTTGTGATTGTCTAAAATCAGGCCAAACAATTATTAATAACATAAGTTAGATACGATATTTAAATAATATTGATATATTTTGGTTACGTTATGACGGTGTAAACTAGATAATTAAGATTCTAGCTAAAATTACAGGTGCTTACAATTTAGTAAGTTTTAAAAAGAGCTTTGATTGTTACACAAAATGAAAGTGACTGGACCTAAATAAGACCTGATATGAAAAGACAATTTGGTCTCCTGTATTGTCCTTGTTTTTACCATCATTTATTTCCAGTAATAACAATCATTTACTCACAATTAATTTTACACGCACACACATGTACTCAAATACTCAAAGACACACACACACACACACACACACACACACACACAGACTCCACCTGTGGTGGAGGTAGACTCCATTCATAATTTCAAATGTATATATGACAGAGCCCAGTAGGCTCAGGAATCTATACATCAGATATTTGACTGTTGAGAGTAGAAACCAAAGACCCAGAGCTCAACCCTCCACCCCCTCAAGCACAACTAGATGAGTACAACTAAGTGAGTACACACATTTGATATCGTGATCATGATCTCCGTTCGTGTAGCTCCAAATTGGTAATTACAAATGTATGACTTTCCACTCTTCTTTAATTCTTAACATTAAGCCCATGGAATGTATTCGAAAGTGACATCTCTCGTGTTCTAGTTATTTTGTTACGCCTTTAGTGTTTATGCTAGAGATCAAAATATTTAAAAAACTGGGAAAACTGACAATAGTAAATTATTTTAAGTAAATTGTAAAACTGCGAAATAATCCACTGGTTATTGTAATGGTGAACACAGATAAAACTGTAGTCAAAACGTCTTAAACAGATGTAAATAAAAAAATTGAATTAGGTAAGATTATACTAAAGATGTAGAAGAGATAACACTCAGAACACAGATTCATTAGTGGTTGATAAACCCGTTCTGGCGTCCGCGCTGTCCATGACCAATGACCTCATGCTTCCTCAGTATTAACCTTAATGTCTTTTCTCCCGTTATCGAGATCAGTCCCTATAATTGCTTGATGACATTACCTTACACGCTTACGCCCGTGTATGTACGCACACACAATATATATATATATATATATATATATATATATATATATATATATGTATATATATATATATATATATATATATATATATATATATATGTACTCACCTAATTGTGCTTGCGGGGGTTGAGCTTTGGCTCTTTGGTCCCGCCTCTCAACTGTCAATCAACAGGTGTACAGATTCCTGAGCCTACTGGGCTCTATCATATCTACACTTGAAACTGTGTATGGAGTCAGCCTCCACCACATCACTTCCTAGTGCATTCCATTTATTAACTACTCTGACACTGAAAAAATTCTTTCTAACGTCTCTGTGGCTCATCTGGGTACTAAGTTTCCACCTGTGTCCCTTGTTCGTGTCCCACCCGTGGTGAAGAGTTTCTCTTTGTCCGCCCTGTCAATTCCCTGAGAATTTTGTAGGTGGTTATCATGTCTCCCCTTACTCTTCTGTTTTCCAGGGATGTGAGGTTCAGCTCCTTTAGCCTTTCCTCGTAGCTCAATCCTCTCAGTTCCGGGACGAGCCTGGTGGCATACCGCTGAATCTTCTCTAACTTTGTCTTGTGTTTAACTAGGTATGGACTCCAGGCTGGAGCTGCATACTCCAGGATTGGTCTTACATAAGTGGTATACAGGGTTCTGAAAGATTCCTTACACAAATTTCTAAAGGCAGTTCTTATGTTGGCCAGTCTAGCATATGCCGCTGATGATATTCTTTTGATGTGGGCTTCTGGTGACAGGTTCGGTGTGATATCAACCCCCAGATCTTTCTCTCTATTTGACTCTTGTAGGATTTCCCCTCCCAAATGATACCTTGTGTTCAGCCTCCTGCTCCCTTCTCCTAATTTCATCACCTTACACTTTCCCGAGTTGAACTTTAGCAGCCATTTTCTAGACCATTCCTCCAGTTTATCCAGGTCATCCTGGATATGATGTGTGTGTGTGTGTGTGTGTGTGTGTGTGTATGTTTGTGTGTATGTGTGTGTGTGTGTGTATGTGTGTGTGTGTGTGTGTGTGTGTGGTGTGTGTGTGTGTGTGTGTGTGTGTATGTGTGTGTGTATGTGTGTGTGTGTGTGTGTGTGTGTGTGTGTGTGAGTGTGTGTGTGTGTGTGTACTCACCTAGTTGTACTCACCTAGTTGTGCCTGCGGGGGTTGAGCTCTGGCTCTTTGGTCCCGCCTCTCAACCGTCAATCAACAGGTGTACAGTTTCCTGACCCTAATGGGCTCTATCATATCTACACTTGAAACTGTGTATAGAGTCAGCCTCCACCACATCGCTTCCTAATGCATTCCATTTGTCAACCACTCTGACACTAAAAAAGTTCTTTCTAATATCTCTGTGGCTCATTTGGCCACTCAGTTTCCACCTGTGTCCCCTAGTGCGTGTGCCCCTTGTGTTAAACAGCCTGTCTTTATCAACCCTGTCGATTCCCCTGAGAATTCCCCTGTGTGTGTGTGTGTATGTGTGAGTGTGTATTCACTTAGTTGTATTTTTTTACGGGGGTTGAGCTTTGCTCTTTCGGCCCGCCTCTCAACTGTCAATCAACTGTTTACTAACTACACTAACTATTTTTTTTTTTTCACACCACACACACACTCACCCCAGGAAGCAGCCCGTGACAGCTGACTAACACCCAGGTACCTATTTACTGCTAGGTAACAGGGGCATTCAGGGTGAAAGAAACTTTGCCCATTTGTTTCTGCCGGGTGCGGGAATCGAACCCGCGCCACAGAATTACAAGTCCTGCGCGATATCCACCAGGCTACCTGGCCCCCTTGGACGTCTAGGTGAAGACCCAGAGACACACACACACCCCCCTGGTGTGTGTGTGTGTGCGTGTGTGAGTGTGTGTGTGTGTGTGTGTGTGTGTGTGTGTGTGTGTGTGCATTAAATTCAGCCACTCATGCATTTCAAGCCTGAAACTTTATGTTATATAAACGCGGCATCGGACTCCAACCCAGAAAAAACACACAGCTTACCTCCGTGCCGTTCCCGTGTCAACAACAACAAAAAACCAGGACACGGAAGAGGTGAGGCTGAAGGATGCTGCAAAACAACGTCCAATAACTGCAAGCTGTAGATCATTACTGTCATCTCCAGCCATGTAATCTGGGCAAAACAATCTGGTTAAGACAATCACCTCTAAACAGACGTCAAGACAATTGGCCTGGCCCTCAGATATAACCCCCCATCTTCTCACTTATAACCCTCCCAGTCTCAAGATGCTGGAGCCCCAGCACCCAGCTGTCAGACCATATGGGGACGGGACGGGTTAGTGTATGTCTAAAGGGGTGTAGCAGAGGAGAGGAAGTGTAAGAGTCGTGAAGGGGGCGTAGGAGAGCAGATTGGGTGTAGGAGAGGAGAAGGGGGTGTAGGAGGGGAGTGTTATCTTCAACTTGCAGCTATGTTTCACCGTTAGTCTCAAGGACTACCATGAAGTATTTTTTTATTTCCTTATTTTCATGGAGCGGTATGATGCCATGTGTCGGGAAGAGGGGGAAGGGAACAGTGACGAAACAGTGAAGGACTGAGGGTGGAAAAGTGTAATAAGGGTATAAATAAATAAAAATATATGAGAAAAAGGCTACAGAAGCCATTCCTCTCCTGTTGCCACAACGGTCTGAAAATGATGCACTAAATTGCCCGAACCTAACCAAACCGATGGGCTCGTGCATAGAATACCTGAATGTTTTCTACCAGCTATCATTACATCTAATTTTTGTCCGTTGAGGGGATTTTGACGTCAAAATACGATGCATTATTCAAGGTACAAGTTGAGCACAGATGATACGGAAAATCATGAAAGAATTGCCAATGTAATCAATAGGTTCCTCCGGAAGTCTGTTTCTCGATATATTCTAGTTCGGTATATATGTATTAAGGACCTATCCGGAGTTATTGAGTCTATCGTATCAACATTAGTAGGGGCTACGAAGCTTATAATATGTAAAATGACTGGAAAACAAATGCAAGATACGAGAGGTAGATTTGGAAAGGCTGCGGGAAAATGGCTTACAGTGTTAAACTAAAACAAGCATAAACTAATGAAGATGGTTCCTTGAGAGGAGACAGAAGCAATTTGTTACACTGTAGGGAAGAGTGGGGCGACAGTGAGGTACATGAGTGGGAGGGGGAGTGGGGGATGGTGGGGAGGACCAGGGGAAGTAGTTGAACCAAAGAGTTAAGCTAGTCACCGCATATTTTAAACCAGGACTGAGAAATACTGCATCAGTATGGAACTCTCTCTACATGAGAAAGATCACATGTTTCCCATTAGAATAGCCCCAGAACTGAGATATGACCTATACAATACAATACCAGGCCGTATATAGGGGTGAACCAGGACTGAATGTTTTAAACAGAAAGGTCATAGTTGCAATCATAGTTGTAACACTCAAAAGAAATATTGTGATATAAGAAAATGATGCAGGTACAACGAAACCAAATTATGTCAGTTGATAAAAAGTTTTTTTTTATTTCAAAGAGGCGGGCCCAGGGGCTGAAACTCAAACCCCTCAAACACAGCTAGGCGAACACACAATACAAACACATCCGAACATTGGTACACACGAGAGAACTCATGCTAGGTGACCCGATTACAGTTGTATGACAACTTGACGATGATAAATTGATTGTGGTTAACTGATTGTGTCTTCCTTGATTACTGGAAAGTGTGTGTATCGCCATTCAACACAGAAACCTAGGGAAATACAGCTGATTAATATGCATTTTTGGTTTTGGACGGGCATATGGCCCTACCGTTTTGACAGGGAGTAGAGAGTCGTGGTGATAAAAGAATTAGAATTTGAAAGTTTACTCGAGCTAAACTTGCCAGTCTTGACTACAAATAACAGGCTCACGTATGACCATTTTGTGAGTTATGGAGTTTTTTAGTATCACATTGTGTCTCTTGATGAAAACTATGTAATCCTTCATAAACTTATTGAGAAACGATGGTACCAAGTCGCAAATTGTTTCTAATTCAAGTTAGCAGACCTGAAAGAGAATTTTGGATCATTCGTGTCAACACATGAAGGTAATACAAAACTAATTAGTAAGATAACGGGAATTATTGTAGAATGAAGGAAGGTATGGATGCAATTCAAAAGATAACTTTCCTTATCTGTTTAATTATTCACTCTTGCCGTCTAGTTCACTATCTCAAGCGTTGAAATCAATCCATAACGGAAACATTCATTCATACAACACAATAAGTTGACGAAACCACACACTAGAAAGTGAAGGGACGACGACGTTTTGGTCCGTCCTGGCCTATTCTCAAGTCGATTGTGTCACATTCTCAAGTCATAATCGACTAAAGAATGGTCCAGGACGGACCGAAACGTCGTCGTCCCTTCACTGTCTAGTGTGTGGTTTGGTCAACATATTTCAGCCACGTTATTTTGACTCCTCGACTGCAATACAATAAGTATTGCCACGTTCTCGCTGATCACCAGTACTGGAACAGTGTGACCCGATCTCTTCGTTTATCTTTTCGTGTGTGATATATGACTCGCATTTCGTGACCTTGAAGGATACTTTGCCATTAACGTAAACATTGCTGGATTACTCGTTGCTTCAAAAGCTAAAAGTGTCTCGAAATTTATTTTCCCATCAACCTTCTATAGGCATCGTCCTTCTAATCTATCCAGGATACTTCCAATCTCAGTGATTGACATGATTGGTAACAAGAAAGGGGCTTGCCTTGAATCCTATTTTGGTAGCCTTAATAAATTATCGGGACCTATGATGCTGTAACGACTCCCCCCCCCCCCCCCATCTAGCTCCCACCCTAACCACCCCCGTTCCTCCCCCTTGCCTTCCAAACTCCTAAACTTCCTGGTAGGTGATTACAACTTCTGGGTAGCCATTTTCAACTTCTGAAATTAAATTTTAATTAATTTTTTCCCCATGAACGCACTAAACAATGGCGTCACAGATCGGACGTTAGTTCTTGAATCCTGTTAACTCCAGCTTGTGGGTTTTGTCAATAGTCACAAGTCTCCTGGGACCCGTTGTTAATAAACTCCACCTTCAACTGACGACTCTTCGCTTAACGACATAATAACATGATTAGCCTGCTAACTTTAACAGCAGCAATTTAGCTGTGACTGCGGTCTAGCTCAACAAGTACACTTGGTGTACTTGTTAATCTTCTTGTTTGAGGAGCTGTTCATTCGAACCAGTTAAGCAAGTTCCAGTTGTGTCTGGGTACAAGTGACAATGTGAACAACCCAGCGGGTTTTCTTCCTATTGGGGACGGGAATTATCAGGGGGAATCGCCAGGTCACTACGACTATATAGCACTGGGAAGGGGTCAGGATAAGAATTTGGGATGGGACAGTGGGGAAGGAATGGTTCCCAACCACTTGGACGGTCGGAGATTGAACGCTGACCTGCATGAAGCAAGACCGTCGCTCTACCGTCCAGCCCAAGTGAATGGGACTTCCTATTGGGGGAGTGTTATACATTCTGCTATGGCGGTGTGTTCACTCACAGGATGAGTGGCACTGCCCAATAAACTCGCCCCTCGGGCAAATTAAAAAATAATATTGTGACGTTATTTGAACGTCCCTGATGAACTTGTGTGATAAGTGTGGGTTCCAACACTCCTCCTCGCAGTGCAGTAGACTTCTTGGCCACTCGTACAGGGTTACGAGTATTTCCTTATATTTCTTCGACTCATTTGAACTTTCATGAAGCTGTCTTCATCCACCATATTCATAAATTTTAGTATTTTGCATAATAGTGAGTTTATGTACCCCAAAGAACCAGTAAATGACACTTTTTAGGATTAGTCCTCACTCTCTCTTCCAAACCAAGAGACTAATTTAGGATGGACGAATGTCAGAAATGCTTTCAATTATCTTAACAAGGAGTCCCTCAACATATTATATATCACGAGTTTGCGGCACCAGCACGCAGCATGCACCTAGTAAATATAGGAAACCTTCAGAAGGGAACTGAAGGACATAAGGAAGCAATAGAAGCTAAATCTCGAAAAAGACAGATAAAATGAGACACAGGAGACATGATTATGGCATACAAGATATTCTTGGATAAAATAAACTCTCCGCAAGGGTCGAGAGCAGGAAGGAGGGTTAGGCAAAGGACCAAAAAAAGAGGGTTCTCAAAAGTGGTGTAGGGCTTGGACTTGGGGTCACACAAGGCGGGGGGGGGGGGGGTCATAACGAGGACGAGGGTACATATAAGGAAGCGGAAGAGGAGGAGACGGAGGAGGAGGAGGAGGAGGAGAAGGAAGAGGAGGAGGAGTACGACAGCGGCCCCAGGAACTGGTCAAACCTGTTTGTCGCGAAACTTGCCTTGCACTCTCTTCCTCCGGCCTCCTCCCATTCTATTTTTACCACGTTTGTTATTGTTTTGGTAGTACTCACCTCTTGCTACCATTCATGCTCTCCTGTTTTTGGTACACTTACTGTTTTGGTTAATACTTGCCTCCCCTTTGCTACCACCCATGTAATATAGCTATAATATTGCAGCGATGTTATAGTAGCATTAGTGATGCTATAGTTTTGATAGCACTCATCTCTGGCCACCATTCAGGGCTCTGCAGCTGTTCTCACTGTAAGTTAATTGTGAACGCGCCGCAGGCGTAGCCGAAGGGATATTATATTTTTTGTCTCTTGTTTTTTATTGCTCTGAGTGTGTGTTCGAGTCTGTCAGTGGGTCAGACGTCGACGTGCCTGACCTGAAGACAACGAATGGACTTGTTGAGGCGAGTTTGTTCACTATGTACCCCATACCCATCCCGTGGGCGATGGTAGTAGGTTACAATGGCCATACCCATCCCGTGGGCGATGGTAGTAGGTTACAATGGCCATACCCATCCCGTGGGCGGTGGTAGTAGGTTACAATGGCCATACTCATCCCGTGGGCGGTGGTAGTAGGTTACAATGGCCATACCCATCCCGTGGGCGGTGGTAGTAGGTTACAACGGCCATACTCATCCCGTGGGCGGTGGTTGAATGGTTATTGACTCGGGAACTGAACCCTATACTGAAGAATGGGCTTATATTTTGCACTCTACTCCCACAAGTTTCAGGATAAATATTGTTATTGCTCCAAAGGCTAATTTATTGAACTCATCCTGTGAGTGAACATTCCGTCTTAACAGCTTGTACAACAATTACAATAGAATGAAAACTGGCTGAATTGCTCTTTAGTCCATCCTATCACTTGGACTATAACACCGCTAGGACCTATTTACATGTCAGATTATCTTGCTTAAATATTTAACTAATATAAATAAACAGACTGTATTCCTGCGACTACCCTCGTGGCATGAAAAATATTATAACACATGGATTTTATTCCTGTCGGGGGATGTTGTACATGCTACTTTGGCGGTAAGCGCCACTCACAGGATGAGTGGCGCTGCCCGATAAACTCGCCCCTCGGGGCAAAATTAAAAATTAAATTGATAACAGCTGGTGACCATCAATGGTAACAAGAGGAGAGAACTACTAAATTCAAACGAATGCGTCATTTTCGTTCAGTTCAATGAAAGAAAATTAAGACCACGCTAAAGCCTCGAAATCGAACTGAAGGAAGCAAAACACAGACATAGAAATATATAGCTACGTTATGAACGTGTTGGTCATAACACATTCCTTTGGCAGAAAAAAATATAATTAGGAAATGACTTAGCGATTTCGAAGGCTCGAAGGACCTTTGCTCTTCCACTAAAGCGAAACGTTTAATGATTTGTTCAAACTGTTACGAATAAAGGAACTAATTTCGAATATCACTATTTCCTCGTCTCTCTCTTTGACTCTTTTCCCCTTCCTTTAGGTCTTAACGAGAAGAGAGAGAGAGAGAGAGAGAGAGAGAGAGAGAGAGAGAGAGGANTGATCACTGAAATGGACAACAACTATTGGTGGCTGTATTGTTAGTCATGATAGTGCCACTGCGACACTTTCTGTGTTTTCATGGTAAGGCCATAGTGACAGTCTTTTTGTCATGATATTGTCACAATGACAAACTTTGTGGCTCATGACACTGCCTCAGTGAAAATCCTGAAGGCTCATGACACTTCCTCTGTGACAATCCTCAAGGCTCATGACACTTGCCTCAGTGACAATCCTCAAGGCTCATGACACTGCCTCAGTGACAATCTTCAAGGTTCATACACTGCCTCAGTGACAATCCTCAAGGCTCATGACACTGCCTCAGTGAAACAGTCCTCAAGGCTCAACAGTGCCTCAGTGACAATCCTCAAGGCTCTGACACTGCCTCAGAATAAGCTCAAGGTGATGACGGATGGATGAAGCTGTCCACGTATATCTTCACTCGTCTTATGCCAAAGAAATAGGCTTGCTAACTTGACGACTGTCTCAACTGTGGTGGCCGCAGACACACGCTCACATGTCACCAACACAACCCCGTGCACCACAGTGAACAAACATACTTGCTTTTGCCACTTTGAAATTGAAAGTGAAATTGTGTTAAAACAGCGGTGCGTTACTTATTTCGTTACTGCTTTTTCTAATGTGACTTCCAGTGCAGGTGCTGTTGTTGATCATTTGTACTGCATCACGGGAGGTCAAACAGGGAGATTTTCACGCGGCCATCGACCGCTGGGAATAATATTCTTGATAATTTAATTCAACGCTTCCGATACGTCCGCATTTGCCGATGATGGAATAACAATATTTTGATTATGCAATTCATTGTTTGTTATGGTTGCTTAAAAATTACAAATGACTGAGGCGACAACACTGATCCACCGAAGATTGGTAGTAATATAAGCTTTTAAGGACTATAGAGATGAAAGGAAAGATACAGGTGCACAGAACAGTTTGAACATGTGTAGTTCTCTCCCAATTCATCAGGGAGAGGAAAACAAGGAAGACACACACTGCGCAAGCTTTTTTTAGTTCGTGTGTGGTAGCGATCAATTCCGCTATAGGTTTAGACAAGTAATATAGAAGATACCTGACGATGCAGTGACAGAAATAAAGCACAGTTTTTGAATGTGTTGAGCTTGATAAAGCTGTTTTTTTAATTGATACATGAGCTGCATTAGTGCAGCTACCCTAGACTATGAAGTGGAGTACAGTATGTCAAAAAAGCTAACTAGGTGATGTTAAAAAATCCCCATCACACAGGATGGTTAGTCATACAGAGGCATGTGATAGGCAGTCTGCACTGACAGACACCGATAAAGCTGTGCAGCATGGCACATGAAGCGGAGTCTAGGGTTTGGTTACATGCTGCAGGTCGCCGAGTCTTGAGCTTAAGGAAAATCTTGCTGGTCAGGAATCTAAGGTCTCGACTTTGATGAGTTTTGAATGATGCGTTCTTTTGCTCCCTTGGCCTCTCCTGGATTTTATGTGATTCTTGTTGCCTTAGCTCAGTCGTTTCTATTTCTTTACATAGCCTTCCTTGATACTCTTGATTCGAATTGTTCTACGATTTGATTTCTTCGCTTGTAAGGGAACACCTTTATCGTTCCAATTTACATTTTGTTATCTTTTATCTTAGTGGTATGGGACTTGGAGTCGTTGTGAATCTCTTTTGGAAGCTGCATCCTTGACAGATGAAGCTGAAGTTTACTGTGTCTGGATGTGCAGACAGCTGTGGGCGGACAAAGACACTAAGCTGGTCTTCAAGCGACAAATGTAAGGTAAGGGATGGGGATTAGGAAGAGGGTGGGAGGGGGGGGGAGGAATTTAGGAAGGTAGTAGTGAAGGAGGGAGGAAAGGTAGGAAGGTGGATGTGAGGGGAGGGAGGGAGTGGTAGGGGTTTGGGTACGAGTAGAAGTACATTAGGTGGGTGTAGGAGGACCGTGTGATGTTTAGATTGTGGAGTGAACATGGGAGACGAGACTGGACAACATGGGTGTAAATGAGTTGATAAGTAAACAGATGTGTGTGGGAGTGTGTGAGGGTGGAGCAGGAGTAAAGTTAATGGTGGGGTCAGATTACATCCTCATTCTCATGGAAGATCATTCGGTAGGGTCATTATCTATGCTTGCGTCTGTAAATAGGTATGCAAAAATATTAGAGGAGATGTCTTCCACCGTTAATTGTTTCCTGTGGATTTCTATCTCCGTCTTTGCCGCTTTTATTCTGTCTGTCTGTCTGTCTGTCTGTCTGTCTGTCTGTCTGTCTGTCTGTCTGTCTCTCTCTCTCTCTCTCTCTCTCCTCTCTCTCTCTCTCTCTCTCTCTCTCTCTCTCTCTCTCTCTCTTTCTCTCTCAGTGAAGTGGGTGAGACTGGGAGCAAGGTGAAACTGTCTTTGCTAAAGGAAGATGGGCGGAGCTCCTTTGAACCAAATTAGGACATTAACATTTGTCGTGACGCCTTGGCATACTGGACTGACTGACTGACACGGGCGCCACCGTCAGACCATGACACGAAGGCCACTGTCAGCCCAGACACTGACGCCTCCCATCAGGAGGTGACACAGACGATACTGTCAGGCTGTGCAACGAAAGCCAGACTCATCGTCCATCGAGTAAGTCTTTTTACTCAATGTATTTGGAAACGAAAGCCCGTTTTTTTCGTATTAACTGCATAATGCAGCAGAGGGAACCTTGAGCGAGCATGTGTATTCATCACTTGGCAGTTGAACACTGAGAATGATTCTGAGATAGTGAGGAAGAAGAACACACACACACACACACACACACACACACACACACACACACACACACAGGCGGGACCAAAGAGCCAAAGCTCAACCCCCGCAAGCACAAATAGGTGAGTACACACACACACACACACACACACACACACACACACACACACACACATGGAGTACGCGGCCCCAGCATGGAGCCCGTACCTTGTCAAGCACAAGACGAAGTTGGAAAAAGTTCAAAGGTATGCTACTAGACTAGTCCCAGAACTAAGAAGCATGAGTTATGAGGAAAGGCTGCGAGAAATACAACTTACGACACTGGAAGACAGAAGAGTAAGGGGGGACATGATCACAACCTACAAAATCCTCAGGGGAATCGACCTGGTAAACAAGGATGAACTATTCAACACTGGAGGGACGCGAACAAGGGGACACAGGTGGAAGCTGAGTACCCAAATGAGCCACAGGGACATTAGAAAGAACTTTTTCAGTGTCAGAGTAGTTAGTAAATGGAATGCACTAGGAAGTGATGTGGTGGAGGCTGACTCCATACACAGTTTCAAATATAGATATGATAGAGCCCAATAGGCTCAGGAATCTGTACTCCAGTTGATTGACAGTTGAGAGGCGGGACCAAAGAGCCAAAGCTCAACCCCCGCAAGCACAATTAGGTGAGTACAATTAGGTGAGTACACACACAGACAAACACACACACACGCACACACACACACACACACACACACACACACACACACACACACACACACACACACACACACACACACACACACACACGCACACACACACACACACACTCTAGGACACACTTGTGTCCTAGTCTTTGACTACATGATGGAACTCAAACTTGTGACCAAGGGACAAGAGATCTGGGAAAGGAGAGTTGACTACAGGAAAGGGGACTACAGGAGGATAAAGGACTCTCTGGGAGAAGTGCAGTGGAAGGAAGAAATTACAGGAAAAACAGTCCAAGATATGATGGACCTAGTCATACGGAAATTCCAGGAGGCCGATGTGAAATTTATACCAACAGTAAAGGAAAAAAGTAAGATGGGATATATTAACCCATGGTTTAATAGACAGTGTCAGGAAGCACAAATGAGAAGCGGGAGAGTGTGGAGGAAGTACAGAAGACAAAGGACAGAAGACAACAGGATCAGATGCAACAGAGCTAGGAACGATTACATTAATAATTATGAGAACGATATTGCGATCAAAGCAAAAAATGCAACCTAAATTACTTCACAGCCATATAAGAAGAAAAATGTCGGTGAACGACCAAGTGGCAAGACTAAGGAAAACAGAGGGGGCATATACTGAAAGTGACAAGGAAATCTGCGAGGCACTGAATGCCAGTTTCCATGGAGTGTTCACAACCGAGCCTGAGGAGCTCCCATCATTAGAAGAGATTACCCTAGATGAAAGACTATCAGATATAGAGGTGCTGATGCTTTGAAATTTAGAAATTTCAGAGTATCTGAAATTTGCATAACTCTGAAAGGAAGAGTTCTGAAATGAGCGAGATAATACCTAAATCATTATCAAAAGTAGGTATCAAGACGAGGGGGAGGGGGGGGAAGACTATGCACCACCATAGATAACACCTAAGTAACAGGAGATTTAGAGTAGTAGTGAGACTGGTGAGGTCAAAACAGAAGGCAGTAACGTGCGGTGCGTCACTTAGTACGAGTCGTGTCACTGAGCTATATGCAGTTTCTGATTAAAAGTTTAGTGACAAAACTAAAAAAAGTAGGAGCCTCGTTGTTAGTGTGCAATGTTTGCCGTTGGTGCAAAACTAATAAAATCAATCAGAATAGGAGGTCAACAGAATCCTGTTTGACTTTAATCCAAGAAAAAGTTAGGTAATGGGTCACGAATCGGATGAGTAGGTCACAGGAGAGGAATAGACGATGATGGGAAAGCAAAAGCATGAATTAACAGAAAATATCTTGTAGATAACATATCACCTGGTCAATAGAGTAACCAGAGAAACATATCGGGGTACCCGAATAACATATGAACTGGAGAACACCATAATGAGGTATATGCCAGTAAAAACATTTACAGGAGAGCTTGAAAACATGAATAAAGTACTAATAATGACCAGCACTAGAATATATGCTCACAATGTGGAATCCCCTCATAAAAAAAGCTAAATCTCTCTCTCTCTCTCTCTCTCTCTCTCTCTCTCTCTCTCTCTCTCTCTCTCTCTCTCATCTTTTTCTTTCTGTTAATTCCTAATCTCCTTTCATTAAATTCTTCTTCCTTCCAATTCTCCATTAATTTATCTTATCCTATAATTTCTCTTTCCCTTCATTCTGCCCTGAATTATATCCCTGCTGCTTACCCATCCACCCTACTCCGACTTCGACCTTTCCTCCATCTCCACTTCATCAATTTGGCCCCAGGTGATGGCTCCTGCTGAAGCGCCTACCTATTACCCAGGTCACTGGGCCAAGGAGGAACGTGCATATTACCGCAAGCAATCCTGACAGGGCCTAGGGTTGTTTGGCTAATTATACGTTAATCTTATGACGTGTTGGTCGGAGCGGTGAGGAGAATACCAAGTAGTCAGCCGTCTTGGTAGTGCTTGAGAGGATCTTGGGTGTATGGGTGTGTGTGTGTGTGGGGTTGTTGTGTAGTTGCAGTTGGATAGAGTGTGGTATTGTGGGAGTGTAGTTGTTCATGGGTTGTGGTTGTTGTGCTAGGTAGGTGTTGTGGTGGTTGTGCTGTGTTGTGTTAAAGGTGGAGGTGATAGTGATGCGATGTTATGATATTGCTGTAGGGTTGTGATAGTGAGGCGGTGTTGTGATGGTGTTATAGTATAATACACGCCTAAAAGTACTTAGATATAGTAGGTTGAAGCCCTATCTCCTTAGCCTTGTCTTTCCACCTTTCGATCGCTAAAAGCATTAATTCCTGACTCTTTTCTGTGTCATCAAGTCTGGTTCTAAATCTTAATATTAAATGTTATAGACCTATCCCATCACTCTAGCCAATAGTTCTCATGAAGGTCGTCATTTCCCTCCTGACTATCCATATTGCTTTGCATGTGGCAGAGTGAAAGTCAAGCACCTAGCCTCCTAATGATAGTTGAAGCACATCACGGTCTCCCTAAATCCTTATCCTGATTCCTTGCAAGTACTATATATAGTCGTAATGGCTTGGCGATTTTCCTTGATAGTTTGCTTCCCTTATCCAAGTTGAACACATTCTGCTAGCTTATAATCATGCTAAAGAATTCCTTCTGGTATTCCTCTGACTCATTTGTGTTTCTATGTTCGATTGAAGTTTTCTCGTTCAATAATTTATTGATGAACAATTCGTTTTAGTTATTCTACGAGGTTCGCATCTGTGGTTATCAAGTCTCATATCTCCTTTCTCTTCAAGTGTGATGAGGGGCAGCTCTATTAGGCGTTCCTGATAAAGCTATCTTGATAGAACTATCTATCCTGATAGATAGAGACAGACTTTCCTCACTGGTTTCTAATCTCTGCTCAACCACGACCACCCATCGCTCTGTAACTCTGAGC
Source organism: Procambarus virginalis (assembly GCA_020271785.1). NCBI lineage: Eukaryota > Metazoa > Arthropoda > Malacostraca > Decapoda > Cambaridae > Procambarus > Procambarus virginalis. Next base: position 15,529,469 of record WNGS01169217.1, read on the forward strand.
CTTTTCCAGCTAGATTTATGTGATGGGGGGTGGGGGAGGAGGTTCCACGCCGGGGCTGCATACTCTAGAATGGGTCACACATTGAATGCGTTCATAGCACTCTGAAAAACTTCCCTTATGTGAATGCCTGCGACACATATTGATGTTCACCGACTACACAAACACCATTGATTGAATCCTGCTTTTGTGTGTTGGTGTGGTTCGAAAATGTGGTGATTATGAGGATGACTACTTACATCACCGCCCAAACGGTCACAACAACAACAATCACCGCCCACATCACCGCCCACATGACAACATCACCCATCAGACGCCCCTCACCATCATCCACATGACAGCCTCACCGACCAGACGCCCACATCACCGCCGCCCACACGCAAAGCCGAACATCCAGACAAGCACCTCACACACACGTTCTCCGCCGCCGGAGCAGCAGAGGACAGAGCCGCTGTGATCAAGGCTGTCAGGCTTATAATAGTGACCTTCAAGCGTGCGTACACACACACACGCACACGCACAAACACACACGTGGGACCAAAGAGCCAGAGCTCAACCCCGCAAGCACAATAGGTGAGCACACACAGTGTGTGTGTGTGTGTGTGTGTGTGTGTGTGTGTGTGTGTGTGTGTGTGTGTGTGTGTTTCTGCATGGTGTGTTTTCAGTGTCAGAGTAGTTAACAAGTGGAATGCATTAGGCAGTGATGTGGTGGAGGCAAACTCCATTCACGGTTTCAAGTGTAGATATGATAGAGCCCAATAGGCTCAGGAACCTCTACACCAGTTGATTGACAGTTGAGAAGCGGGACCAAAAAGCTAGAGCTCAACCCCCGCAAGCACAACTAGGTGAGTAGTCACATGCGTGCATTCTTGAGAAAAGTCTTGAGAATAGGATGATTCTTGAGAATAGGCTCAAGAATCTGTACACCAGTTGATTGACAGTTCAGAGGCGGGACCAAAGAGCCAAAGCCCAAACCCCACAAGCTGAACTAGGTAAGTTTTGTCTGGAGGTCGAGTGGGCATTGTTCCGGGATCGCAGTCAAGGGGGCGCGGATACGATTCCAAGCCGAAGCAGAAACAAATGAGAAGAGTTCTTTCACCTGATGCCTCTGTTCACTTAGATGTAAAGAGGTACCTAGGAGCCTGACTGCTGCTACAGGCTGCATCTTGGGAGAAAAACATCTCTCCCAAGATGTTTTTCTCTCTCACACATGCCTGCATGTGTGAGTAGTAATTTTATTAAATATTTTATCTCTGTATTTACTAAAGAGGAACTTAACATTATGCCTTCAGCCGAACAAGTCTATGGGGTAGGGTGACAATCGGACAGCATCAGTGACTATGCTAACAGTTACCAGGGATGATATTATTAAATCAATAGTAAAACTCAAACCAAACAAATCCCCCCAGCGGTTTTTATCCCGTCCATTGACAGTGTTTGCTCAGGCGTCTTAAAGACATCGCACACCCAGCGAGCTTGTTGCGATCCTTTGTTTCTGTCTATATTTAATAATTATCATTAGTCAGGCAGAGTGCAAGGGTCGTGGCAACGGTTGCTACATGTGGTACCCCAATTTTTAAGCATGGAAATAAGCATACTTTCATCAAACTATCGGCCAATTAGCCCTATTGGCCCATCGACTGTACCTCCTATTTATAACCTTCACCCAACTCTCACTTATATATGTATCGTCCACCCACCGTTTTGAAACAATCAACGGGACCACCATCTACCAGGTCCCCGTCTCCGGTCATTGGTTCCATAAATCAACACAACCATCTGTTAGCGCATACAGTATTTACCCAATGTCTTTCCTAAATCATAAACATTACTCAACAATCTATACCCATCGGCTTTCGTGTTCTGTACTTGTGTTGATACCTTTAATGCCCTATTTAATTCCCTTTTGTTATGGCCATTACTCCACCTTGTAAACCTCTTGTCATGTCACCCCTAATTCTTCTTCGCCTTCCAGTGAATGCAATTTAAGCTTTGTTAATC
>WNGS01169217.1:15542315-15560122 GCA_020271785.1 Procambarus virginalis
GATCCAAAGGTACCGGAGGTAAGAGTAAGATACAAACACTTGACATAACACATGTACTCAGAGTAATAAGAATTTGATAAAGGGAGTGAAAATTATTATTCTTATAATTANTTTGCTTGTTCATATTAATTTTTTGTTACAGTTGCATCTCTTATGAATCCATCCCTGTCCTGTGTGGCAGTTTGTACAGAGATAACAGCATTTTCTTTTTTTTCTGTTTTCTAACAGCACAGACCCTCTTCTTAGAAGGTCGGTGTTCGATTCCAGATGATCCATAGAGATTTAACACCATTCCTTCACGCCGTTTTCATATCCCAACTACTTTCATGTTCCCATATCCTTTCCATACACCATATAGTTAAACCAGCCAAGCACTCTCTCCTGATAATGTTAGAAATTATCTCTTAGATAACCGTTAGATACCTCAACCCTAAAGATTCGGTTTGAAGCTGTACAGTAAACGGACTATTAACCTGTGTTGTGTTTTGTTTTAATAAAAGCTAAGGTTTGGCACTAGAGGATATCTGTCAGTCTTGGGAATTTTGATGACACGTTGCAGGGAAATAGGCATCTGCTTTTTGTTGAATATTCCCGCGATTGCCTTCTGATAGGATGTAAGATTAAAGATTGTTGATGTTTGTAATGTACATGTAAACTAAAGAGCTTTTGATGACATAACTTAAGAGTGATAATGAGTTCTAACATTAAACCAGAGGATCATGTTTATTCAGCTGAACCTGCACAAGTCTTAAGCAACGGACAATACTCAAATGGATGTACTGAATGGTACTCAAGAGCCAACATTGAATAATACTCGAGCAGAAACAACAAACAGAAGTCGAATACAAACAATGGTCAGTACTGGAAAAACGAAAAAATATACTCAGTAAACAGTTCCTGGTGAACTTACTCTTGATGTACACAAACAGACGAATGAGCCTTATCAATAAATATGTTGTTAAGGCTGATAGGGTGGAGTTACTGAAGAAAATAGTCCAAAAGCAATATATATATATATATATATATATATATATATATATATATATATATATATATATATATATATATATATATATATATATATATATATATATATATATATATATATATATATATATATATATATATATATATAACTAATTGTCTAAATAACTAAGGCGTCCTGTACATACCAGTTGCCTTGCTCCAGGCAGTATGGGTTTGAGTCACTTCTGGGGTGTTAGTTTTCAGTTGCATATAGTCCTGGGGACTATTCAGGCTTGTTTCGCATATATATATATATATATATATATATATATATATATATATATATATATATATATATATATATATATATATATATATATATATATATATATATATATATATATATATATATATATATATATAGCTTAACCAAACACGGGTTGTTCCATCACGTTGGGTCGCTCCTGATTTACATTGTAGCAAGCGCTACAATGCGCTTTGTTTGGTGTTCAAATCAAACAAAACCTTTCATCACAGCGGCTGAAAATAAAAGTTAGCAGATATTCAGTGGAAACCGTTTTTTTTTTTCCCAGAGTTGATTTGGATTGCGTGTTTGTTTATCAAACTAGTTTCTGCCATGAATATGCAACAAAAAATGTGGGTAATATAATATGTAAATCTTATATATCTATATATGTATATATCAGAGTATAATTTAGCACTCATATTTTCACGATCAATTTGGATGGAAAGGTTAAGAAAATCTTTTTTTTGTTCCTATTGACCCAAGGTGATTTTGACTATGTCACGCGTTCACGTTTGCTAAGACTCACATGTGTTGTCTTCGTGGGTAACGGAACAGTTGTGCAACGAAGCATGAATACACCGAGTCAAAGAGACGATCGGTCAACGGGACAACGATGCAGGTCAGCGAGTCAACAGGCCTCGAATCAACAGGGCAGCGAAACAACGGGACAACGATTCAACAGTTCAACGAATCAACGGAAAATCGAGGAAGCAGGGCAACGAGTCAACGGGGACTCGTACAACAAGGGCGCCGAATCCAAAGTTTGATGAATAAATAATTAAATGAGTTAATTGCCTTTGAAAGCGGAGATTTAGTGAGAGTTACTATATAAAAAATATCTCATGTTAACGTGTGTTTATATATAAACTACTGGGAGAGATATCCAGCGCTGCCCGGGTCTATATCTCTGTCTGTCTATATCTCTCACTCTCTCTCTCCCACTTCTCTCTATCTCTTTGTCACACTATGTAGATATGATGCAAGAGAGTTGTAGTAGATATGTAGATATGACTCTAGAAAGTTTAGGGAATATGAAGCTATGGGTTGGTATAGCTTCGACTCGGGTGAGTGTTTACTGAGGCATGTTGGTCTGTGAAGCTCCACCAGCACATTTTAGTCTATTACAGGGATAGTGTGATAAGTTGAAAGTTTATATTAATTTAAGTTTATATTAATTTAAAGTTTATATTAATTATATTTTATTAATTTTCCCGAGATCAGTGCATAATATTTTCTAATACTATAAAAAAAATCATTGTTTATGTTTTGCTTTAGTTTTCAATGTTACTTTGCCAAACAGGAACCGGTGACAGTGACTAAACTGTTGTGCGTGACTACATCACGCTGTTCTCTCTTGAATTGTCGAGACCCCTGACCCGACCATGTTAGGAATGTACCCGTCAGGGATCAGAGCACAAAGGTAGTTGAAGCAAATCCTTAGCGTCTAGCCTCCAACCTACAACTGACTTACAGACAGACATTCTTACATAACGATACATATTCTCTGCATGTAGAAGTCTTTATATATGAATTTACATTTTGCGCGCTAATATAAGTGTGATTTTTTTCTTTTACAGTCCAAAAATACGAACATGTGAAGATAGGAGGAAATGGCAGAGTAAAAACATATATTAGTGTGAGGATCATACTAGAGCTTCAGACTGTATATTACTCTCGACACTGTGAGTGTCAGACCTCAGGGGCCGACTACCTCAGTGTCCTGTGCAAATGAAGGTGAAAGTTCAAGGTGCCTGCCGTACCGGATTGACGCGCGTAGCGGCTGCAGGAATAGGGAATAAAGGTCGAAGTTGAAGGTAAGTTCAAGATCAGGGCCAGCGTCCAGTGGGACCAATGTACAAAGTCTTAAGATTAGGTTTAGCGACCAGTGCGGTAGTGTACGAAGTTCAAGATCAGGGCTAAAGTCCAGTGAGTTTGGGTACAAAGTTTAAGATAGGGCCCAGCGTCTGAAGTGTCAGGACACAAAGTCAAGTACAAATCAATCTTGGTGGAAAGAGAGGCAGGTTATATTAGGGGGTCGAAGGTGTGAGGCAGGTGTGAGGTAAGAGGTGTGAGGCAAGAGGTGTGAGGCAAGAGGTGTGAGGCAGGCGGTGTGAGGCAGGAGGTGTGAGGCAAGTGTGCGCCAAGAGCCATACTATAGTGTAAGTCAAAACTGTAACGACGTTTCCAAATGGCTACAAATAAAACATCTAATTCTGTTTATTGCATTTAAGCTGCACCTCCGCCTTGGGCTGGACGGTAGAGCGACGGTCCCTCTTCTTACAGGTTGGCGGCGTTCGATTCCCGACTGTCCAAGTGATTGGGCACCATTCCTATCCCCCCCCTCGCCCAAATCCTTGTCTTCACATCTCTCTCAAGTGTTCTATAGTCGTAATGGCACAGTTCTGATAATTAATTGCCTTTCCTTCCTCCTCACATAACCACATGTTAGTATCGTTAACTTGTTATTTTTGGTTCCATTAATAATATATAAATTAAAAACAAATATATAATAATGTCGCAGAACAGTTTTATAAATGTCCTTTCTGACAATATTTCTCGACACGAGAAAAGAGTCTACCTCAATGTCATTAAAGTTTCAGTGGTTTACCATTCACGTGAATAGCTGGACCCATCACCCTACGAACATCGACCTATCGAATGCACTGAGGATCTAGGAGTTTCCAGCGTATTTAGGACCGCGATGTAGTCCTTGTAATCTGCAGTCTCTAACGCTATTGGAATCTCTGTGTTCCGAACGTAATCTGGAACTCGGTTTTCTAACGTCACTGTAACCTCTGTGTTTACAACATGCTCATGACTCTGCTCTCTCTAACGCCCCATCGACCCCAGTCTTCCAAGGACCCCAAAGGACCCCAGTCTTCTAAGGACCCCACCATCCAAGGACCCCAGTCTTCCAAGGACCCCAAAGGACCCCAGTCTTCTAAGGACCCCACCATCCAAGGACCCCAGTCTTCCAAGGACCCCAAAGGACCCCAGTCTTCTAAGGACCCCACCATCCAAGGACCCCAGTCTTCCAAGGACCAGTCTTCCAAGGGCACAAGTCTCTCAAGGATCCCAGTCTTCCAAGGACCCCAGCCTTCCAAGGACCCCAGTTTTCCAAGGACCCCAGTCTTCCAAGGGCCAGTCTTCCAAGGACCAGTCTTCCAAGTACCCCCCCCCCAAGTCTTCCAAGCACCGCCGTCTTCCAAGGACCTCCAGTCTTCCAAGGACCTTCCAGTCTTCCAAGGACCCCTCCAGTCTTCCAATGACCCCCCAGTCTTCCAAGGACCCACCCCAGTCTTCCAAGGACCCACCCCAGTCTTCCAAGGACCCACCCCAGTCTTCCAAGGACCCCCCCTAGTCTTCCAAGGACCCCCTAGTCTTCCAAGGACCCCCCCTAGTCTTCCAAGGACCCCCAGTCTTCAACGTACCCTGCTGGAAGCTCAAGCCGGCGCCCACATCCTTCGACAAGGTCACATCATCCGCCTTCCCCCACTTTTTTAATATCATATTCACCCTACTTATTTTCAAGCTCAGACCGTAAAAGTTTATTAATTTCTTCGTCGTCCGATAATCAGAATCTATCGAACCTTAAATCTTAAAATCTTCTGGGTTTGGTGCTGGGCTGGAGGTTTATCAACAGCACGATGGTTATTAAAGCCAAAACAAGAGCTTACTGACTGGGGGGAAACTCAGTGAATGATTGTTACACTCGCAAACAAATACGAGGGGCGTTCCGCAAAAATTATGCAAATTGTACAAATAATAGAAAAAATTATAAAACATTATTTTCCCATTTATTCATCCCTGACTTCAGTTCACTTTGGTCAATTTATCTTTCAAGTTCTTTATTTCTTTGTCTTCTGACTGCTCGTCAACGACGGTGGGTATAGCCCTCCTTCAACCCCCTTCAAACTGAAAATGGAGGGTTTGGAGGTGGCGCTTCGAGTTCCTAAACAAGTAATAGCCAGTTGGGGCCCACAGTTCGACACATGATTTATGAACCAGAGTCGCTGAGCACCACCACTCCGCTCTTCGACGTTCCCCCGTCATTTCTCCCCATTATCACTGCACGTTTATTGCAGTATGTTGGCATAATATTCGCTGGTAATCGTTGTTTATGTGGCAGATAGGCCATCACCACAGTCCCACTGGCTGCCATGGTAGATGCATCCAGCTGCCGCGCTAGATCCTCCTGGCTATCCGGCTTGAGCCATGCTAGCCTCTATTGGCTACCATGCTAGCCTCCACCGGCTACCATGCTAGCCTCCACCGGCTACCATGCCAGTTTCCAACCAGATACCATGTTAGCTCCCACCAGATACCATGCTAGACCCAACATTGCACGATTCTGTGTGTTGGCTAAGCACCCATTCACCACACGCATGCTCCTATCGCCTCCTATGCTCCAAGCCACAGACGCACACCCCCATAATCCACATCCTGCCAAATTATTCCAATAACTGACCATAACTAACACCCTCAATTAGCGGTTAGTAATGCTTGTGTTTATATACAAGAGCGGGGAAAGCTTTAAGCGCTGACAGCATTATGGCTGTCAGTCTGCGGACAAGTTATAATAGATTCGCAAACTTTGTCTGTCCCTCATAAGACTTTGTACCCAGAGAGCGACAGAATGTTTTAAGGTTCAGGCCAATATCCCTGGCCAAACATGTTAGGGGAATTTTGTTAGTTGTGTGTGATTAACGCAAGTATGGTGTTGTTAAGCGGGCGCTACAGTGGTTAACTTATTTACGGATTATTTAAGGAAATAAGGAGCAAGAGCGAATGAATAAAGTCTTCGCCTTTATCAAACCTTAAAGACGGCAGTTAATTTAGCTGCAGTGTATTACATGGTCATAAGTCGGTTAGGTCACTCTAACGACGGGTGAATGTGTGCTTTATCTTGAGCTGTATGTTATAGACAGTACGTGTTGAGTCAGATAAACAGGCTGAGGTAAAGGGAATATAAATTCAGCAATTTTACCCTCAACGGCATCCGCTAGACTCTAGCATCCACAACATCATCTAGGCAAACAGTAAAAACGCAAATTCCTTCGTGAACGACAACAGAAACCACAACAGTGCCAAAAATACAGCAAAATAAGTAGCATCAGCAAAAACAGCTACAACCTCGACAACAACAACCCTCAACTACAGCAGTAATAGTATGACCGACAGCATGGGAAAAAGCAGAACAACACCACGAACAGCTGTAACAAAAATACAGTAGCATACAAAAGCAAGAAAACTCACTTGTAACAATAACAGAAGCAAATAATAATTAACACGGTGAGTCAGGGGAAAGTGAGTTAATGAATGTGCCTGGGAAAAGATCGAAAAAATGAGTAGGGGTGCGTGAGAGAGTGAATCAGGATGAGTAAAAGTGAGACAAGGAAGGTGAGTGGATCTTGGGGAGTGAGAGTGAGTAAAGGTAGATGAGAGAGTGAGTCAAGGTTGGATTGTTTATTAAAAGTGACTCAAGAAATACGAGGATACGAGTAAATAGGATGTGCCAGGGACGGTTGCTGAGTAATTCAAGATGAGTAATAAGTTGGAGAAATAGACAGAGTGAATGTTAGGACCCATACAGCCCAGGTGAATAAGAAAGGAAGGTAGAGTGAAGTATTGCCGAGGTGAAGAGAGAGGGGGAAGATGAGTAATTAAGAGAAGGTGTGAGGTGAGTCGGAGAGCGTGGGAGGCGAATGAGTCAAGATTGGGGGGGGGGGGGGGCGTGAAACTAGTGAGTCAGCGAGGGTTTGAATGCTGAGTGAGTCAGGAAGCAAGAATCTGTTTCCCACGCCTGCGCACGGCCGGTTCCAACAGCCCGCAGTGGTCATGACATTCGTTACTGCGGTGGGCGTGTGGGCGTGGGGGCGCCTTGAGGAGATCATGCAGAGGGTTCAAGGCACGCCCATGACCACGTCTGCGCCCACTCTGTGTTGCAATAGCGTGTCAGTAGCAGCTGTACAGTAGTCATTCTTGATCATCTTCAACGGNATATAGTAAACACAGCATATATCAGTGAGCAGAATAGTAGCTTAGTAAGGTATTTTGTTGGAAGGACGCTCACATTTAGTTCCTAACTCTAAATGCTTTGAAATTAGATTCAATTTTTATATTTCAGGTCTGTTCTAATAAAAAGAAAATAGGTTATAATTAGAGTTCTGATTTTTACGCGAATCAAGCCAATTTGTAACTTCAAAATTCATTCGAATACCATATTTTGACAACGATTTGACTCATGCTAACAGTCATTTAACTAAAATTTAGAAATAACCAGAGTAGAGAGGCCTCGACGTGTATACAACCCGGCCTCTTAACTAATAGGCCGTGTTATCACGTTATGGTATCCAACGTTACAAAAAAAACAATCTATTATTAAAAGTACAGGCTCAAAAAGAATATTTACATTTTCTGTGTATCGGACTCGATTGGTTTAAGTTAGGGTGATTGGGTTCGTAGTTTCTGGGTAGGTTAGAAGGTTGGATTTATAACTTAGTAGGAAATCTACAGAACGGGCTGATTTATAACAAACAGGTCGGTATTCAATCCCAACATTCCAAGTGGTTAGGCACCATTCCTTTCCCCTGTCCCATCTCAAATCCTTATCCTGACCCCCTTCCAATCAAAGCTTGGCGCTTTCTCCTCATAACTCTCTCCCTCACGAGAAGTTGACCTTGGCCATTTGAGACAAAATGTTGTGTGTTCTTAAACATAATGCGCTTAATATTAGAAGATTTTGCCTATAATGTTATACTAACCTCTTGAGCACATTTGAGCTAAGCCAGAGGTTATGAGCATGGCGTAGTTGGCCATTTGCTTGACGCAAAGGATGATGTGCGCGTCACTCGACCAGTCAGGTTAAGCACAGTTGGATATAACCAGTAACAGAACAAGTAACAAAGAGCACAGACTGCCTTTGGCTAGGTAAATCAAAATTTATATACCATGCAGTGAGTCGTTTTATCCTATATTTCTCAAGGATTATTTGAATTAATATATGGCGTCGAGTGGATTTCAGCGCCGCCACACAGCAGTGAGGAGCCGCCATAACACCACATGAAACCCGACTGTGGTTTGGCTGGTTGGTACACGGAGGAAAAAACCTTCCATTTCCACTACAGCCTCAAAGACTCAGACCACAAAAGTGGCAGACTTGGCGAAGGGCACTTCTTTTAACTGGAAAATATCGGCGTGTATTTCCTTCTTAATTAATTAATATCGTATAACATAGATTTGAAATTAGGTCACCATGTGCCTATTGTCTAGTTTCATATCATATAATCCATGCTGCATATGGAAGGTGCTTTCAAAATATATACAACTCTGTTGGATACTGTAATCTAGTTTCATACTTTATACAGTTTATCATACCTCATATGGCTTTACACGGTGCACTCGGTTACATAATTGTTAACTGGTTCATAAAAATCAAAACTGAATGCCATTGTACGTCACCTGTTTTATAATTTATATATTAATTTCGCTGTTATTGGAACAATTACTATAAAATTCATTGTCATTTTAGTATAATATCATTAAAGGCATTATCTTTTGTGATATATTACATATATCATTATTATTATACAGAGAGTAATCATACTATGGTGATGCATGAATGAGAAATTTGGTAAGAACCGCAATGTGGCTTCGAACCTTCATGTTGGGTGTTCCTAGGCACACGCTCTAGCCGACCAGACCATGACATGCTCGTGACATAATTATTTAGAGCGTGGGCCTGCGAATACCCAGCACATAGGTTCGAATCCTCATTACGGCTCCTGCGAATATTCTCATTATTATCATTATCATTATTATTAGCATTATTATTATTAGTAATACATTATTACTGGTTGTCAGCCAGGCAATTATCCCACAAAGATTCCACTAGATACATATAATACAAATAACCAGTACTAATTACCCTTTGTATATATTCATGCCGAGACAAAGCACTAAATCCTTAGGCTGCTACAGACGAATATGTCTTGGTTCTTATCGGCCAGGCAGGAAAATACATCTCGAGAATTATCAGCCATTGTTAAGTTGAGGGGTTGAGGTTTAATGATAGGTAATGATGCTCGATACATATTGGAGGCCATGCAAGGCTTGACGCTAATGTTGCTTACCTTCCTGGTCTTGCCTTAGCCAAGGGGAAAGGGGTCTGTTTCTATATGCTTGAGAGAGAGACAGAGCTGTCTCTCTCTCTCTCTCATTCTCTATTGTTCTTAATATTTAATTTCAATTCATTCTTTATTGCTCTTCTTCATTATCTCTCTCAATCTGTAACTTACTTCCTCGCATTCTCTATTCTTGTTTTTATTCTACTGCATTTCTCTACCTAAGTAATCCTTGTTATTCCACCAGCAAAGTTTTTTGCCTATCTCTCTCTCTCTCCTATCTACTTATTTCTTTCCCCTATCAGTACTTACGTCCCCATTTCACCCCACCCACATCCTGGTAACATATTAAACACCCTCCTGTTACTCATTCTCTTAGCTATCTTAGCTATCTCCTGCATATTACCCTTCTCCTCGTGTTTCTGTTCTTCCCTTCAGTTACTTATATTCGTCCTCCTTCCTTTCATTTTCTTCTTCTTCTTGTCCATTTCTTGCTGTTCTAACTTCTCACTTTTTCCCCCCTGCTCATCCACTCTTTTTCTTCTCCTGTACTTTTGTTCTTCCTCTTAACATACAATATCTAGTTTATTGTGCTCACTGTGGTGTTCTAGTCACTGCTGGTAATATATGCAGTGTTATTTCCTTGCACTGTAACTTTGTGGCACGGCACCAGGTGATAACGTCACTGTTGCAACTCCAACCACAGCGATTCCAGCTTTCGAGGACACTTCATAATACAAGTCGGCGAGACATTCAATTTCCATCTCTATTCTGTGAGATCACACACTCTCGCGCAGGAATTGAAACCCTGATTGAATTTTAAAACAAAATGTTTCTGGAGATTCTTTGTCGCCTTAGAATTCATGTGTTTGTATTTTATTTTTTATTTAAATGTTTTCTTAAAAATTACGCAGCTATAAACGGGTAAAATGCTTCTTCCTATTCTTCTGATCAGAGGTCAAATACCATGTACGTCACACATATACCAGGCAAATCCAAGCGGCTCAGAGGAGCATTTGCAAATTGCTTCTCAACGTGGTCCCTTCTGCTAGGTACATTCTTACTTTCATGATGAGGAATGACATAAATATTACGTATTCATTATTTCATCACAAATATTTAGGAAATACCAATTTTAGAGCAAAATTTACATGGAAATCAGCCTCTGAAAAATATGAGTGCTGTTAATCTGATTTCCAATTAAAAGATAAAACTTTGGAAAGACCATATAACTTTTGGAGATAACCAGACTAAGAAGGCGATAAAGGAGCTGACGGCGGCGGGTGATAATGTCTATGAGTGGTGCTGGTAGAACCGTCTGCCCCTTGCTAGAGGACCTGGTGGTGCTGGTAGAACCGTCTGCCCCTTGCTAGAGGACTTGGTGGTGCTGGTAGAACCGCCTGCCCCTTGCTAGAGGACCTGGTGGTGCTGGTAGAACCGTCTGCCCCTTGCTAGAGGACTTGGTGGTGCTGGTAGAACCGTCTGCCCCTTGCTAGAGGACTTGGTGGTGCTGGTAGAACCGTCTGCCCCTTGCTAGAGGACCTGGTGGTGCTGGTAGAACCGTCTGCCCCTTGCTAGAGGACCTGGTGGTGCTGGTAGAACCGTCTGCCCCTTGCTAGAGGACTTGGTGGTGCTGGTAGAACCGTCTGCCCCTTGCTAGAGGACTTGGTGGTGCTGGTAGAACCGTCTGCCCCTTGCTAGAGGACCTGGTGGTGCTGGTAGAACCGTCTGCCCCTTGCTAGAGGACCTGGTGGTGCTGGTAGAACCGTCTGCCCCTTGCTAGAGGACTTGGTGGTGCTGGTAGAACCGTCTGCCCCTTGCTAGAGGACCTGGTGGTGCTGGTAGAACCGTCTGCCCCTTGCTAGAGGACCTGGTGGTGCTGGTAGAACCGTCTGCCCCTTGTCAGAGAACAAGATCATCTTGCCTGATGAACAACGCTGAAACCAACCGACAAGTCCTTACAGATGAAGGCATTATTTTTACTTTGGTTATTTTGATTTTATAGTTATTATTTGTATTATTATAATTATTAATATATTTATTTTATCTCACCATAGATGGTGTTTTATTAATGATGATAATAATATTATTATTATTAAACTGTGATGAAAAAATCCAAATCCATCACTTAGGAGGGCATATGCAAATGAAGTCGATTGCATAATTGTTATGCTTTCTCCCTTCCCTTCCACCTCACTCCTAAAACACATCAAACACTTTATGTAAGGCATACGTAAATCTGTGTATCTATGTATTTACGTATATAGGTTAGCTTAGCATTTTAAAAGCACCGACTCACCTTCAGTGGTTGATTGTTCAATAAACCCTTGAACTATATGTTTAACGCATCTCTAACCCTGTCCATGGAGGACAGAACAAAATGTATATATGCTGGTTAGCATTGTAAATGTGTGGCCACGTCTGTGGTAGAAAACAATAAAAAAAAAAAACTCACTCCTATTGACGATTGATCTCTAATCTGGCCAATTAAATGACTTTATATCAGTGAGGATTTATGTCAAGGCCTGTCATGCGTGACTAAAATCGAGTAGAAACTATGAAGAGAAAGAGATGAATTTCCAACTGTACATTATACTGTTTTCCAGTTAGATGTAGTGTGAGGCACTCTGTACAGCAGGCAGAGAGGCGAGTATGGCATATCTGTCTCACAGGGATGCCAAATCGGTCTATTCCTACAGTCGTACCAAGTGGTCCAATGGGATCAGACTTAAGCCTGCATTGGTCAGTTCGGATTGGCCTGCATAAATCCCGCCGAAATGCCGCGATGCGTCAGGAATCCAGAGCGAGCCCTAAGTGCTACCATCGTGTCATTTTCATGGCGGCTTTCACTAAGAAATGTTAATCTTTATTCGAAGGTATTACAAATAGTTCTTGGCACACTCCATGTATCAAGCTGCAGTCATCTTTATCTTCAAATCCATGTGACCACAGCAATTACCTAATGAGCAGCGAGAGCATCTAGCAAATGTAATGCAAATTATGGTATGATTCAGCTTAATTTCTGGAGAAACAGATAGCCAGCTAGGAACCCGATTCACAAGTATGACCTTCAAAGATAGCTAACTCGCAACCCACTTCACAAGTACGACCTTTATAGAGTACGAAAAAATTAATTAATTTTCGCCAATTTATGTTCAGGAAACAAAAAGCTAAAACTAGTCTTTGAATTAAAAAAAAAATTATTATATGGACGATTAGCATAACGAAGAAAGTGTGTTCGGTACAGAGGCAAAACATTAGTTTTTTTTAGAGAGAAACGAAGGTACACGGCTCCTCCTCCACCCTGTAACCCAAGAGTCAAGTAGAGAGTCGTAAACGCCGGTCATAAATCAGACACTGGAGGCGTTCTTCATCATATACAGGAAGAATATTCAGAGGTTCCCGCTCCCGAGGCAATATATCGCCTACAATAAAAATAATATCAATGCGTACTGGTGGTGGTTAGGGATGAGGGGGGGAAGGGACGGAGGCGACGCACGCCACAAGTCGAGATCACAACATACGGGGAAATAAGTGAATGAGACACGTCCGAGACGGGTAGATGAGACACATAAGAGGGACGCACAAACAGGTGGTACGTGAATATATAAATTATTTCTTCGTCAAGGACAATGATTTTCTTCTACGAATCTACGGTAACGACACTCGATGGTAGTTTATCGGAGACAATAAATATATCGGTATGTATTAAAGGTGCGCGACAGGGCGAGTGGACATAACACAAGCACAGTCGGGTGTCAAATAATCCAAAACCCACCACTCTCGCCTCTGACCATAGGGACCAATTTCCAGCCTCGGGAACGAGTCGTTTCTTCGGGGAGGGGCATTGTCTGGCCATTAAGAAGAAAAACGACACACCCAGACCATTTGACATTAATTCTCCGCTCATGTACACCCATCCGTTGGGCCGCCCACGACACTCTCCCCCATTAAATGTTTTCCTGGAAGCGAACACCCATAAAATGGGGCTGTTTTTACTGTTGGTGGGAGATGGATGGATGGTGTTTGTGTGTATGCGGTGCTTAGTGTGTATGTGTGTGTGTGTGTGTGTGTGTGTGTGTGTGTGTGTGTGTGTGTGTGTGTGTGTGTGTGTGTGTGTGTGTGTGTGTGTGTGTGTGTATTCACCTAGTTGTGCTTGCGGGGGTTGAGCTTTTTCGGCCCGCCTCTCAACAGTCAATCAATGAACTGTTACTAAATACTTACTAATTTTTTCTCTACACACATACACACACCCAGGAAGATCAGGGAACGAAACTTTGCCATTTTGTTTCTGCCATCACCGGAGATCGAACCCGGACCCCTAGGATTACGAGTCCAGAGCACTGTCCACTCAGCTATCAAGCCCCAGTGTGTGTGTGTGTGTGTGTGCTCACCTGTATTTACCTACAGCGCTAACATCAGCTTCCGGGACGCGCCTTCCAGTTGCTGGTCGCTTAATATTAAACATGCTAATAAACATGTGCTTGTAGCGTGTTAGCAATAATTCTGATCGTTTTTGACCCATTTTGAACCTTTTTAAGTTTGACTCGTTATTTCTTAAGTTGGGGCTCAATGTCTGGTATGCACATTCAAAACTTGGTCTCACGTAGGTTGCGTGTAGCGTTCGGATTGGTTCTCTTTTCTCCAAAACGAATAGATGCATCAGGTAAAAGTAAACGTTCCTAAGCGTCAAGGTCATTCTTATACAACCGAAAGATCCCAAGGAGGTCATTTCCATCGACAGAACTGAGACGCTTGGGCAAGTTTCCTTTCACCTGATACAACTGTTTACTCTTCAGTAAATACATACCTGAGAGTAATATTGAGGATTACATCTCGGGGAAGGTGATTAATTTGACAAGGGCGACGTCAATAAGCCTAAATAAGCTACTTATTTCTGCAGAAGAAAGACATGAGGTAGAAGCAGTGTATAAAATATATAATAACATAAATAAGCTTGAACAGAGGAGGAAACAAAATTACTATCAGGTTTACTGCTTATATTCCTATAGTGTCCTCCTCCTCCTCTTCTCACTCTTCTTCGTATCCTTCCCTTTTTTCACTAATCTCCTCCTTTACCCTCTTCTTCCCCTCCCATTATCCTCCTCCTGCGTCTCTCCCTTTTCTGCTCCTGCTCCTCCTGACATCTCCTCTTCATTTTGTTTTATCTCATGTGTCTTTTTCCGTATATTATGTGTCCTATATATTCTTCACCAATATTGCCTACTTCTTCATTACACAATTCCTTCCCCCTGGAATTTAATCCTTAATAAAATACCTGATGTTTTGCAGACGATGAGTCACAATAAAGTGGCTGAAGACATGATGGTCAAACCACAACTCATCAGGAGAAGCGACGACGTTTCGGTCCGTCCTGGACCATTATCATGTCGTGTGTTTTCGTAATGTTCATTTCCTTTCAGTCATTTACATCTGAAGTCAGTCATCTAGATCTGCAGTCAATCTTCCAGGTCTGCAGTCATTCTTCCAAGTCTGCAGTCAATCTTCCAGGTCTGCAGTCAATCTTCCAGGTCTGCAGTCAATCTTCCAGGTCTGCAGTCAATCTTCCAGGTCTGCAGTCAATCTTCCAGGTCTGCTCTCAAGTATTAAGATCTGAAGTCAATTCTCCACGTCTGCAGTAAATCTTCCATTTTTTTTGTCAGGAATTTAGGTCTATAGTCAATCTTCCAGGCCTTTACTCAATCATCCAGGTCTGTAATTAATCACGCAATTATGTTGTTAATCATTCAAGTCAGAAGCCAATTAAAGAGGTCTGCTTTTCCTCTTATAGGTCAGTAACTCAATCATCCAGGTCTGGAGTCTGGTCTCCAGGTGAACAATCAGTCATCTATGTGTACAGTCAGTCAGTCAGTCAGTCAGTCAGTCAGTCAGTCAGTCATCAGTCAGTCAGTCAGTCAATCGGTCAGTCAGTCAGTCATCCAGATCTTCTCCTTCAGTTCCACATTCAGTCAAACAGGTCATGATTCATTCAGATCTCCGGGCCACCAGCTTTCGACGTAAACTCCCTTGTGTGTTGAACATGTCCCCAGGGAAACCTGCAACAAATACCGTGCGGTCAATGGGGCTTCGAGCTATCGCCTTCAATCGCCCAGATGGTCTTTCCGAGGGTCAAGGCCGGTATGACCGGTTGGCGAAGGTCAAAGTTGAGGTCCACATAAGAGCATGACTCTTTCCAGTGGCCATTGATGCATTATTGATGATGATTTAGCACTCTCTCTCTCTCTCCAAAATGCTTTTAGCTGTTGCCCGGTAGTATTCAAGCTGAATAATTGTGTTTCTCGGATTTTTTTTAAATCTGCTTTGCTTTTAAATACTGTTGTTTAAGTATCGTGATTGTTGAAGGTGGTTCAAAAAGGCGAATATTCTTTAAAGAAAAAAAATGAGAAATCAACACAGTAACTTACAATATACTTTTATATGTGTACACTACACACATGTACAAACACTGTGCACATGTACAATGACCGTAACACATCATATTACACAAGTACAGTGACTGAAGCTCACCATATTGGAGCAGTACATAACATAATGATTAACAGTGATTAATTCCAGGTTCTTAGGCATGGTAATGAAGCACCTAAAGGTATGGTAAACATGAAGACTTAAACAATTTCCGGGTACAAAGCACAATCAAATCCGTCCACAGTAGGAAAGCAACATGCAAAGGATCTGGGGATAATGATGTCTGATAACCTAACGCTTAGAGAACATAACCAAGCAAATATAGCGTCGGCTAGAAAAATTATAGAATGGATTACTAGAACCTTCAAATCCAAGGATCCCATCGGAATGTTCGTACCATTTAAATTACACGTCCAGCACAACTTGAGAAATGATCCATGCTCACTTCCCCCCTTTAAAGATGGTGAGATTGCTAAAACAGAGGGAATATTGAGAACATACGACACGCATAGGCACAGTAAAGAACCTAAATGATTGGGATCGACTTAAAGCTCTCAAAATGTACTCTCTAGAAAGAAGACGAGAGAGGTACCAAATAATATATACATGGAAGATACTGGAGAGCCAGGAAACAAATTTACACATTAAAATAAGAACATACTCGATGAACGATATTGAAGGAAATGCAGAACAGAGCCAGTGAGAGTATAGAGATGCCGTAGACACAATCCGAAAACACACTATGAACACCAGAGGTTGTTCAACATCCTCAGCTATTATAAGAAATAGTGCCGGGACATAAGTGGAAATCTTCAAGAAAAAAATGGACTCTTTTCCTGCAAGAACTGCCGGACCAACCGGGTTGTAGTGGATACATGGGCCTGTGGACTGCTCCAAGCAACAGCCTGTTGGTCCAAGCTCTCACAAGTTAAGTCTGGCCCCGGCTGGGCTTGGGGAGAAGAACTCCCAGAACCTCATCCAGGTACCAGATACCAACCCGTCCTAGCAAATTCGTATAGTCAATATTGACTTATTAAATACGTACATAGGTGATATACTAAACATAATAGTTTACCTTGAAAAGCTTCATAGAAAACACCGACCTTACCTAACCTTGTTAGTATGTTAAGATAAGCATCTTATTGCTTCGTAATTACAATTATTACTTAACCTATACCTATAATAGGTTAAGTAACAATTGTAATTACGAAGCTATAAGATGCTTATCTTAACATACTAACAAGGTTAGGTAAGGTCGGTGTTTTCTATGAAGCTTTTCAAGGTAAACTATTATGTTTAGTATATCACCTATGCATGTATTTAATAAGTCAATATTGACTATACGAATTTGCGAGGACGGGTTGCAGATACACACACCTAGATGAATGACATCACACAAACGTACAGCATATGCAAAAATAATTACTCATTGCCTGTAAAAATTACACGCAGACTTACAACTCAACCTAATACAACTTATACGATAAAGGTCAAGCTAATTTATTCAGCATGACCTTCCCTGCGGTCACCGGGACTAGCCAAGTGCCGTGACCCCAGTGAAGCGCCCTCCTGCGGTCAGCTGGAACCACCCGCGAGCCTTGACGAATGAGAAAAGTTGCAGTAGTGCGGTTTTCTTGCAAGCTGTGTGCCGGCCTCTAAAACTAATCGGGTAACCCCGCGGTCTGGCAGGGAATCTTGAGGTTATATCTCTGGCCGTTTGTGGTGAGATGCGATTACAGGTGTTGTACGTACCTGGTGTTTTGATGCGGGTGTTTGTATGATAACCGTGAGGTGCGGTTGCTGGGGTGCGGTTATAGGTTGATTTTCTGTTTGTTAATTTAATAATGGAACTTATAAGACGCTCGCCTTGGCTATAGGCACATCAGGCATGTTACTGAGGCTGGGCCACTTCACAATATGCAGCCTGTATGCTGTTAAAACATTCATGTCATTTTATTATTGAATGTAAACTGTAAACGTTTTTA
>WNGS01169217.1:15632919-15652223 GCA_020271785.1 Procambarus virginalis
TTTAGCGTATTTGTCCACCAGATACAAAAGTATGCAATAAAGCATTGAATTAAGAATCTCAAATGTTTGTAATGTACACATTTGAAGTTAATTCTGTATATTATCGTTCACATGTTCATTGAAGAATTTTGCACGTAAAGAATGAATGATGTTTAAGGAAAGTGTACTGGGAAAATGGGCTAGGAAAATTTCCTGAATTAATATTTGCTTAATACCAATGGCGTTAATGACATCAGCATCGTAAGTTGGTGTTTATCTCCAAGACAGATTGGGCCATTCCCATAAGTGAGTGAATCTCTCAGCATCACGGGATGCTGGTGTGTGTTTATCTCGTCTCATATCAAACCGTTAAATCTGAGGCCCCCTCATCACCCATGCCCCCAGCCCCATCCCCTTCATCGTCTAAATCCTCTCCCTCCATCACCCACCTTTCCTGCCCTCATTCTTCCACTTCAACGTCATTACTCCCCATACACTACTCTCATTCCCGTCCCCCATCATCTGTTCGCCTCTTCGCTCGTTATGTGCTGTCGAATCATCCCATTACCTTTCCCACACGGATACTATCTCATAATCCATCACTTTCGTCCTCTCATGAAATTTTCTGCCTAATGAGTGCCTCACTCACTTCTATTGCACATTAAATCTCTCTTAGCATGCAGTCTAATGTAATTGAGTGTAACCATGATATATATATGTGTTTCAGCAAACACTTTAGACCTATCGTTTTGTGTATGACCCTCTGTCCTGTGTGTCAGTGAATACCAGCATTATCCTCACTCTAATAAGACCGAATGAATTCCTCAGATGAGGCAAAATTGATTAATTTTTGTCAATAAAGATGTTAATGCTAAAATTTGCCACACCATGGCTCCTTTAGCTATGCTCGCTCACTCACACACTCACTCATTCACACATTCACTCACTCACTCACACTCTCTCTCCTCTCTCTCTCTCTCTCTCTCTCTCTCTCCTCTCTATCTCTTCTCTCTCTCTCTCTCTCTCTCTCTCTCTCTCTCAATCAAGGATTTAAATTACGTGAAATTATAACTGGAATCTAAAGAACTGTCACATATCCATACATGAATCACCAATCACATGAGCTGGATGGTAGAGCGACGGTCTCACTTCCTGCAGGTCGGCGCGTTCAATCCCCGACCGTCCAAGTGGTTGGACACCATTCCTTCCCCCCCCCCTCGTCCCATCCCAAATCCTTATCCTGACCCCTTGCAAAGTGCTATATAGTCGTAATGGCTTGGGGCCTTCTCATAGTTCCTTTCCTTTCGTTAGGTTAGGTTTGTCTTCTAATTACAGCAACAGTGTACTGCAATCAAACTAAAGACAAGGCTCTTAATTGCAACCACTCGGATTGTGCTTCACCTGAGGCTCTGATATTGGCCTACCTGAGACTCGAGCTTGTCCTACCTAAGGCTCTGATCTTAGCCTACCTAAGGCTCTGATTTTGGACTACCTGAGGCTCTGATCTTGGCCTACCTAAGGCTCTGATCTTGGCCTACTTAAGGCTCTGATCTTGGTCTACCTAAGGCTCTGATCTTGGCCTACCTAAGCCTCTGATCTTGGCCTACCTAAGCCTCTGATCTTGGCCTACCTGAGGCTCTGATCCTGCCCCACCTGAGGCTCTGATCTTGGCCTACCTAAGGCTCTGATCTTGGCCTACCTAAGGCTCTGATCTTGGCCTACCTAAGGCTCTGATCTTGGCCTACCTAAGCCTCTGATCTTGGCCTACCTGAGGCTCTGATCTTGGCCTACCTGAGGCTCTGATCTTGGCCTACCTAAGGCTCTGATCTTGGCCTACCTGAGGCTCTGATCCTGCCCCACCTGAGGCTCTGATCTTGGCCTACCTGAGGCTCTGATCTTGGCCTACCTAAGGCTCTGATCTTGGCCTACCTGAGGCTCTGATCTTGGCCTACCTGAGGCTCTGATCCTGCCCCACCTGAGGCTCTGATCTTGGCCTACCTGAGGCTCTGATCTTGGCCTACCTAAGGCTCTGATCTTGGCCTACCTGAGGCTCTGATCCTGCCCCACCTGAGGCTCTGATCCTGCCCTACTTGAGGCTCTGATCCTGCCCCACCTGAGGCCATGATCCTGCCCCACCTGAGGCTCTGATCCTGCCCCACCTGAGGCCATGATCCTGCTCCACCTGAGGCCATGATCCTGCTCCACCTGAGGCCATGATCCTGCCCCACCTGAGGCTATGATCCTGCCCCACCTGAGGCCATGATCCTGCCCCACCTGAGGCCATGATCCTGGCCCACCTGAGGCCATGATCCTGCCCCACCTGAGGCCATGATCCTGCCCCACCTGAGGCTCTGATCCTGCCCTATTGAGGCTCTGATCCTGCCCCACCTGAGGCTCTGATCCTGCCCCACCTGAGGCCATGATCCTGCCCCACCTGAGGCCATGATCCTGCCCCACCTGAGGCTCTGATCCTGCCCCACCTGAGGCCATGATCCTGCCCCACCTGAGGCCATGATCCTGCCCCACCTGAGGCCATGATCCTGCCCCACCTGAGGCTATGATCCTGCCCCACCTGAGGCTCTGATCCTGCCCCACCTGAGGCTCTGATCCTGCCCTACTTGAGGCTCTGATCCTGCCCCACCTGAGGCCATGATCCTGCCCCACCTGAGGCCATGATCCTGCCCCACCTGAGGCCATGATCCTGCCCCACCTGAGGCCATGATCCTGCCCCACCTGAGGCTCTGATCCTGCCCCACCTGAGGCTCTGATCCTGCCCTACTTGAGGCTCTGATCCTGCCCCACCTGAGGCCATGATCCTGCCCCACCTGAGGCCATGATCCTGCCCCACCTGAGGCTCTGATCCTGCCCCACCTGAGGCCATGATCCTGCCCCACCTGAGGCCATGATCCTGCCCCACCTGAGGCCATGATCCTGCCCCACCTGAGGCTCTGATCCTGCCCCACCTGAGGCCATGATCCTGCCCCACCTGAGGCTCTGATCCTGCCCTACCTGAGGCTCTGATCCTGCTCCACCTGAGGCCATGATCCTGCCCCACCTGAGGCTCTGATCCTGCCCCATCTGAGGCCATGATCCTGCCCCACCTGAGGCTCTGATCCTGCCCCACCTGAGGCCATGATCCTGCCCCACCTGAGGCTCTGATCCTGCCCCACCTGAGGCCATGATCCTGCCCCACCTGAGGCTCTGATCCTGCCCCACTTGAGGCCATGATCCTGCCCCACCTGAGGCCGTGATCCTGCCCCACCTGAGGCCATGATCCTGCCCCACCTGAGGCTCTGATCCTGCCCCACCTGAGGCCATGATCCTGCCCCACCTGAGGCTCTGATCCTGCCCCACCTGAGGCCATGATCCTGCCCCACCTGAGGCTCTGATCCTGCCCCACCTGAGGCTCTGATCCTGCCCCACCTGAGGCTCTGATCCTGCTCCACCTGAGGCCATGATCCTGCCCCACCTGAGGCTCTGATCCTACCCCACCTGAGGCTCTGATCCTGCTCCACCTGAGGCCATGATCCTGCCCCACCTGAGGCCATGATCCTGCCCCACCTGAGGCTCTGATCCTGCTCCACCTGAGGCCATGATCCTGCCCCACCTGAGGCCATGATCCTGCCCCAC
Source organism: Procambarus virginalis (assembly GCA_020271785.1). Taxonomy (NCBI): domain Eukaryota; kingdom Metazoa; phylum Arthropoda; class Malacostraca; order Decapoda; family Cambaridae; genus Procambarus; species Procambarus virginalis. Next base: position 15,636,529 of record WNGS01169217.1, read on the forward strand.
CTGAGGCCATGATCCTGCCCCACCTGAGGCTCTGATCCTGCCCCACCTGAGGCTCTGATCCTGCCCCACCTGAGGCCATGATCCTGCCCCACCTGAGGCCATGATCCTGTCCCACCTGAGGCCATGATCCTGCCCCACCTGAGGCCATGATCCTGCCCCACCTGAGGCTCTGATCCTGCCCCACCTGAGGCTCTGATCCTGCCCCACCTGAGGCTCTGATCCTGCCCCACCTGAGGCTCTGATCCTGCCCCACCTGAGGCTCTGATCCGGCCCCACCTGAGGCCATGATCCTGCCCCACCTGAGGCTCTGATCCTGCCCCACCTGAGGCTCTGATCCTGCCCTACTTGAGGCTCTGATCCTGCCCCACCTGAGGCCATGATCCTGCCCCACCTGAGGCCATGATCCTGCTCCACCTGAGGCCATGATCCTGCCCCACCTGAGGCTAGGATCTCATAAATCCAGCTGCTGGTTAAACAAACATTAAAAAATACTTAAACAATTACTCACAATTGGTTATCTTTGAACTATTCTCGAGAAGTGCACACTGCTCACCGCCAATTATCAAAGAGTGCCTCTTTACAGGCTGCTCCACTGACTTCAAATAATAATAATTACCACAAGGATCAAAACACCTAACCAATTTTAATGTACATCAAAATTCAATTAATTTATATTGGAGTAAATTGCCATTAGTAAATTGTACGAGGTAATGGACGAGTATGTCTTCAGGGGAAGGTGGCAGCTTGGACGAGCACCGCCTGAAGGAGGTTGTGGTTCTAATCTTCCATGAGGGCTGGAGGCTGTATCATCTCAGGTTTATTAAAATATAAAGGTCAAGACATGTTTGTTTCTTGTGAAAGCTCTTTTTCTTGGTGGGTAACTCTCACGTCTCTCAGCGCCATCTTAGATAACTTTTTCATCTCTCATTTCTATCACGGAATTCTAGCTCTCATTTCTCATTTGCCAACCACATGGGCAGGGCGGTAGAGTGACGGTCTGGCTTCCTGCAGGTCTGCGTTCAATCCCCGACCATCCTAGTGGTTGGGTTCCCATTGCTTTCCCACGTTCCATTCTAAATCCTTATCCTGACCCCTTCCAAGGGCTATATAGTCGTAATGGCTTAGTTCTTTCTTCCGATAATTACCTTATCGCGGGTAACTTTATCGATCACGATCATTATTAAGATATTTTTCTCATCACTCATCACATCTCCCTCCTTTCCCATCATCAACATGACATATTCCTCATCTCGCAGCTGTTGCAGGGCATCTTCCTCACTTTCTCGCACTTTCAAGGCATCGATCTCATCTCATATCACTATTATGACAGCTTCCTTATCTCTCATCACCATCATGACATCTACCTCATCACCCCTTATCACGTATCTCCCTTAGAGGTCTCTGGCACCCATTCCTTTATAATTCGACATTTTACCCCTCACCCATTCCATCACTCGGTACCTTTCCCATTTCACTCCATTCCAGTAGGCCTATCCCATACGTGTCTCCTTCCCATACCCTCCTCCACCTCCCTCGTCGCCTCTTACTATGAACCTCCAATACCCACCTGCATTCTCCATCTCATTAACGCCTTCCCATACCTTTCCCACATGCCTATCTCCTGCTGCTTTATGCAGTCTTCCCTACCATTCCACTATCACGACCCATTCCACCGGCACTACACCCTTTTAACCCATTTCCCTATTCCACTGTCGTCACACTACTGCTCAACTATTTACCCATTCCACAGTCTCCATCTTCTTACCCCACCCATTTGCTCTATTCCACAGTTACACAGTCCTCTTGCCCAACTATTCCAACTCGCCATCCTCTCTCTCCGTTCCATCTCAGAATGTCTTTCCTGCAGACCTATCAACACCCCCCCTCCTCTACTCACCCCCTCTTCATCTACTTTCGCTGCTGCCAACCTACCATCTGATAATTAAGTGAACAGCTACACTCTTTTATATATATATATATATATATATATATATATATATATATATATATATATATTTATATATATATATATATATATATATATATATTGCCACTAATCAGCGGCGTGCAATGTGACCAAGCACACATGATGACCTTGAAGTCACGACGAGCCTCCTTAATAAAGAGAAAAAATAAAGCTTAAAATGAATAGAAGTAAAACAAAACAAAATATTTTTAAATTATCGTGACTTGGGGATTTGAGTAGATGCCAGTGTACGATAATTTTTGGAAAGGTTATAGTACTTTTTTTTTTATTTTGTACTTTTTTATGTAAAGGGGGCTCCCTTTGAAATTAACTTTTGCATTGATTCGATATGTACTAATTTTGTGTGATATCATATCTTGGCATAATAAACCTTTTTGTTCCCCAAAATATAGTTCATATTAAATAAATTCGCCCCTCGGGGACAAAATGTTAAAATTGAAATTAAATGGTCATTTTTATGTTAAGTGTACAGAGGACTTGAACCCGGGACATGAAAATGCAAGGCCAACACACGCTGATCTCTGCAGGACTGGTCGATACACGGACAGCCTCGCATACTGAAGGAGCGGTGATCGATCCATATGGCAGAGGTTCCCAACCAGGAAGAATTTCAAGGGAGTTCCATGAGGGAGGGGAATTATCAGGGGGAAAGGGCCAAGCCATTACGACTATATAGCACTTGGAAGGGGTCAGGATAAGGATCTGGGATGGGACGGGGGAAAGGAATGGTGCCCAACCACTTGGATGATCGGGGGATTGAACGCTGACCTGCATGAAGCGAGACCGTCGTTCTACCGTCCAGCCCAAGTGGAGTTCCATGGCAATTCAATTTATTTTTAACATTTCCGTTTATTGATGACTTAGGAGAAGTTAATGCATTCGGATGTAAAGTTCAACCTATACAATACTTAAAGTTGGATGTTTAAACACTGGATGTTCATCAGCGTATATCATTCCGGTATTAATTGATAGATAAATGAGTACGCATTTATCGCAGCAATAATTACTGTAAATTTTGCTAGTTCGACCTGTTTTGTAGGGGTCCACAGGTGAGAACGTAGTTGTAGGGGGTCCACAGGTGAGAACGTGGCTGTAGGGGGTCCACAGGTGAGAACGTAGTTGTAGGGGGGTCCACAGGTGAGAATGTGGCTGTAGGGGTCCACAGGTGAGAACGTAGTTGTAGGGGGGTCCACAGGTGAGAACGTGGCTGTAGGGGTCCACAGGTGAGAACGTAGTTGTAGGGGGTCCACAGGTGAGAACGTGAATGTAGGGGTCCACAGGTGAGAACGCCCTGTGTTCCAAAAGCATGCCTAAAGAACATAAAAATATGCGAATGATGGTAAATTCAGAAGGCCTATTAACCTATACGAAGCAGCTCCTATTTACATCCACTCAATCTCATTCATATATACGTCTAACCTACGCTTGAAACAATCAAGGAATCCTACTTCTTTTATGCTACGAGGTAACTGGTTCCACAAATCAACATCCCTGTTACTGAACCAGTCTTACCCACTTACCCAGGTCTTTCCTAAATTCTGAACTTATCCTCAGGGTTTAACTCAGCCTCTTACTCAAGCACATTGGTTGCCAAGGCTATTTCCTGTCGACTCTGGTCTATCAAACAGAGTCGATCGCAGTTCAGCCTGTTCTACCAAACAGCGTCGCCTACAGTGACGAAGCAGCCGAGCTTAACAAGCACTTTGTGTCGATGAGACGTTGGAAACTCAGTCGACGAGGCCGGAGAGTTAAATTATCGTTCTCAAAAATTTAAGGCTACTAAACAGATGGCCCTGTATGACTTACCATCCTACGAGATGGGGACTTTTATTACCACTGCTACCTTGTTCACTCTTGTGTTGTTGATATCCTCAAAATGCATCCAGAGTCTGCCAGTGCAGACTGCTTATCACATGCCTCTGTATGACTAACCATCCTGTGTGATGGGGATTTTATAGCATCACGTAGTTAGCTTTTTTGACACACTGTACTCCACTTCATATAGCCTAGGGTAGCTGCACTAATGCAGATGTACCTCATATATTAATAAAAAAAAAATTAAGATTAAAGTTCTCTTGGAAACAACTTGAGATCTAATGGTTGCCGCCTTTCAGATTAATCACCATACTGTAGCTAGCCAAAGAGGGAACGCCACCGAATTCTCGGTTCTCTATACAGCCCGTTCTCCTAAGGTTTCAAAACGTCAAAGAAAACTATTTAGAGTCCTCTCCTAACCTACCAGAGGACTCAAAACAGAAAACGGGAGAAGTACGTCACTTTCGCGAGCCGCTTCCATTTCCTAGTAATTCGATTTTTGGCCTTAGAAACGCATACGAGCGAAAAACGACGTTCTTTGTAAGAGGACAGCTTGCTCTAATAGCTGACTCGCGGGACAATAGTGAGGCCGTGAAAGAAAACGTTCACACATATTGAAGGAGAGACTTTAAGATTTCTACGAGTGCATTATTATTTTATTCTCTGGGACAATCTGTCACTCTAGAGGGTAAATTGTGCAGATAAATAAAGCAGTTTCTCATTGGCAGTAAAGAGAAAGGACGAGGAAAATGAACATACATAATATGGCTCTTACATAATCCCCATCCTCTCCTCACAGACCATAAATATAGGCGTCATAAGGAGGGAAATTCTTCGTGACTCATTAGGATGCCAAACCCTCAACATTAAAATAATTTATTTCGTAAAATAACACATCAGGAGCATTTATATAAATAAATATACACATGTGTTTTGCAAGCCATACAATCACAGTGCAGAATACCACCCCCAATCAGGGTGTATTCTGATGACTGGATGTTCAGAAATAACAATATATGTAAAAGGAATCTTCTGTGGGGAATCGATTCTCGGCTGGCAATTATGGCTTTTGTGAGGAGAGACAATAAGGCTTTCGCTCAGAGGCCACAATGACCTCAAGATGCGCAATGACTTGCGTCGTTTTGAGGGGTTGAGAAGCTACAGCGATATGTAGCCACGAGCATGAGTAGCCACGGCGATATGTAGCCACGAGCATGAGTAGCCACGGCGATATGTAGCCACGAGCATGAGTAGCCACGGCGATATGTAGCCACGCGCATGAGTAGCCACGGCGATATGTAGCCACGAGCATGAGTAGCCACGGCGATATGTAGCCACGAGTATGAGTAGCCACGGCGATATGTAGCCACGAGCATGAGTAGCCACGGCGATATGTAGCCACGAGCATGAGTAACCAAAACGTCCATACGCAGCTACGATTATTTGCACCTCCAGAGTTCATTAAGAAACCATCCACACTCTCATAAGAGGACAAAGATGCGTAATAAATGAATTAAACTTAGATAACTCAAGTCCTGCTTCAGATCCAGATTCCGGTATCGATCTTTGAGTTGTAAACACGTCTTCTAGTCATACAATAAAAGAGAATTCTTTCAGCTGTTAGAAGTGCTGGGAACCTAATTGTTACCTTTCAAATGGATAAACAAATGACTCTGTAACGTTTATATTTGACTACCAAAGCAGGCCAGGCTGATCTTTTGACCTTGTCCATGAAGGAGGATGTGGTGTCGTAACCATAAAATTCCTTGAGAAGCACTGACAAGACTCTTGATCTTGGTTCAAAGACCCTTCAGGTGTTGTCCAGGAGTTGCATTAGAGTCAGGTCGAGGAAGTTAACATTGATCTAAATCATGAGAATCACTGTGTCAGCTTCCTCATAATTACAGTTAGAAACGAGGACTTTGAACCTAAACTTTTTTTTTCAGATATTTTCCTTTTTGTTGAATATATATATATATATATATATATATATATTATATATATTATATATATTTATATATATATATATATATATATATATATATACTATATATTATATATATATATCTGTTTGACATGGGCCAGTTAGATCCTTAGACGAATAGATTGAGGAAACCCCTGCATGTTCACTCAGTATCTATGAATGTTCTCACACATACTTGAAAGTTATGTCTTACACAACACTTTCGTGTGCCACATATATCCCTCTTCCCCCTCCTCCCCCTCCTGCGGGGAACCCTTAAGCTGTCAGACGTGTCAGTAGACTGCAAACAATGTCCGCCCTGTAGGCAGTTGCATTTCACACGCCACGTCACGTATGGTTCGAAAACCTTATCTACATAGTCTTAATGTGCATGAGCCAGCTGGGTGGCAAGCAGTGACCAGTGACTGCAGAATTAAGCACTTTGAGTCGTTGACTGTCTGTGGCACCGGCTGATGCTTTTGCTTTTTGGAGCCGGTCGGCCGAGCGGACAGCACGCTGGACTTGTGATCCTTTCCCAGGCGCCGGCGAGAAACAATGGCTGAGTTTTTCTTTCACCCTATACCCCTGTTTACCTAGCAGTAAAATAGTACCTGGGTGTTACTCAGCTGTCACGGGCTGCTCCTGGGGGTGGAGGCCTGGTCGGGGACCGGGCCGCGGGGACACTAAAGCCCCGAAATCATCTCAAGATATAATCTCAAGATAACCTCCACACGTTGCTGTACCTCACGATCTATAAACGGAGTGAGCGATGTTTTCTTCAAGAAGTGCTGGACCAACCGGGCTGTGGTGGATATTGTCTCCAAGCAACAGCCTGTTGGACCAAGCTCTCACAGGTCACTGGGGAGTACAAGAACTCCCAGTATCCCATCAAAAAGATATCAAGCAGGAATTTGCCAAAGTCTGGCGAAGAACGTGAGAAATACTTCATGTGAAAACCGAAGAATTCACTCAAGTTGCATTGAAAGAGCTGGCTAGTATGGGCTGCATTCTTCTGAAGCTTTCTAATCTTTTGACTTCAAGTTCAAGCTTTATATAATAGTGCTTGTTTTGTTTTTAGACATTTACGACCACTAAAACTCGTCAAAGCTGTCTCAAAACCTGAATTAGCATCCTTATCCTCTCACTAACATATCATATGAGACTATTGTTTTTAAGGATAATTGTCCTTAATATTACGGGACAGTAAATCCAGCATTTATATATACGATCTACTATCTCTACGATTGATCATTCATACATATCACTAAACTGGCAGTTGCTTGTAACTTATTGCATGCATACATTGCAATTTACTACATGTCGCAGCTAACAACAGAGACCCTATAATGTACACTCACAAGGAGTCTTAGGTCTGCACGCAATGTAAGTACTACATATAGGTCCTGTCATCATGGATAGTGTGATCACTAAACATAGTTAGGGGCTAAGTGAAAAGCTTATATCTGTAATTTCGTTAATTTATACCTTAGTTGTCTATGTGACTCTTTGGAATATAATTAGTCGAATACATGACTATAATGTTAAAAATAGTGTATGAAGAATGACGTAATTATGGCTCTATTGTTGGATGTTGGTTGAGTGCAATTTAGTCAACAATATAGGCTACTTAATTTTATTATCCTTGCAGAAGCCCATCATGATTCACCTTGGCACTTTATTAAGTTTTTAGATTTTGGCCTAAGGTCCCCCATTATTTATTTGGTGGGCAATTAATATTCTCGCTAAGGTCTTCTTATTCACTTAGAGTTTGATTATTTCTGGCCTATAGCTCCCTATTCACTTAGGCCTTGATTATTTCTTGCTTAAAATCCTCTTATTCCCTTGGACCTTGATTATTTTCCTGAACTCCGCTTATTCACCTGGGCCTTTATTTCTTGCCCGAAGTTCCCCTTATTTATCTGGGCTTGATTATTTCTTGTGTGAAGTCTCCCTATTCTTCTGATAACGATTATTTTCTGCTTGAAGTTTTCATGTTGCTGCAAGTTTGACTTCCAGGGATGTTAAAGTCAATCAACATAAGTCGCTCCAAGATCCTGAAACTTGACGGGTATTGCTTTAATCGACACAAAGAACACCAAATGTTTTTCAAACGCTTTGTAAATCGTAAACGAAAAAAACATGCCATTTAAACACTAAATCAGTTTCTGAGGAAACAAACAGAAAGTCTCTGTCAGACGATAAGCTTTTTAGTCATGGTTCTGATACATGAGCGAATAAAATAATTAATAAAATAAACACATATAATTAAAAAATTACTAAGTTTGTGCTATTACGGAGAAAACCGCTCACAGCAAAAATTTGCCGATCACATATAAGTTTGCTACCTAGACGAACACCACTGCCGGATTACAGCTCCGTGAGTGTACCCCTTCAGGGCCATCACTGAGGAGATGAACCATGTAAGATTATTATAATCGACATGGCAACGAAAAAGTCGACCATAATACGAACCAGAAGAAATGAAGCATAATTATCCCGAGGAAATAAATAAAGAAGCCGGAAATGTTAAGTTAATCAAATCTACGCTGATGGTTCTTCTAATCTTACTAATGGCAGGACTGGAGCAACATACACTGTAATTAGTAAAATACCTACTCAACGTAAGAAACTACACAACCATTGTATGAGTGTTAAAGCTCAAGAGCATAAAGAATCATTGGTTTGTGTTGATTTCCGAAGCCACATTGCAAAGCATTTAGGAAGAAACAGACATAAACCTAATGACGTGGCTGAACAAGATAGCTGTGAAAGATTGCTAACAAATGAAGAAATATGTGTCACGTTTCTGTGGGTCTCCTCCCATGTTGGAATCTATGTAAATGAGCGAGCAGATGTGGCGGCTGAGTAGGGTGCTTCAGGATACCATATTGAATACTTCATACCCAAGACTCTTTTTACAAAGTTATCATCACAACAGCAGGGCATCAAGGTAACTAAAGAAAGGAAGAGAAAAGAACCAATAATGAGTTTGACGCTGGCACATTGTGGGGGTTGCTGGCACTCCCAATCATTATGGGCGATAGGTAGGTGGCTCAGAGAGAGAGAGAGGACAGAGAGAGAGAGAGAGAGAGAGAGAGTGAGGAGACGAGAGGAAGAGAGATGAGAGATAGTGAGAGAGAGAGAGAGAGAGAGACAGAGACTAGACAAGACCAAGAAGAGAGATAAGAAAGGAGAAGCAGTAATATCAAGAATTCGTCTTGGATTCAAATATCCGTGGAGATTCGGGATGGAAACAAAAGTTGATCAGCGGAGTTGCAGAATCTTTGGTGAGAATGAATGTGGCCTGGCCACTGCCTGAGAGATTGGGCTAACCTGAAAGAGATATGAAAATATGAGTTAAAAAATAACTCAAATCATTAGTGGTGTTTTAATTTAATAAATACAACTGTGTCAATACAGATACTGTTTTTTAAAAGAGATTTCGCTGCACTTGTTATTTAGTTTTTTGCCCCCCCCCCGCCGATTAGATATAATGTAATTTAATTAAGTTGGTAAATATTAATACTTTTCCTTTGATAGAACCCCTGTTCAAGTATGGAGACAGTTAAGTGCACAAAGAATCACAATTAATGAATTGTATCAATGGAAATTTGGGAGAAAACCATAGAACAGGTTCGAATCCCAATCCTCATTGATCCTACTAAAGTCAGTTAGGTAAATCCTAGCTGCGTCTGGATACAAGCGACAGTATGAATAACCCAGCGGGTTTAATTCCTTTTGGGGAGTGTTGTAAATGTCACTATGGCGGTGTATATACTCACAGGATGAGTGACACCTGCTTTGACGTATGTTCCTTACATATGCTGAGTGACGCTGCCCAATAAACTTGTCCTTAGGGCAAAATAACTTTTTTTTTACTTGCTGTAGTTGAGTGGTCAACATGCTGTGGTTGAGTGTCAATACGTCAAAGCTCTACAATGTTGTCTAGCGGATCTCTATGTCCATAGGAGTTTGTTAGTCAATATATTATGCACATTTCATGACCCGTGGGCTGTGTTGGAAGAGGTTACATAGGTTCTTTCGAGATCAGGAACTGTACCCCATAGTTTTCCATTTTGGGCTAAACAGTAGCAATCTTTCGAGGATAGTTACACAATTTTTTTGTGTAAATTCATTGGTGAATATATAATTGACTTTGTTTATATGCATATCACCGAATTTTCATTTACTTTTTTTTATTATGCACCCCATAACCAGCCCGTGGGCGGTCTATATACCGAAAGGAGTTAGAAAGGAGTTAGATTAATAATTATGGCACGAAACTCTTGGATATCTCATATTTGTCTTCAACGCTGAAAGGAAGTTAAAAAACTTTAATTAAAACAAAATTTAATTTGTAAGATTATTGGTCTTTGCTGCATGCCGGCTAAACACAGTCGGTATACAGTAATTAACATCTTTTTGGTATACACTGCGTCACCTGGAGATCCATATAGTATTTTAAAGACAGACAAAACGACTAGAGAAATTCCTTCCATCCTCATATCATCTCACCAGTCCGTAGCTAGATATTAGGAATCAGGAATTCTGAGAGAACTGAATCGTATTGCAATATAATAGAGGAGAAAGACCGAAGACCCTTTTCACAGACAATTAAATTTAACAGGAAAATTTAGTGTTGTTATGGCAAAGCTGTAATAAAACAAAGTGGGATCCCAAACTTCGGGAATACAGCTGCTTGTAAACTAAAGTTTCAGAATGTAACATGCTCTCATGGCGAGAACAGTAAAAAATTAGAATTCCCATTGTTTGCGAGCTCTGAGGAGCCTGATTTTTTTATTGTATGGGCGACAAACTGTAGAGAGTCACTGTACACCGTGGGAGTCAGAATTGAGAAGCAGCTATATAGAGCTTCTCTCCCCGTGTGACTCTCTAGGTGATACGCCCACACTCACCGCTGAACATGAAAGAGTTATTTCTCCTCGCCCGAAGCTCATACCACATATAACGGTCGAGTGACTGCGTGACTGGGTCCACCGTAAGAACACTTATCTACCTGAAGGATTATAGTGAAGATAGAGTCTACTAAGACGAGTTCTAAGTGGGGTCTATATCTGTACTACAATGTGTGTAATTGCTGGTGAAAGTATAGCTCTGTGTTTAACATTTAATTCCGACTTGTTTTGCGTTGAAGTATTAATGGGTTTGATTCTAATAGGCATATAGTTTTTCTGAGGAGGGGCAGAATGGCGAGCATATACGTTCTTCTCCTCTCTCCTCTCTCTCTCTCTCTCTCCTCGTCTCCTCGCTCTCTCGTCCATCATTCTCACGTGAAACAGTGTCAACTGCCCTCTTGCTGAACTCATAATTATATTCCTTTTTTATCAACCACTTTATTTTCCTCCCATCGCGCCTTTCCTGTGGTAATCTCCTTAATGATCACCCATTAGAGCCTCTTCGGGGGGTTTAATAATGCGACAAGATTATTTGTAAAAGTCAAATTGATTTTTTTGAGTCCCTTGAGTAAATAAATCTGATTTAGATTAAATAGTATTTTATTTGCTTAAAAAAGGATTTCAGTGTTCTGAATGATGATTTAAGGTTTCCTGAATTAAGATTTTAAGGTTTTGAATAATGATTTTAGGGTCTTTAATTAAGATATAATGGTCTGATTATGATGTTAACAATTTTGAAAGTTTTTAAAAACAAGTGTCAGAGAGGTAAGTTCTGCGATTATGGAAGTAATATTTAAATAAATATTTTACTGTTATTTTTTTGTGTGTTCTAACCAGATAATATTTTGTGTGTTCTAAAACATTGGCCAGGTTAGAAAGAGAAAATTAATACTTGTGTTTTACACCATCTGTTCTATTATTTCGTCTTAATTTAAATCTTGGTATTGGTACCATGATCTGGTACCAGCACAGCCTGTTTCAGCTCCAAGGTACCCCTTGAGTCTTTTATAATCACATACGGTTAGTTCACATTATCAGAAAGATTATGGATCTATCAAGTGGATTGTAAATCTTATAGTTTTTAAATATATCAGCCCTATTAATTATTTAGAATTTATATTAATCATTACATGGTCGAGAATGAAACATCGGGAATGGTTGATTTGTTGCCGCCGAAGGCGGCTGTTATTGTGCACACCATACTCAATCGCGAGAAATGATTCACAGAGTCTATGCTGCGCCCGGGTGAAACATTCGCCCTCGCTCCTCGCCACCATTTCGATCTGGGTTCGAGTGCTAGCCAGTGAGATGTGACTATTGCCTCAATCCTTAGGCTAGGGGGGGGGGGGGTACCTTCCGTGGGACCCATCAGTGATTGGGTACCTGTTGTTAACTGATTTTTTTCGCTCGGGTTTTAGGGTAAAAACAGTGGGGAAGGTAGACATGAGTTATGGGAAGGGAAAGTTCTCTGCCAGCTAATAGAAGTCAGAAGTCGCCTTGTTCCTGTACACACCTGTGTAAAAAAGAGAAAGTTCACGTGAAGAAGGGTCATCCGCCAAACACACACAGAACTACGACGTTTGTACAACGTTCCAACAGGTTTTAACACCACTAACAAGTTTTTTAACAACCAATATAGAAGGTTGTAACAACGTTCTAATTCGTCATAAACACTTAAGCAAGATGTAAGCAACTTTATTACAATTTTTAACAAGCGGAAAAAAGAGACGGTTACAGTTTGTGTTTCCAGTGAAACGCCCAGAATAGAGAGGATGTTGAGGAGAGTTCACGAGGAGATTCAACCTGGAAGCAACGAAAAAACATTGGGGTCAAGGACATCTCGAGTCATGATACAGGGCATGTGTGTCCACGGGTCCCACAGGGTTATATGGTCAGTGAGACAAGACAAGATGTTTGGTTTGGTGACCATAAGGCCAATCTTAGTTAAGGGACACAGAGCTTCTAGAGCCAGGGTTTACAGGGCAACGTGGTCTGGGGGGTCACTGGACATGGGTTCAGTTGACACAGCCTCTGGGGTCATAAAAATTAAAAAAAAAAGGGTTCACAGTGCATGAGGGTCCTGGAGTTACAGGTGCAGGTGAAGGGTTCAAAGGGGAGAAAAGATATGAAGATAAAAAGTGAAAAGAATGAGAAACAACAGCAACAACGAAATACAAGTATAAAACAAGTAAGAATAAGAATATAAACAAAAAGAAATAGCAAAAACAGCAACAACAGAAGTGTTAAAGGTCCAGGCTCTTACATCTTTCACAGCCCGCACACACGAACACACACACAACGAACACACAAACACGACACATACACTACGAACACACACACACGACACATACACCCAACACACACACACACAACACACCGCACCCAGTTTCCCACACATTTGGAGACTGGAGTACCCAAATTAGCACTCTGAGACATATAAAATTTTTTCAGTGCGCGGTAGTTAACAGATGTAATGCATTAGGAGAGTGAGTTGGGTGGAGAACAGACTTCCATACACATTTTCAAAGTAGATATGATATAGGACCAATTAGGCTCAGGAATCTGTACAACTCATTGACGAGTTGAGAAGGCTGGGACCAAAGAGCCCGAAAGCTCACCCGCCCAAGACAAGACAAATCAACTAGGTGAGTACAAAAACTCAGGTAGTAACACCCAACAAACCCAAAATACGGCACAGATGAGGGAAAGTAACTTTCAACTTCTATAAAAAGAGGATGGGAATAAATAAAATGAGACTTGGGAATGGACATAACTCGAGACCCAACACCAAAGGCACACATAGGCACCTCATTTGGCTGTATAGCCACACTGGCCAAACATTCAGTTATTCAGGAACTTGGACAAAGATCCTTCCGCATGCTTTGATCATCTATAGACACCCTCTACCCCACCTCAAGAAACTCAAAGCAGAACTTTAAAAGATCTGCTTTGACAGGCCCCTGAGTTAGTAAAGGCAATTCACTGAATTAAGGGGACTGAGAATAAGGAAATACACTTAAGGAAAGAAGGAATAGGGACATTATAACGACTTAAAAGATACAAGGAGGGGATTAATCAGTAGATATAAAAGCATTGTTCAAAGTAAAGAACAGTAAAACGTGAGGACGAAAGTGGGAAAAGATGCATCACAGAAATATCGGAGAGAGTTTCAGTCGTAATAAGATGGATAAGACCAAATGAAGGAAGTTGTCAAAACCAATTTATACATAGCTTTTATGTAGATATTTTTGTTGATATGATAAGAAAAACGAGCGGAAATGGGGTCACAGCACCGAACTAATGATGGTCGACACACACACACACACACACACACCCCACACACACACACACACACCACACACACACACACACACACACCAAACACACACACACCGTTACATAGCGACTGATGGGATGCTCAATAACTTCCTCCACAGCAAGTTAACGACAGGAAAGAATGGTTGTAATCCACTACGTCATCACCATAAATGTAGCAGATGTCATTCAGGTTGAGGGTTGCGGCCCGTCCCCCTCGATTTAGTCCATTGTGGTCCGCTCGGGAAGTGATCTGTAATTTGACCGACGAAACAAACAATACTTGGGCTAAACATAGGCAATAAATACACCAGAATTTCCCTGAGTATAATTCAGTGTATGATTGTTAGGAGTTTTCTCCCCTTTAACACGGGAGCTAATCGGAACGCAAGATGGTCGTGATTGCTCCCCTTTACAACGAAGGTTAATGATCGTTAAGAAAGCTCCTTAGAGCATAATGACTCATAAAAGTCACTTTTGTTATTATTATTTTCTTCCATAGACTGACCACACATTTAACTGCTAACCAGCACGTATACTTTTATGCTTCTATCGTGTGCCTCCCGCTGGACAGAGTTTAGAGTCTGTAAACATACTAGTTAAGAGATTTATTGAAGAAAAATAACATATCCACTTGGAAGGGGATATAAAACAACGCTAGGAGCAAGGAACTATAAATTCATATGAACACAGAATCCCTGGTAAGACTACAGGATGTTCAGTTGAGCCCAATACAAGTGCAGCTATGACTTTTTTTTAGAATCCACCTAACTCGTTTCCATAAATATGTCTAGGCCTACGCTGAATACAATTCAGAGGTCCCTAAGAGTCTATTAATTATGCTAAACCGGGTAATTTGACTGTTTGACCAAAGCCCCTGCTCGTGCCAAACCAGTAATTTACCCCAGTTCCATTCTTGAAGGTAACACCATACTCTGACACTTTATAGTTTCGAGTTTGCATTGATATGAGTGATATATATTACAAACTGTTATTTATATCCTCTTTTTCTATTCATCCTTTTATCCACTCCATATATTTCAATCAGCTTGAATCCTTTAACTCACTCGTCTCTCTCCATGGTGATGGAACGCTGTCCACACCACTGACTTAGCCGGGAACCGAAACAGTAAAACTTTGGATTATGATAAATACAGCGAATTCTGCAGTCCTAGGACATGAAGAGAGTATGAGTTTCTCTGGATTTTGCAGCGCGGACCTTGGGCGGATATGGAACGTGGATGTGAATATCTGGTCCTTCGAATTCACATCAAAGACGCTCCTTCGCCATCTGCCTGGTAACGCGACGAGGCGGAAGCGTACAGGCAGGAATATAACTTCGGATCTCTCTCTCCACTCTACTCCTCTCTCGTCTCTCCCTCTCTCCATCCTTCACTCTTCTCTCTCTCTCTCTCTCTCCCCTCCTCTTCCTCTTCTCTCGTTCAACTTAGATAAGTAGAGGACGCACATTGACTGTTACTGCGTGGATATAGGATGTCTGTGGACATATTAATGAGATATATTAGTTGAGATCTTCCACACACACAACACCAACACACACACACACACACAAACACACACACAACACACAGCTACACACACACATGACACACACAGCACAACACCCACACCACCACACACACACACACACTAACACACACCACCCACACACACACAACACACACACACACACAACACC